>CAXIVR010000006.1:20859234-21286734 GCA_964035755.1 Teleogryllus oceanicus
ACGAAAAAATAAAATAATAAATTGATAAATAAGTTTCTTGAGTGAATCCTCTTTGAATGCACCATATTAAACTTTTGCTGCTTGCTAGTGCATCCACTTCCTGTAATCCCTCCATTGTTTGCTGCTGCCTCATCTCGCAATCGTGGTTGAAGCCGCCCAGCCGCGTGCGCTTGTTGTGGTCACCTCAACCAGAAACGCACCTCATGTCCGACCGCAGATCGCCGAAAAACCTTCAGATATCTACATTCTGAATTTTGCAAACAAAACCGGTATCTTCTTTTAAACAGTTTTTATACAATGAAATCGGTCCAAAGGCATGCGGAGCTAGAGTTTTGCAGTGTACACCTATATTATTCAGAAGCACCTAGAGGAAAGTCTTTTAACTAAATATTATTATGCACACCCTCACGAGAAACAGACACAAGTTCTCACAACACACATTTCCTAGTAAACCGCAATGGAACATCATTAGCAGCCTCAAGTTTTTTCCTAGTTGCTCAGCAGAACGTGAATCGGTCTTGCCATGCAAGTTGTCGAGTCAGCTGAGAGTCAATACGAGCTCTTTCGTAACAGTTGTATTTGCATAAGATGCGTCTGAAGATTGTTTAAAGAACCTTCCCCATGCGTGTTTATGCAGACCTGTAGGCCGAGAGGCAGACCTCTCCAAATATTTCTCCAAACGCGTGACATCCTTGCTTTCTTCTCTCCCGCTCGGGCCCAACACACTTCTCCCCCCTCCCCCCACGCATCTGCTAATGCGGCAGCGGGAAATGATGGGGCAGATACTTTGACCGACTCTCTCACGTATTTCTTTGTTGGGAGTTGCCATGGTGCAACACAACAGACCTTAAGCTTGTTGAGAGAAAGAAAGAGAGAGAGAGAGAGGGGGGAGGGAAGAAAAGAGACAGAAAGAGGAAGAGAAAGGGAGTGAGAGATAGACACCTTACTCCAACAATTCTCAGCCGTGAATTTTATTAACAAACCCAGTGAAAACAAATTGCACTTCTACCTCACCACAATAATCGAAACCCGTCAACATTTTCTTTCAAATAATATGATTATTTACTTTCAGGTGATTCAGTACACTTTATTTTGTACTGCTTTCAGGAGACAAATAAGTTTAAATGGGTACTACTTTTTGTAAAGTTTTACTGTCGTTCTAATATCTATTCACATATCCTTCTTCCTAATGGAGACAATGTTCAAGTTATTGTTATGAAACCATAATTTGTGTTGAATTGATCAGGTTTCATGGATTACATTTGTTTTGATCCATCGGTCATATGTAGATCACAAACATCGGGCATATCTAGAATTTGAAACAGAAAAAAAGTATTGTCTTCCCAGATTTACTGAAAAATGGTTTGACTTCAGGGAGAATACGTGTAGCGGGAAAGGACGAAATCAAATGTATGAGTGCAAAATCCATAAATAATAATAATAATAATAATAATAATAATAATAATAAGAAGAAGAAGAAGAAGAAGAAGAAGCTTTACTTGTGGTGAGGCTGAGGCCAAAAGGCTAGCTCAAAAAATGAATTATTAAAAAACTAACCAAAAATCTCCCACGAACTTACGAAACACCTCCCAAAATCACTGAATACCGCCCGTCACCGTCATGTCATCCAGGAACTCACGTCGAGGGGTAATCACTCCTGTGCCCGGCCTCGTACGCGCGCGGACGAGTGGCCGCTAAGGTGAAGCCTTGGGATGTGCCGCCACCGCCGCTGTGGCTTCTAGCGCCAAAACAAGAGGCGCCTTATACGCTTACCGCGCGCAGCGATACGATGCGAGGCTTGGATGGAGGGAGGTTCGGGGCGGGGCGGGGCGGAGCGGGGCGGGGCGGGGCGGGGCGTGGCGGAGCAGGGCGGGGCGGGGCCCGGGTGGGTGGATGGAGTGGTGCAGAGCGTGGAGGGGAGAGGGGGGAGGGCAAAGGCGGCAAGGCGAGTCGTGGCGGGGAGGGGCGGGTGGATCGAAACATGTGGATCAAGAGTCGAATTAGGTACATGATTAATTGGCTCCCAAAACGGTTGGTTACAAGGGGGGTTGTCCCGAAATACTCGTATAAAAGAAATGTGCGCTAGGAAAAATAATATGAACCAAGTAATTAAAATTGTTTACGTCTGAAATTGTATAAGATTAAAAATTTATTTTATGAATTTTCTGAAAAGGTAATTGATTTTATATGATTAAAAATTAAAATAAAATGAGTAATTATATCCTGTTGTTTAGTATGATATTTCAATAGTTATTTTCAATGTTATTTAGTGTTTCAATAGAAAATATCCATAGTTCAAACCTTTCTTAGATTTATAAACCATGCATTTCCTTTTCACGTTTCCTCTCCATCTTATTGCCAAATCGGAAAGCAGAGCGGTGCTTGTAAACAAAATTTGCTCAACCGCACGGGTGTTATTTGGAAAGATACTGGCTGTTGGAATAGTTTCTTCCTTATTATAGATTGGATGGATTAAATACTTCCACAAAATTGAAACTATGAAGATAGGAATTTTTGGAGCCGCATGTTACGTAATTTGTACTCTAATGGCATTGATCACAGATTTATATTTTTTCTTACTGTTTTGTTTCCTATTTTTTCTTATTTATTCTTTTCTTTTACTCTCTTTATGTAAAATATAATTTACTGTGCAAAGTAAACGCGGTCTCTTGAAAAGTCAAGTTCGTGAAACCGTGCATTTTGTTTCCACGCCCACACTTTTCATTTTCGGCTAGTCTTAGAACAGGACTTTGTATTCAAAGTAACACAGACGTTTAGCAGGGCCGGATGCAGGATTGAAAAGCACTTGTCCATTGAAAAATCCCCCTGTGATCCTTCAATATAGCACGAGTCAAATACCGTAACATTTGTAAATAGAGAAATTGTTTTTCATTTGCATTTGTTGCACTGTGTAAGTGGCAATATAAGTAATTTCCTGATGGATTTTCTTTCTAGTTCGACGTATATGCGGTCTCTCAGAAACATAGATCAGGAAAACATTATCATCTCTTTTTGACAACCGGGAGAGGTGACTCCGAGCATGAACTTATGTAGTGACTGACAGGGAGGTCCTAGAGTTCGAGTATCGACGGTGGCAAGATTTTCGACATTAGCTAAATAGGCCGAGTTCTATTGCTGTCTGGAGAAGAATTCTAGTAGCCGGCAGCTCTGATAGACTTTTTTACGTGGTTTCTCTGATCAACACCAGGCGAATGCCGGGGAAGTACCTTAACAATCGGGCGCGATCTTTCCTTCCTATTCGTTATCCTACCCGAATTCCTAGTCCCTTTTACCTACACACATTTACACTAACATGCACGACACTACCACACATGCCGGTCGGGAGCTTAGAGCTTGTCGCGGCTGGATGGATGCCCCGCTCGTGGGAGATACGTGGTTAGGGAAACCCCCGCTAGTCGACGGTAAGACGGCGCCGAATCTCGCGATCCAGCGGGGGAAGATCACAGCCACATCCCGAGCAAAATTGCACTACATTTTCGGGACTAAAGAGCTTAGTACCGCGCCAGGTATCATCTATAATTTTTTCCACGCCCATACATCCCTTATTTTGGTCGGTCGTGGATGCAGACGCTGGACAGTAAATCAGCCGCCTCAGGCAGGGCACACGACGGCGCCAAGTCCTGGCATTCGCGGGGGGCGGGGCGAGGCTGAGGACAGGCTGTTGAAGGGGTGGGGACGGGTGCCTGGCCACCGGCCAGACGGATTTGCCTTTAAATGACCGCGCGGTAGCCACGAAGAGGATAAATGGGTGCGCTGATCTATTATCTGGTTGTTGAGCTACAGGGTGTGGGTGAAGTGTGGGGGAGCAAATGTAATCAGTCGGCTGGTGTTAGTGGAATGGCTTGAGATTGTAATAGGGTATTGTGCTGTGTAAGATTAATTGGTTGACAGTGTTAAACGAAACGTTGTCATTGATTCCGGCTTCACTTTCGTTTGAATGTAGTATTTACGTGAAACGTTGGGGGAGGATTGTAAATGATGAAGGTCAGAAATGTGCAAATACAAAAGCGATCGCCAAACACATGATGTTCTAGTGTTATATTGACTACTATCAGAATACAATGATTTCTCGGAAACTTTAATATCACAATCTCTGCCTGTACTACCGTACTTCAAGGTTATTTTATTGTTTGTATGTTGAACGTACTGTAAATGCACATTTATGAAAACAAGACGCGATAAAAACGCTCTTTTGGTGTGTGTATTTGCTCACAGATGGATGTCAAAGACATTTGTTATTCTCAAGCAACCTAGAAATATCGCAAACCAACGAGATTAATCGCACTATGTATCCTCGCCAATAAATAAGAACTGAAATAACTGTTTCCTATTCTTCTTTGTTCTATGTATGTACGTAGGAAGGACTTGTCAAAATACTTTATTCAAATCTAAATACGGATAAATACGGTAAAAACGATTGTAAACCGATGGTATTTGAATGAACTCGCTAAAACGTTTCCGGAGAGTAGTTTAATGTCCGCCAACACGAAGTGAGATGTAGGTGAGAAGTACCTACCTATTAATGAGCGTATAAAGCCATAAAGATATAATCATAAGATCATTTTACAATCTTGTAAATAAGCATACATTTTGAAAAAGGTGTCTACTACATTAAATGATAATAATTTTTGGTATAGATCGGAAAGATAAACGCCCGTTAAAGCTTGCTCCATTTTCCGCTTGTAACTTTTTACTGAAAATATGGAAGACAAACACATCTAATGGCCATCAACTGTTCCCGGAGCTAAAACAAAATCAGAGCAGCAAGAACGTCTTAGCACACGGAGCAAAAACCACCAAAACCACTGTCATCATTACCGACCTTCAATACTTCTTTGACTCTACAATTAATTCACCTTGAGAATCACTTTAGATTCTAATATGAAATTACTTTCGAAATTTAAAAAAAATGTGTTCTTTTTAACATTATCCACACGGACGGCCTTGGTTGTTTCTAACGCATCTTCCGGACTCCGATCAGAAAGTATTTTGAAGGAGGATATTGCAGTTTGATCCCCAAATTCAAAAACACTGATACTTTTTAGAATGTGAATTCCTTCCTGAAAATAATTCGGTCGAATATAATGAAAAAAATCCTTTGAAACGCGAAACAATCAATTCATAAATCAATCAATGTTCTGGGTAAATTGAAAAAAAAAATACAAAAACTGTTAATTTTGCGGGCGGCAAGAGGCTTGGAGGAGCGGCATACGGTGAGTGATTCTTTTTAACAAAGAAGCTGAACTAAATGGATGAAACACGTGCGTAATACATGCTGCAGCAATTCAAAACTTTGCGTGAAGGTAATTGAAGTCAGTTAAGAGTATCAAAAATATCACCAATTTGAGACGATCAATTTGACTCATTTCGTCCGAGAATTTATACGACAATGGCGAGGCTTAGCGCTCTGGCCTCCCCATTAAACATACCCCCATTAAACCTTGTGTGCAGCCCACGCTAAGTTTTCAACGTATTTTACGCCAAAAGATATAAGGTTGAACTAGTTTCGTTCGCGTAGCAACTACAAAAATGTCTCACCTTATTTAAATGAGCCACTTGTTCCATTTATCCGTATGCATTAGTTGTTTATAAGAAAACTATTAGCATGGCGGGGCTAGCGGGGGGGAGCGGGGCGAGGCGGGGGGCTGCGGGGCGCAAGCAGAGGGAGCGGAGCGGGGCGAAGTTGGAGCGTGTCTGAATGGAGCGGAGAATGGCAGGGAAAGGGGAGGGGTGTAAATTGTGGCGGAGTGGTGCGGGGCAAACGGGTCTGAACGGAAAGGTAAGACGACGAAAGGAGGAACGGGCGGCAAAAATAGGGGTGTGGCGAGTTTAGAGCGACACGGAGCGAGGTGGTTCGGAGCGGAGGCGGGCTGTGGGAAAGGGCGTGGAGAAAAGCTTTTTGATTAGTGATTGATTAGTGATTCCACGCGCGTCGACTACTAAGGTTATTAGACCCGTAAGTGTAGTGCACGTTTTTATTGCAGGATGTGATAGTGATCTCACCCTGCTGGATGGCGAGTTCCGGAGCCGACCTACGTTGGCTCGCGGGGATTTTCCCCAACCAGCTATCTCCCACCAGGGTGGCACCGCCCCAGCTGGGACAAGCTCTAAGCTCAAAGAGTCTCGTAGTGTAGTGTATGTAAATATAAGTATAAGTAAGGGGTGAGGATAGCACAAGGAAGGGGAAGGAAATATCGCGTGATACCCGTGGAACGTTTGTTAGGGTACTACGTCGGCATTCGCCAGGTTTTAATCGGAGAAACCACGTAAAAAAATCTATCAGAGCAGCCGGTTGTAAGAATTCTTCTCCAGACAGCTGCTGAATTCAACCTGGGCACCTAAGCTCTAAGCTCAAAGAGTCTCATAGTGTCGAAAGTCCTGCCACCGTCGAGACTCGAACCCTAAGCCCTCTCTGTCAGTCACAGCAACTGGTGCCCTGAGCCGCCTAAGCTGATGTGAAGAAAAGAGAGTCGCACGGAGAGGCGGGGATGAAGGTGGGAGGCGGGGCGGAATATAAAGGAGCGGGCGGAGAAGAGAGGGGTGGGGCGTGGTAGAGCGGGCGAGTGCGGTGCGGGGAGCACTGGCCGGCGGCCAAGCGCGTTTGCCTTTAAATGACCGCGCGCCGCGAGTCTCCTCGCGCGGGTATTTTTAGCCCGCCGCCTGCGCCGTGTGCGGTCAGTGGGCGTTTTTTGCGAGTGGCGCAACGCTAAGGAGAGCGCTCCGCCCCGCCCCCTCGCCTGGTGCGCGGAGTGCGCCCTCATTAGCGCATAGTGCGCTTGCGCAACTCGCTCTTCACGACTACTTTGTCTCACGAAAAGGGTGTAAGACGAACGAACGTAATTGCGGAACTGGGTAGCGGAAAAAGGGCTTGGATTTGTGACGTGCTGTACATTACGATGTCGCTTGATTGATTGATTGATTTTTTCGTGTTTCCGGGCGCGTCAACTGCTTTGGTCATTAGTCCCGTGAGTGTAGCGCATGTTTTTTTCTCGGGAGATGGCGGTGATCTTTCCCCGCTGGATGGCAAGATCCGGCACCGACCTACCGTCGGCTAGTCGGGATTCCCTCTAACCAGGACTCTCCCACCAGCGGGGCACCGCTCCAGCCGGGACAAGCTCTAACTCCCGACCGGTCTCCCGGAATATGTGGTAGTGTAGTGCATGTTAGTGTAAGTGTGTGTGTAAGGGGAGAGGATAGGACAAGGAAGAGGAAGGAGAAATCGCGCGCGGTCCGTGGCCCGTTTGGTAGGGTACTGCTCCGGCATTCGCCTGGTGTTGATCGGAGAAACCACGGAAAACTACCGATGAGAGCAGCCGGTCGCTAGAATTCTCCTCCAGACAGCGACTGAATTCGACCTAGCTGAAAAGCTAGTGTCGAAAATCCTGCCGCCGTCAGGACTCGAACCTAGAGGCGCTGCAGTGACATCAGTTGATGCACTGAGCTACCGCTACCGGTACTATGTCGCGTTTGTGGGACGCATACGAAGTAAATAAAACACGGGGTACTTCCAATGATTGACTCATTGACTGATGGCACCCGGCGCGTCAACTATTAAGGTCATTAGTCCTGTAAGGGGTAGCGCTCGTTTTACCGCGGGAAGTGGCGGTGATCTTCATCGCCCCACCCAGGACAAGCCCTAGGCTTCTGACTGGCCTTACGGAGTGTTTGGTAGTGCAGTAAGGGAAGTATAGGACAAGGAAGAGGAAGGAAAGATTGCGCGCGGTCCGGGGCGTTTGTTAGGGTACGGTTCCGGCACTCCCCTGGTGTTGATTGTAGAAACCGCGGAAAACTTCCGATCAGAGCAGCTGGTTGCTAGAATCCTCCTCCAGTTAACATCTGAATTCGATCTAGCTGAGTACCTGGTACCGAAAATCCTGCCACCGTCGGGACTCGAACCCCAGAACTTCCAGGTCAGAGCCACGGCAGTGACATCAAATGCCCGGAGACACAAACATAACCAATGCCATTGCTTTACTAATTTCCACAAAATTACTCAGTTTCAATTCTTTCTTTACACTCATAGTCTGATTTTCCCCTGATACATAAGACTGCTAAATCTTTGAATCAAAATATCAGGGAATGATTGCTTCGAAGACCAACTCCATTATTGAACACATCTTTTCTATTAGGGTACACACATTTGAATGATATTACGTCATAAAACTATAAATACTACGTTATTGCATATCGGCATATCGCAGGAGCTCGAAAGTAGAAAGTAAATATCTGCATTTGATGATGACAGCGCTCTTTGTGAATAAAATTGCGACAAAACGTGTGAGTGACAAAGGATTTCACAACACCTGAAGGACAGCGTACAATGGATTTTCATGAATCAACACGTTTATAGCATTCAAAGTATTTATTATATTAATTTTTATTATTATAAATATATGTAATTAATTTAGAATTTAAAGTATTACTTAACGTTTCTCGAAGCTGAACATTCTCAAAAACATGAAATGATTTATCCAAGGAGGGCAAAATCAAGTAAGGAAAAAATTGATGCAGACTTTGTGCATGGACAGTTCATAATAGCCATAGAAAATGAAATAGTCTCCTTAATTGTCACTAATGTCTTTGTTACAAAATGATATTTTCAAAAGTGAGTTTAGTCACAGATTTTTAAAATACCAATTAAATTACCAATAATACTAAAATAGGAGTATAACCCAAAAATCAGTCACTAAATAAATTCGCAAAATTGTGTTTTCACACGTAAAACAAAATCAGATGGAATAGAAGGAATTATCGCACCTATTTTTACACTAAGAACCATATTATTATGTTTCTGCAGAATATTATTAGATCTTAAGAGGTACGAAACATATCTCGCCCAAACACTGGGTTTTAAGCGCCTTTTACTTTCTCTCTACGGAGTAGTCAGATATTTATGTAATGCTGCGGAAAAAACGGCGAATTTTCGGCAGAAAAAATTCTTATTACCGGGCCCTGGTAATGATAAAGTGGATAAATCTAGCTGTTAAATTTAGAAAAAATCCTCCAACACGTGGTGTAGCCAAAATCCACGTTTTGTGGGTTCTTGATACCGAAAAATCGATTGATGGCAAAATGCCTGCCCGTCTGTCTATCTGCCTGTCCGTTTGTCTGTCTGTGAACAATGAAAGCAGCTAAATCGTTCAGCCGATTTTCTCCAAAATCGGTATTCCCTTATCGATTATGATTGTTGTCGCGGCCTCTTGAATTTGAAATTGATATATTAATTTTCGGAGTATTTTACATGAAGCCTCTGAGAAAATTTCAAAATTTTCAAAAAATGGCTCTATTGTTTTTTGATGATATAAAGAAAATTTAAGAAAATGGTCGAAAACCCTGATTTTTCGAATATTGCAAAAGTTCAAAATTTTTTCGGCGTCCTCCTAAAACTAAAATAGTAAGGTTAGAAATTTATATCGTTAATGAAATATGTTCCTTAAAGATAGATTTTGAAACAAGATCAGGTACAATTTTTCAAAAAATTGAGTATTTTTCGCGTAATTTTGCGTGAAAATACGGGAAAGAAAGTGCGTGCTGTTTCAGCACCACTAGTTTCTCGAGGAATGCACGATGGGAACGTGTTTTGCAACGTAATGTACGTTGAGGATTGTATTTGTGCCTACTCATTATATTGTTTTATAATCTACAAAAGAACGCTATATTTTTCGCCATTCAACTCTTCGATACATCGCGAAGTAGTAAATTTCTATAGCACATTTTGGAAGATAAGGAACACTGGCGCATATTAAGCGGCAGAAACCGACATCTTTGTTCAGCATATTGTAATATAGACGGATTTTGCACAGCGTGAATCACCAAATTATATACGAAACAAATTCTCTCCATAAGCGCGAACTCTGACGTATATACTAGTAATAGTTAGCTCGGAAAACGATATTTAATCAGATCAATCACTTGACATATCCGGAATGATACAAGTCACGTGATCAGAAATGTAATTCTCTCCCAAATATAACAGAGGGTGCTGCGAAGTCGACATACCCATCATTCAACATATTTGCTGGCAGCTTTAATCGAAGAAATACGAATCAAGAGGCTGCGGCATTTGGGGAATTAGCGGCAGTCTCTACCGGCACAAGACTCGTGTTAGAAATAAAACGTATAAAACGCTCGTAACACTTCAAATGATTCATACATGTCATCACGTGGATAACGAAAGTACATCATATAGTTTTACGATATGCTGTGCAAAATTATCGCAATATCACCTGTCATAATTAATGAATTTTCATTCTCCATCCATTTCCTTCTCCCTAGTCGCAGACCCCAGACGCAAAGACAAGCTCAACTGTGGCTATACTGACTCCCGATAGCCAAACCAGCCAGCAATCAGCAGTTTGAAGAGACATAACAATTAAAATATTACGAATATTTTCAAGAATATTAGATTCGTAGTTCCTAATGTATACAATACCGCTCAGTTCGAACTCTCCCGCTGACTCAGGGCATCAAGTGTGGACACTGCAGTCCCTCTGCAGTCCTAGGTTCGAGTTCCGACGGCGGCAGGATTTGCTATCCTAGCTTGTCAACTACGTCAAATTCAGTCGCTGTCTGGAAGAGAATTCTGGCGGCCGGCTGCCCTGATCAATAGTTTTCCGTGGTTTCTCCGATCAACACCACGCGAATGCCGAAGCAGTACCCTACCAAACGGGCCACGGACTGCGTGCGATCTTTCTTTCCTTTTCCTTGTCCCATCCTCACCCCTCACACACACACTTACACAAACATGCACTTCACTATCACACATGCCGGGAGACCGATCGGGAGCATAGAGCTTGACCTGGCTGAAGCAGTGCCCCGCAGGTGGGAGATACCTGGTTGGGGAAAACCCTGTTAGTCGTCGGTAGGTAGGCACCGGATCTCGCCATCCTGCGGGGGAAGATCACCACCACCCCCACCTCCCGAGAAAAAACACGCACTACACTTACGGGACTAGTGACCATAGTAGTTGACACGCCCGGAATCTCTAACAATCAATCAATCCATCATTTGAACTCTCCCGTCAACAGGATATAAAATGTGGGGATCAGCAGGGTAAAGCAATGCGCGCCTCCCCGTGTCCAGGGAGTCTACCTCCCCTGTGCGGAGCAACACCTGCGGGGGTGGACGTGGGGCGTTGGGCGCTGCCACGCCCCTCTGCCGCCCCGGCACCCGACCAACCGGCGCGTGGGCGACACGTGGGCGGCCGACGCTGCAACTGCGCTCCGCCAGTGCATGACGAGATACATGTAGAGCAGCGGACGTGAGAGGGTCGTGTTACTAACTGGCGCAGGTGCGGTAAATGACGTGACTAGATAGATAGATAGATAGATTTATTAAAGTTCGCTTTGAGCTAATGCTCGGTGGCAAACATTATTACAATTAGATATACAATTACAAAACTATTACGAATATTTACAAATATAATGAAAATTAGAATTAGAGATTAATATCCTAGTTATAATTAATTTTGACTTATCTATATGTTGACTTATAGCTTTTCTAACACTTCACTCCACTTCACTTCACTTCACTTCATTTCACTGCGCTGCACTACACTCCCCTCCCCTCCCCTTCTGTGCCCCCACCACACTACACTTCACTTCACTTCACTGAATAAGAGGCATGACTATATTTTTAATAATACTAACGATTATAATAATGAAACTAATAATAATAATAATAATAATAATAATGATAAAAGTCCCCCAATTAATTTTTAAATTTCACTACATTAGAAGGAAGAGTTTCTAGTCCTTTTGCAGGTAGTTTGTTCCAATCTACTATAGTACGATTCACAAAGGAGAACTTGCATACATCAGTTCTTTGCTTTCTACATCGTATTTTCCAGGGATGGACCTTCCAGGGACTACTTGAATGGCTCGGAGATTACATGTGTGCGTTGTACACTCACAAAGTAAATCAACAATAAAAAGTATGCTTGTGGTAAACAGTATTATTTTACATTTTCAGGCGTTTTATTTGCGTGTTTGTTGCCTATAAATTATTCTAACGTACAAACAAAATATTGCTCATGATATCAAAAATATTTGTGGAGGAATTCTCTCGTGAGGCAAGATATATTTATTCTTGGGAATTACGACTGTAACGCATGCAGTTGTCTCTCCTGATTACAACTGCAGTAGATATCGCGTCGATGGTTGGCAATTGACATGGTAACGTTTTCTACAACATGATTTACGACATATTTTGACGTTGATGTCGAATCGATATAGAGATATAATAGAGATGTTCGGCGAAAAAGTTGTCATCATTACTTGGTACGATATTTTGTAGAAAAATAATTTTTAAGTCCTTGCAATGTATGTTTTTCACTCTCATGAAACACGTGCCATTTTCATCAAACCTCCTGAAGAAGAGTCTTAAGAGTAAAGATTAACTGGGAAGGGTTGGCGAAGGAGTACATTTAGAAAATGCATCTTTCTAGATCCATATTCAAGCATTACTTTTCCTTTTTCTCAAAAAGTCCCTCTCTGAATCTTGACAAATTTAAAGGAATTGCATACTGCTACACGGTATTTGAGGTAGTTCCTCATCGTGAAACACGCTCTTAAAGGATAAGTCACTATTTTACTTCCTTGAACGCAAACACTTATTTCCCTAATGTCATATATCGTCCTATTAAAACAGGGTCCCTTTTTAAACAAGGCAAAGGAATGGTGCAATGGGATATATTCATATGCATCAATCGCATACGTATCAATTTATTCGCGTATAGGCGCATGCAAATTATTCCTTTTCTGCCTCGTCAACATTGGAAAGCAAATAATTAATATGGCGGACCAATGGTCATTATACTACCGACCATCACTAGGAAGGTTAACAAAAGGCCATCTCTTGGAGAAAGTTTCGCCGTGTTTGGCACACGTATTATGTATTTCACCATCATCTGAACTAGCAGTCGTGAAGAGGTCCCAGCGAAAGGTCTTCGAGGATATTCACAAAGCTCTGTCCTTTGTGAGATTATGGGTTCTAAAGCTGTACTCTTCCTCAACTGAGGCAGTAAAAACACAACAGAAGAGAGAGATTTTGGTAGCTGATATTAATAACTTTAAAGCATTTGTGACGAAGGTAAAAAATACAAAGATGAGGATAATTACAATGAAGTTAATGATGAAATATCAATTCGTCAGGAAACAAACATTGGAATGAACATCATTTGACGGGCACTAAGCATATTCTCGAATAGAATTTGAATGTGTATTGCAGTTTATTAAGAGGTGATCCGTGATTAATAAGACATGTAGAATAATTATGAAAGGCAATATGTACTTTGGATCATAGGTTGTGTCAGCGTCTAAATCAGATATTGGCTTAAAATCAACAGTGATATAATTTGCGAAGAGATGATGTGAGTGTAATTAAACAAGATGAACCCTTGGCTGAGGCAGTCTGAAATAAAATTGTAGCATATTTCCAAGGAAGGAACCCGTCCGGACTGAACGGAGTCGCAAATGACGTTACGCTACAAAAATTGCCCGACGGAGGACGTAGAGATTATTAATATGCATTATTATTATTATTATTATTATTATTATTATTATTATTATTATTATTATTATTATTATTACACGCGTATCGGCCTGTTATGACCACGCTACACGTTAGCTTTCAACGTCCAGTTATATTTAACCCAGAGAGAGTAACATGTGCCATTATCAAGATTAGCTTTCCGGCTGTATCCCATTGTAAAACAAGGTTGTTACGCGTTAAATTATGAATTATGAGGTGAGAGAATGATGAGAAGGGGAGATAGGACAATCAAAAATATGACTATGCCTACGTAGGACTGAGCGTACAGCCTTCTCGGTGCAGACGACGGCTGCCGCAATCGTCTACGCCACGGGGACCGGCCTACGTGTTAGTGATGGTTTAATATGTACAACTGACTAGGTGACTATTAAATTTTAAAAATATTCATGGTTGCGGCATCTAATTTTTTCAGTTTGTGTTTTTCATACTTAACGCAAAGTAATTAAGAACATAAGTTCTGTAATACCTACAAATTTCGTGAAGAATGGTGGTTTCACGATTAATCTTGTTACCCACTTTTTCAGTTCTATTCGCAGTTTGCCCACAACGCAACGAGGGGCTTCGTACCTCATTTCGACAGGGTGCGTTGGGATGACGAAACAGCAACGGGTTGAAGGGGAGGGAGGGGGAGGGGTCGGTCCCCGCAGCAGCGACATGGCGCGCGCAAGGGAGTTACGCAGAAGCTGCGAGCGGCGCGGGCGCGGGCGCGGGCGCCAGGAGGCGGAGCCCGTCCAGCGCGTGCGCCTTATACAGAGGAGAAATTGCGCTGGGAGCTGGTGTGGGAGCGGCCGCCGCGTCGCGTCGCGTCGCGCCGGCGAGAGTGAAACGACGCGACGCCACGCGATCAGCGCCGGTTTCCGACTCCGACGCACGCCGCCCCCACATCGAGCTCGCACCAGATCGGAGATGGAGAGATAGATAGAAATATGTGTGTATATATTGAAATAAACTGAATATATTGATGATTTATCCCAACGTAATCCGTTCCGTATTTGTATAAATGAGCGCCAGGAAAATATTACGCTAATACTATTATACACGTCAACCTTCAACTCTAATTATAATAAATTAGTTTCCAGCTACCTGAGTCGATGGGTTTCATAGAAATAATCACTATTGTATGCTAATAGATGATTATCCGATCTGCCATCTATACACAGTGGTCGAGGAACCTGAAAAGCAAATATATTTCTATCTTGCTACTTCGTTGCTAAAATTGGCTCAATGAGAATCATGTATTCATTTCACAAAACATGGAAATTTATTAAACAATTTTGTTATTTTATAATTTTACCCAATATGAAAAAAAAACCTTGGTCATGACCGGTTCCAACCTTATAATGTCGTTTTCGTCTTCGCGCGCTTTTGGACCATCTTTATTCATCTTCGACGTCGCCGTCCTCAGGTCCTTCTCTCTTCTTTTCTCGGAAGCACACTTCAATCACCGTTCATCAGATCAATAAACTATCTGCTGCTAGCATTCCAGTCCAATTACTGATAACTTCGCCTAAGCCCTCAATGTCCCTCTAACTCGTTCACTTGAAATATTTTAAATTTTACTGCCACACTTAGTATTCAAATTCGATATTCTAACAATATCTATTCCCTAGTAGAAGCTTACAAGTCCCCAAAAAACTCGTAACATTAATTGGAGCACGATCCGTTCAAGACCACGACATCAGTCAGAATGAATGCCTCTCGTATTCTTTCAGCCCTGCAAAGCTCGGTCCATTTTTTTCGATTGTTTATTTGCAGATAACACTTGATGTACTTTCGTACCAAGCCAATCCCTAAATTTCTTGCAGAATGAACTAGCCGTTTTCACGACTGTCACTGCTTTTTCGGCCAATCTCTGAATTCTATACAAAATGAACTAGCCGTCTCCGCGATTGTCACTGCATGAAGATGTTGACCTTGACCACGGCTCGCTTACCGTTGCTATGCTAGCATATTCACATATATTTATCCCCTATAATTTAAGACATTTATAATAAATATTGTACCATATTCAGTCACATATTGGTATGTCACAATATATATATATATATATATATATATTGTGACATACCGATATGTCACGTTAAAATAAATTAACATTTATTTGTAGACAATATGGTGGAACATGCATTACGAAATATCACGAGAGCTAGAGCTTAGCAACGACCGTGAATAAACAATGTAGTTTTTGTTTTTTCTAAATGCATTAAGAGATGGCTTGGTGCCGAAAGTAGAAAATTTGGGATTGGGCGAAGAAGTTTACACGATCAAAATGTCAGCTACACCAAAATATAACGAACGTATGGATTGGCTGGGTGAGAGAAGGACGGTCAAATGTTATGAAAAAAATGAAGGTAGTTTAATACGAAGTCTTCGAGGGATGAATCATGCAGGAAGATTTCATTCTGCTCGGAAACGCGCTTCTGAACTGATCGTAGTGAGAGGGAACGAGTACAATCTAGATAGAATTGGATTATCAGTGAAATTTTAAGGACAGTGAATGATATTGCAGATATTTTCATGTGGAAGCAATATTGATGTATAAATTGGAACTTTGTCGGGAGTGGTAATCGAGTTCGGGACTATGTCATAGGACGTAATCGGGACTGATAATTTTGATAGTTTGAGACCAGCTTGGATAGGGGCAGAAGAGGATTTCGTGGAACTTTGGACTACGGCAAGCTCGCAAGATATTTCGACTGAGAAGTCTACGAGGGACATCAACGAAGAAAAGATAAGTTAACCGCGGTATAAATTGTAAATTGAAAGATATCTTGATCAAAGGCCTAAAAATTGTAAATTCTCTAAATTGTTTGCTAAAAGCGTAAAAATAAACTTTGTTGAATTTTGTTCTTTAGAAAAGAAAGTGATCTTTCATTTAGTCAATCCAAACAGAAATGAACTAGGAATAGAATCATTCTATTTCAGATTCCCTGAGCTGTGCTGTATAGTCGGCGGATCCTATAATCCATTATAGAGGTAATAAGGATTATAATATATCGTGACCCATTGACCCAGCAAGCCGGACGCTAAGATCTTTAGCAGATATAAATGTAGAGAGAGGAAAATTTTGTATATCTCAATAGAGAGAGAGAGAGAGAGAGAGAGAGAGAGAGAGAGAGAGAGAGAGAGAGAGAGATGAATAGGAAGATAGGTAGAGAGATACTTAGATAGATAGATAGATAAACATTTAATATTTCTGGAAGTTTTTTTTAAACCTGGTGGTGGGAAATTTTAATTTACATACAATAAAAATATTTATACATTTAGAAAACTTAAAATTGTTTCAAAATAGTAATGATAATAATAATAATTGCAATAATTCTATTGGTTATTGCCAACTGCATAGCTATTTCAAAACATAAAATGTAATTTTCTAATTACTCTTACTGGAACTTCACTTTTTCTCTTTCTATACTATAATTTACTTAATAACACAACACACGAATAGAAAAATGCGGAATAGAAATTTTGATTAAAGAAGAAAAAAAGTGATTATAATATGAATAAACGAACCATACACCTGATAATTTTAAACTTGTTTCGAAATGCATTACGCTTCCAAGCGAGAAGATGATGGAGAGTGATCGAGCAACAAACAGCTTAAGTGGCTTGAACCCAGCCTGAGGCTGAATGTGGCTTGCGGTTGGCTGAATGTGGCTTGAGACGTAAACTGCTGAGGTCGGCGCTGGGTGCCTATGGGTACGGCGCAGTGACGGAGCGGGGACGACCTGGCGAAGCATGGGGCTTTGCCCAACTAGGGTGGGTACGTTCAAGCAGTTTGAGGTGCCGAGAAGTAGGTTTAGTGGCGGTATGGAAATGGTTTGACGGTGATATTTGTAGTGTCTGGAGACTGGTTTGGGATGGCTAATTGAAATTGGCTTGAGGTCGGCTTGGAAGGAGATTCGGGCGGATTATGGCAGATGGAAATTGGCTTGAGGACGGTTTGGAAGCGGCTTGAGGTGGGCTCGAATGTAACGTAAACGGCTGAGGGCGGAGCTGGGTGCCCATGGGTGCGGTGCAGGGACGGAGCGCAGACGACGAGTATTTATTTCACGAACATCTAAAGAATGTGCGTAAATGGCACGCTTATGAAAAGCACTACACAGGGGATGGTGATTCAAAAAGTTGTATATTTTTAAGAAAATTTGCGATACTTAGCAGGACCAAACAACCTTCCTTTCTTTGGCGTGTAATTTGTCCATCTTTGCTCGCACATTTCCAAGTCAACGGCGACATTCCGGCCTTAGACCTCTTTAATGAAGATGAAACATTGTTAGTCCAACCAACGCGAAGTTTTGAAAGCATTGTATATTAGTCAATTAACATCTTGACCCACTTCCTTCGCGTAAATACCAGTAAAATATTTCTACTATCCGTTTCCGTAATAATGTTGTCTCAACTATTCGTTCTGGCATCAAACAAGGATTAATCCTCCGATAAGCTAGTCAGTCATCATAGCGAGTCATTGCCTTTTATTCCTTCGGGCAGATGTTCCGCGCTATTAGATCACCGGGGTTTCCAAACTGTTCCGGAAGGTCCCAGACGATCCATCCAGGAATTCGCGGTGTCTCGAGTTGCTTAACCACCGTGACTTCACAGAACGTGGTTCGGCAATTCGGCTACCACCACCGGCTTATTTAAATTTATTACTACTACATTATGCGCATTTCACATGTTTTCCATTGATCATATGCTTCCGTTGTTTTAAAAAATTACTTCCGCGGAGGATGTACTCGCGCACAATTCTAAATGATGAGTAGTTTACTGGGCGGGGTCAACGCAACGGGGTGAGGGGGCGGCGCGGGGCGGGGGGGGGATTGGGGCGGCGCGGAGGCGGAGCCGGGGCGGAGCGATGGCCGATGAGATTGCGCCGTACGCTGGACCGCATCAGGCGTGAAATCGTCGCCGACGGCGGCGGGCGGCGGGGCGGCGGGCGGCGGGCGGCGGGCGGCGGGCGGCGGGCGGCGGGCGGCGGGCGGCGGGCGGCGGGCGGCGGGCGGCGGGCGGCGGGCGGCGGGCGGCGGGCGGCGGGCGGCGGGCGGCGGCGGCGGGCGGCGGGCGGCGGGCGGCGGGCGGCGGGCGGCGGGCGGCGGGCGGCGGGCGGCGGGCGGCGGGCGGCGGGCGGCGGGCGGCGGGCGGCGGGCGGCGGGCGGCGGGCGGCGGGCGGCGGGCGGCGGGCGGCGGTGGTGGCCGTGCTATTATAGCGGCCGCCGCAGCCGTAATCCCGTCATCTGGACAAGCCGCCGAGGAACTTGCACAAAGGTCTTCGCGTTCTCCCTCGCACAGATCGTATCAGCTGTGTACCTTGCGGGTGTGACTGCACCGGAGACTTCAATGCACCGGTGTCAGTTCGTAATGGAACACACCGCTTTTGAATACAGTTTTATAAATCTGTTTTGCCATTGTGAATATGATTTATACACTCCATTCAAACGTGTTGACTGAACGGTAAAATGTTTTTGCACGAATACTTGGTGTCAGTAACAACCTCAAGTATTAAATGAGAATAGAAGATAAGAATAAGAAATATAGAAAGTTTGATAAATGGAAACGTAGCAGAGTAATTGTTACATTGCTTAACATTTCAAAAAGGAATATTTTAAGTCAGAATCATTTGACGTAAGTACTTGCATAAACAATCTTTAATCCAATATGAAACTTTTCAATACATCATAATGTTGATGTACACTACATAAAGATTTCGGAAAGTCCGGTCTTGTGAACTTGATTCTTTCGACTTACAAAATCACTGATCGAATAACAATAATGCCATAAAACTTGTTGAATTCGTGTATATACTACAAACAATAAAGGCAGTCTTATCTTATTAGTTTTAATTAAACTCAGTTAATTTGAAAAACTCAAATAAGTACAATCCAAATGCATTGTTTTGGGTGTCCCAACAGGTGAAGTCACTCGATTTTCTCCATATTGCAAACTCTGCAACCCACCAACCAAGAAGCAAGGAACGCCTTCGATTCCTGATCAAATTCCTTGACCTTATGCGGTGGCGATGTTTTCATGCAAACGGCGCGGCGCGGCGCGGCGGCGGCTTGAAGCTGCTCCCAGCGCCCCACCCTGGTCAGACGTCGCGGCGGGCGGGTTCATAGTTCGCAGCCCACGGCCCATCACGCGCGCCGCGGCGGTGGCTGACCCCGCCCCTCCCTTCGCCGCCTCTCGTGTACAAGCTCGCTCCACTCCGCCCCGCCCTGCCCTGCACGGCACTGAACCGTTCCACTCTTCCCCCGCCGCCCCCTGCTCCCCTCAGTCCCGCCCCGCTCTCTCTTCCTTCACCCTGTTCCACTCATCCAGCTACACCTCATGCCCCGCGACTCGCCCTACCCTCCGAGCTGCACGCCGTCCCTCCCCCAACCCCTTCCGGGGCCCCGTGCCTCGCCCCCCCCCCCACGCAACTCTCCGCCTGGCCGCGGCGCGTTGCGCTCCGCCCCCTCTTCTCCGACACCGCCATGAACGCCGCAATCCACACCGCACCCTCAACCCTATCCCTCCTCCACACACACACACACACACCGCCCTTCACAATGCCGTGGGCTGCTACTCACCGCCGCGCTCCATTCCGTAGTGCTCCGCCCCAACCTGATTAACTATACCTCACCTTTTTCCCTTCTCTCCCTCCTCTCGGCAGACCTCGCGTTCTGCCCTGCCTGATCGATCTGACTGATCTTTACGTTCTTCCAATGCTCTCCACTAAAGTGCCCCCTATCAGTCCTCTCCTCTGAATTCTGCCACCTAGAGGTTGATTAATTATTAGTCATTCCTTTTCTATACGTCACATCACACGCTTTCAGTCCTTGCATTCTAAGACACGAACCTCTATCATAAGGATAATCTGCACACGTGTAGAATGCGCAAATTTAATTAAATACAAGCACTTTGCATGGATGCAGGTACGCCAGGGAAGTGAGTCGTTATTAACCTCTTCTATATTTTGATGTAAAATGTATTGAGAATTATGTGTTGGCTGGACTCCATGGTGTTTTGAGACAATAGCAGAGGCCGAAGGCTGGAACGTCGCCGTCTACTTGGAAATGCGTGAGGTAAGGAAGTCACTTGACCGTATAAAATTGGAATCTTTTTACTAAGTTAACTTAACCCAACTACTTTAACATGTACTACAACTTCTTGAATCCTCACCTTTTACACAGTGTGTCTCATTAACTAATTTGTTTAATTTTTCTAAAAAGAAATATATACTCAACCCACCATGGCCGATCTTTCCCGCAGAGTCCTCTTCCATCCTTCGCCGTACCGTGTCGCGCCACGCCCATTCTTCCCACTCGCCCTGCGACCTGCTCCCCGTGCCCCGCCCCGCACCGCCCCCCGCCTTCCTGCCCTGCGCGCGCTCTTTACTGGTGTCCAGATTGTAGAATAATTCGCGCATTCCGCGTGGGCGTTATGCGTTCTGGGAAGAGGCAGCGAGCGCGACGCCAGGGGTGGCCAACCCACGCGCCCGCCTGCCCTCGCGACCTTTACGCAGCGCCCCGCACTTGGGATAGGCCGCAGCGAACCGCACGGAGGAGAGGAGCTGGGGATCAATTGATAGGTTGATTACTGATTCCGGGCGCGTCAACAGCTAAGATATTCAGTCCCGTGTGTGTCGTGCATGAGCCAACGCAGGAGGTGACCTTCCCCCACTGGATGCCGAAATTCGCCGCCGGCTTGCGGGGACCTATGTCGGCTGGCGGGGATTTTCCCCTACTAGATTGCTCGCAACATCCAGGCACCACCCCAGCCAGGCCAAGCTCTAAGCGCCCGACCGGTCTTCCGGGACGGGACAGCGCAGAGCTAGCCGGAGTGTGGTGGGGTGGGACGGGCAGGTGAGGTCAGGTCAGAATGAGCCGAAGTGGGACGGGCTAGGACAAGACGAGGCATGGCGGGTCATCACAGGGCTAGCCAAAGTGTGACAGATTGGGACAGGCAGGTAGGGTCAGGGCAGAGTGTGCCGAGTGCGGGGCTGGGACAAGCCGAGGTGGGGCGGAGCAGCACAGGGCTAACCGGAGTGTGGCGGGGTGGAACGGGCAGGTGAGTCAGGGCAGCCGAAGGGGAACGGGCAGGTGAGGTCAGGGCAGCCGAAGTGGGACGGGTGGGACAAGGGGAGGCGGGACGTGTCAGGTCAGGGTGGTCGGGGTGTGGCGGAACGGGAGGGGGGCAAGGGGGACGTGTCAGGTCAGGGTGAGTCGGGGTGTGGCGGAACGGGACGGGATGGGACAAGGCGGGGGGGGGGGGCGAAGCGGAGCGCGAGAGCGCGGCGGGCAGGGGCCAGGAGATGGCCGTGGCCTGGCGGTGGGCGTGGAGGCAGCTGGCCTGCGGGAGTTCACCCCGAGCGACCCACGCAGCGGACTGCGACTCGGCGACGCAGGGCAACGGCCGCTCCGCGTGCCATTCAGGCGCTCGAGTCGCCAGCGCAGGAGGCGCTTTCATCCTTTTGCAAATACGGAAGGAGGAAGCAAGAGGAAAGCGAAGTTTAGATTGCAAAATACCTGCACCAAATCTGGATAAAAAAATGCCCCATAAACGAATTACTTCGACCCAATTGCGGGGTACTTTGTTTCAAACACAGTAGGGATCATTACATGTATATTCAAGATAGACGTGCTTCTTGAAGTCTTGTAAGTTAACCACTTCTACATGATCCTGAAGCAATGAGCATGGGGTACACACGGTTCACTCATTATTTCATCTGGGCTACAGTTATACGGCAGGGCCAAAGTAACCCGTTTTCCAGCTATCCGCATTTTATTTTGTAATGTTGTTATGCTCATGTTATTGATATCCATGACTTTGGGATTATGCCGAACTAGAAGTGTAAGAATAGAATGCTGGAGGTAGATTTGCTTTATGAATTTTGAGTTGAACAATCGTATTAGTTTGGAAGGCACAGAAAAGCAACAGCTATTACAACTTCAGTTAGTGTTGTAAGAACATCCTGTTAGAAAGATATTGACATATTGTAACGAATGAGCTGAATGTGTCACAAAGAGCGCAGTAGTCCAACTGACAGAGGTTTGTTTAAAAAAAGGACGCACACTTCATTATTTTGTAGAGGTGAGTTCCAGTTTGACCCTCCCCCCCCTAGTTCGGCACCGACAAAAAGGGATGTAATGTGGAGCGTGTAAAGAGGGCTTAACGGATGGCTATTTGATATACATTTCTTGGATATACACGCACTTATTTGAGAAGAAATGCAATCAGTAGCTGAAGAGGGAAAATAACGCGTTTATGAAGAATTTCTAAATATGTGACTTTCATAAAAAAAATATTTCTGAACCAATCATTGTTTTACTACTGAATTAATTCTTTCGTATATCCTGCTCCTACGTTGCATCGACTCGTCAGACCAACTTCTTCACACATAACTACTACTGATTTACTCTGATTTACTATTAAAATATTGACTGTATATAAATAATTAATAATATTTATTTATTACTTTAGAATATTTTTGTTATTTTGCAACCACTCTGCACAGTCAGCTACCCGCCCGTTTCGCAAATCATCTGTAGAACTAAAAGATGACATTCGCGAACAACTTTCAATCTTCAGACGACAAGGGAAAGCCAGTTGGATCGGCGTGTCAACTCGTATTTATTGGCACTGTCGGCACCGTCTGTTCGCAAGAGTTCGCCGCGACCTGCCCGCCTCCGCACCACTGTGCCCGCCTGTGCCCGCCTGGCAGGCGAGGTCCCGGGTTCAATGCCCAGCGCCCAAGCGATGCTGCGCGATGTCTCCAGTCCGATTGTGTGAAATTCGTGGAAGGTGAACGACAGCCTTGTGGTTACATGTAAAGGAGATGGAAATGTCGGTCCTACAGCACGAGATTAGGCATTGGAATGCAAAACAGTTTCAATGTATGTAGTGCATTGCCGTGGAATTTGTAGGGTGACATTACAAACTGCGTAAATTAGACGCCATTTTCAATTTCAGGTACGCAACGTCAACAATAATACACGAAGATGAAAATTATTTTCAAGATGACGGTAACAGAATTTGAGAGAACTCGAATGAATGGTTAATGCAATTCAGACCACCTCAATCACTTATTTCCTCTTATCATGGTATTAATTCACAACCCCCTGACATTCCTCCAAATCACTCCAACCATGTATGACGTAAATTGAAATTGAGAACTCCAGAGGGAGTGTGACCTCGCTCTTATTACGGCTAAGTTAGCTATATATTATTAATATCAAAACTCTCTTGTAAAGCGCTAATCCGCTAATATCAGACTATGTAATGAAAATTCTAATAATAAACGTAAAATAACAAAATAAACGTATCAATTATATTAACAAATAGAGTAGTGCTAACATCAATATGTAACTAAACATGAACTTGTTGTGTTTTAACATATACTAAAACAAAAGAATTATGTACGCACGTGTTTACATGCCTACACACGTTACGCACGCAAACACGCATTAAGCGCGTGTCACAGCCACACATCTGTTAACGCGCGTGTCACCGTGTCTACGCACGCGTGCGTGTGCGTGCTCCTGCGCGTGTCCGCGCGTGCGAGGCGGCGACGCCCAGAGCGCCGCGCGCGCCGCGCCGCGGGCGCCGGAGAAAACGCGACCTCTTAAGGTCGGCCATCGATCAGCGCCTGCCAAAGGCGCGCCCTGGCCGCGCGGCGAGCAGGCAGACACTTCGGTTTCGAAAGCCCACACCTGCGTGTCCAACTCGCTCGCAGACCTTTAGGGCGTAAGTTTAAAACACGTTAGTACGTAACGCGTATAAACTGTTCATGTAAAGTTTAAAATACTATCAATGAATTTACCTTCGGAAAGTAATGATAATTAAAAACACGATCACGACGCGTGAAACTGACATAGTGTGAGTTTGGAGGAAGCAATCTTCAGATGCAAACTACTCTAAAAGAACCTTACATAAACCATGGGGCAACCGAGAGAATTGAGGAATATATGACAAGGTTGTAAAATTACTTAAAATCTGCACATTAGCAGGCTCAATGTTTATTTGAAAGGGTCGATTCTTGTGTAATAACTGACTTATAGTTCTTATCAGTCTCTTCTCTTTTAATAACATATTGTTAGATAATTATTATTTTTCCTAATTAATTAATTTTCTTGTCCGTTTAAACAACTTGTACTATTTCATCATATTGTTTCATACTTATCTTCTCTATACATTTTTGTCATTTTTATTCAATTGTTATTTACAAAATTTACATTAATGAGAAAAAATGTAGTACGTGTTATGGTTGCGAAATTCTAGCAGAATTATTAACTATGTTTATTTTCAATCGTAAGATTTGTGCATATATGACAAATAAATTAAAATAATATTATCAGAGTGTGCTTGTTATTTTGTGACCACCATGCACGTGATATAACTTAGAAAGTGAAAATCACAGTTCAAACAAGTTTTAATAGTTAAAATATTCAAAATACAAAACGTGGAAATGTAGTGAAGATGGAATGAAACCAACGTTCTATGTTGTAATATATTATTTTGTACAATTGTGACTTGTCATTGAGCAACAATCAAGAAGTAAACAACTGAAGAAATTCATTGTGCTTACATTTTATTCAAACATCAAAAACAACATAAAAAAGTATATTACGTTTCGACGTGTTCAAAGAAAGTAATTAACACTTCTTACACGTTACCACAATGCCCATCACTTAAACTTGTGATTCGTTTTCTAACAATGTCTCTCTATGAATTGGAATTATAACGTCCGCATTCATTTCATTCAAACGTTTATCTCCAGCTTCTAGCGGTCTCTCTGCGTCGTCTTCCATCACGCCGCAATCGTCGCGGATTGCAAGGCCCGGCCCACTTGCGCGGCAAATACGGCGAAACTGCCCAACTGCAAGGCCGTCGAATCGGTTACCGGCTAAGGCACTATATATACCCGGGCGGAGCGGTCGGGGCGGTGGAGGCGGTGGCGCGTTCCGGTCGCGTGAATCAGCAAACGGGTTGGGCGCCGGCGCCGACGTTCGGCTCCAGCGCGCTCGCAGCGTCCGAGCCGGCCAACGCCCGCCAGAGCGCCTGCGGATATGCAACACGTAGTACGCGGCTGTAATGCGAGTGGCGGGGACTCGGGCGCTGGTGAAACGCGTGAAATTTGGCAAATTCAAAAGTACGTACCAAATTTTAAAGAACTTACCAAATTATTGAGATTATAAAATGATTTTGAAAATGAAGGGTAAGGACAATTATTGCGTATTGTATATTTTACAAACAATAATCATTGTAGAAATAACGAAAAACTGTGATCTGCAAAGAGAATTTAATAGACTTCAATTTGTTTGTGTCTTGGGCAGTTTTGTAAAATGCTCGTTTAAAAAAAGATATCGCCTCTCAAAGTAGAAAAATAAGTTAGAATCTTGGCTGCAAGTAACCAAAATTGTCTTTTAATTACAGATGCTTTTGTTTTAAGTATCCTAGTGTGGTCTTTGGACTATATAACTTTATATACTGAATTACGAAATATGATGTGCATTTGTTCATATTTGGGTGAGTGGTTAATTTGAAAATGCATACATAAATATACGGTTGTAATGTAATAAATGTTACTTACCGAAATTTCAAATATTTAAAATGGTGATGATATTGAGGATAATTACTACACATTTATTTAACAAAATTATTTTGGTAAAATCTTGTTATTATACATTATCTTTTGTTAGTTGAATAATAGTATACATTATCACAATTCTGTGTAATTGTAGGTGTCATTTTAAGACCAATTCTTTGCATTTCGTGATTCTGGCTTGGGAAGGAAAACAAATCAACCGTAACATCAGTAAGTATCATGCTCATAATAGTCATCAGTAATATTACCGGTTATCTGGCACGTGTTAGCTTTAATTTAACATTAGTTTACGGGAAGTGGGGGTGAAGAATCTTATTGCCCAGAGGAAGAAGTACGTTAATAGATAATTTAGTTGTCGAAAAATATGGTTTTATCGCGAAGTTTTTAACTTTTCAATACCATGGCTTAAAATACACATTTCACATCTTTGACACGAAGAATAGAATCAGAAACGGTTGTGCACAGATCACTTGTTTCACAGCTCGAAAAATGGAATAATGTACTTCTTAATCATTTTTGTTCTGTACAATACGGAGGGTAAACAAATACAACTTCAAGGGAATTTAGCAATTCTATTAGCACAGTGTACAAATAGAGTTGGAGAAGGAGAATAGACAATGTTTATTCTCATGTTCCATCTTCAAACCTTCGGTGGAAGAAGATCAAGATTATTAGAAAGTTAGAAATATGATAATAGATTCTTGCTGACACGATTAGAAAATCGTCGTTTAAAAGCTATTCATAAAAATACTTTTTCAAGCGTTTTACTTTTATTTTTATCTAGTTTTCGTTTCTTGTAACGTGTGCCACCATGGCAGGACGTAAAGAAACTAAATTTTATGTGTTGTTTTTTGATTCTGAATAGGTAATAAAACACGCGAAATGTAGTACATTCACTTTATTGATTGCCTCGAACATGCCAATTACCAAAGTCGCGAATCCAAATTTGGCCGCGTACGAGAACTTTACGATCGTTTCGCTTATATCCAGGAAACAGACCAGGAGAGCTTGAGACAGAGGGACATGCGCTTAGTGCTATAGTAAGGACGCTGCAGTCGTCGACCTTGGCGGGAACATAAACCAACACAACAGTCCGGTTCTCGCAGCCCTCGGCGGGCAGTAAAACGACCGCGTGCAGTATAAAAATACGACTTCGCTTTAAAAATCAGCAATGTGGTGGCGTGGGTTTGAATACCTTCCTCTTTTACGGAGTTCAGGGAAAGTGTTGAATGCGGTTGGTATTTTCAAACATGACTTCCCTTTTGTTTTCGGAAGCTAAGTATTGTTCTTATCAATTCCACATACTGTGTTCGAGTAAACTGCATGTGACCTTGAGTCTTGCAGCTACTCACGCTGCACGAGCAAAAGAGTTGTCGGGCGTTCTGTCTTAATAGAAAACTGACAATTTGTTTTGGATAATTTCAGAAAATTGTAAAAGAACTCTCGGAAAAATGCGTTTTATGGGTTTTAAGGTGCCTAAAAAGGAGAGAAGTAGTTCATTCCAGTCCTCTTCACAAGAAAAACAAATTGATACTATTTTATTCAGATCTCTGTAGAAAATTATGCAAGAATTCTAGAAGAAACCGTGTTTTGGAGTTTTTAAGCAACTGTAATGGCTAGACGACAATGGCTTAGCTGGGCAATGGCTTGTAACGGACAATGACCACGGTGTGCGTAACTATCCGCCTTTCCAGTATAACATGAATCATCATTTGGCTGATCGGTTTGACGATTATTGAACGATAATTAATTTTGTAATGAAACAAACATTTAAAAGAAAATATTTCCATTGGCACTTTTTAATGTAACTTTCTATCCACGGGGATGAACGAGACACACAGATGAATTATGTTTAAAACTTCTTTTTATTATGAACGTTCATAGAATAATTAAAAATATTTAATGTGAAAATACCCTGTGGCGGCGCCACGACAAGCTAGAACATAAATATTTTCGCTGATGTGATGGCAAGCAAAGGCAAGGTATTGTGAAATACCCCTTCTCTTGCCCCACGCTGGGCTAGCCATTTGAGAAATACCCTTCCTACTTTTATACGATATTTAATAATATTAAATCTTGATATGATTTACCAACAATTATACAATATTATGAAGGGGATTAATTCCTCTGCTATTATCAATATTATAAATGCTTCCGTTACCCTGATATGCTCATAAATTCTCTCAATGTTAAATATTATTTTATTAATTTCACTTTCAATTTTAATCATGGGTTTCGACATACAACATTTTACTCCTCTGTTGATGTGGTGTAATTACGATTCCTAGAAGTTCCATTGATTAAAACGAATAATTGAATTGATGGCAACTACTACAAATTATCAGCCTATTCTTTTCTCAAAAAATATATTAAGTAGTATATGACTTAGTGTAGGGATCACAGAATTTTGAAAATGTGCACACAATTCACTTTTCCCCATAGCACGTCATACGCAGTTTTTTAACTGTTTTTTTGACGTAAAATAAATAAAAATAAAAATAAAATAAATAGACATTGAACATTTATTCTGACAATTTTACAAATAAGGTCTCGTACGGGTTTGAATAAAGTTGGTAAGCATATTGCGATGACTTCTCAGATGACCTTCTCGGATGAATTCGGACTCGATGTTGTCAGTGGAATGCCCTCGATATCCCTATTATCGCGTTCTTGCCTATCATTAGTATTCATTAAAAAGGTTTCCGGATTATCCTCAAGTATTAGGTACTTTACCGGACTGGATAATTTCCATTAAATCAATGCGCGGTCGTGACTTGCCCTAGCTGTACTTGAGATGAAACACCCACGCGCGACTATCTTCAGCTAACTTATTGAAAATTCCGCCTATCTACGGAGCTATCCTAATATAAATCCCTTCGAAACACGGGGTCTAATTGAATTCCAGTTCCAAATTACAATAACAAAAAGTATCATTATAATTCAATGCGAATAATTAATTCGACTCCTTACTCTGCACAGTGCCAAGATATCAAAACTAATCCCAAGTTATCCACCTCACTATCATTTAACTAATACCCTCGGTCAAGCTGAAAAAGTATTCACACAGCACCGATTGCTTTGGATGTATTCAGTTTGGTAGCTTTTTAGAGAGTGATTATTTGCGTCTTCTAACAAAATCACGGCTTTCAGCGCCCTCCCCACACCTTTCGCATGTAATGTCTCCGGGGCCGTGCTTTCCCAAATGAACAGCACTATGTCACCAAGCACTTTGTTTATGGTTTGCCCTAAGAACTTAAATTTCTTGATTTCCGATCTTGCATTCAAACCCATCGTATTACGAACGCTTGATGCCGATTTTCCCATTCAAATTAAATCCCTGGTTCTTGCACTATTATAGTATAAATACAATTAGTATACAAATAAACGCTGTATAACTATTTATTGATTCTTAATCAATATTGTAACTTCTCATCTTTAATTATTAGATTTTAAACAGGATTGTGGTTTCACGGAATCGAAAATGCATGCGACGATTTGATATTGCCTTCCTCAGCCATAAATTGAAATATTTCATTCATAGGCGGAATTCGAATTTATAATTTCGTTGCTCGCATAGTTATTGTCACCAAAACCTACTTCACTACGTTAGACTGATAATATGAATATTGGCTGGTGAACGATTTTTGAATTATTCTCAAAAAATTTAAAAGATCAAAAATATGATTTGCTCCAAACATAATTGATTACCCTCAACAAATATGATGCCATTGATCATTATGACATTGGTCATTTAGAAGAAGAATTTATATTTCAAACTTTTCCCTGACAAATCTTCATTAAACCGCTTTCTACGAGTAATTCAGGTCGCAACACAATCTAACAACGTTACTCTAAACGACAAATAGACATTTTTTGCAACCCCAGCTTACGCCACTTTAATCTGGATGAATCGAACGCACTCTTCCCTACGCCTCTCCCGGGTGATAAATTAACCGCTAACGGTGTAATCATCGCAGATAAAAGAGCGACTTCCTTAAAAGGGCGGCGCTTAAACCAACAGCTGCCGCCTTCTGGCGCTGCGCGAATCATCGACTCGCTGGAAGGCGAGATATCTCGCGCGAGAACACACCCTGCAGCGTGCGCGCGCGGCAGCGCATGTCCACGCCTAAATATGGAGCAGCGGGCGGCGGAGGTGCGGCTAGCAGTGCGGTTGGAGGCGTAGTGAGGTGATGGAGGTAATGGGGAACGCATTGGAGCTCATGAAAAGGGGTGGATAAAGCTATAGGTGTCTTGGGCACATACAAGTTGGGAAGGACATCAAAGTGTGTACCTCCACAGAATCTTAATCAACGTAACGACTATTATTTAAATTTATTTCTTGAAGTTAACGAAGTACATGGGGAAGATTTCAAAGAACTCAGTTATGCCATCTCTATTTGTGAATTTAATAATTGACACATCAAAAGACAATCTAAAAATCTATTCAACAAGAAAAAAAATTAATCGGGTTGGGGAAATTATTAGCTTCGGCGGGCCCAGAAAGTCTTTAGAGAGGGAGAAAACTCAATTATCATCCCTCCATAGATATTTATGAATAATTAAAAATATAAAGAATTGTTACTAGTTAACAAAAAGTTAACGTTAAGTACACGTTAATAACTAGTTATTAACTAACGTTAACTAAAAGAAATAACTACAAAAAAATCAAGATGCATAAATAGAATATCCCTTTGGAGAGGATGCGATAAAAATGTGGTAACAACATTAGGTCATCGCCAGAAATTGCTGTCGTCTGTCAATTGTTTTATAACGCCAACCTGCTTGAAGTTCTGCGCTACACGTTTTCGTGCTGCTGCGACCCTCGCAATAAGTATGACACATTAAGATGCTGAGATATCGAGAAGATTGAAAGGGAGGCAGAGAAGAAGTAAAGAAGGAGAAAGAAAAGGTAATGGAGAAGAGATAAAATAATAACAAACGTAGAAAGAAGCGAAGAAGAAAGACAGAAGAAAAAAAGAAAAAAGAAAAAAGAAAAAAAGAGGAAGAAGAAATAGAACAGAACACGGAGAAGAGAGAGAAGGAGAACAAGCAAGGCGTTTTGACTTAGTCCAATTCTGTGTGATCTGTATTTATTTAACGAATCGTATATTTTACATTGTCTTATTTATCACTTAGGAAGCTCCGGTGCAGCTGGGTCCCCACAGATAGTTGATTTTAAAAAAACGAGTACAATTACAAACATTTTGGTGGGTAATGTTGTCTTAGAGAAAGTAATTATGGACGTGACATTTGGAGTGAATTGGTGAAGATAGTGGACAAGACCAGCAGTCACCTTTCATAATTGAAGAGGAGAAAGTAGAGAGAATGGATGGACCATGTATTTGAAGGCAGGACTTTAATAACTTACAAACTAATAACTAAGTAATAGTGAAGGAGTAGATTTATGGAAGCGTACTGGAGAAGTGATAAATAAAAATAATAAATTAAAAGTTAGTAAAATTAAATAAAAAGTGTAGAAAGGTCAATAGTGGTGTTTCTTAGGATTGTGAGGTCATCACCGTCATCCTGGAACCTTATGCCGTCCCCCCCTCATCAGGACTCCGTGAGTTGTGAGCAGACTGACCACTATATCACGGGTCGCTGTGCGTCATACTTGGGATGCAATACTCCACGTGAAGATTCTAAAACTTTTCGCTTCTTGAAGCGCGGATCGGTTGCTAGTATCTCTCAAGGCGGTCGCGGCGGTGTAGGAGCGCTATGAGAACTTTGTTTGCGGGGATAGGAGAAGTGCAATAGCCACAGAGACAGACTCCGTTGCCGAACCCGGAACTTGCTCCAAATTGACCGACTCTTTATCTCTATTTCCATGTGCGTATCAATTTTAATATTTCTTATGTCTGTCTATGTCCATGTCCGTCTGTCTGTCTATATGTCCGTCTGTCTGTCTATTGTCTATTCGTCATTGTCTATCTATGTATGTCTATATGTCTGTCTGTCTGTCTATATGTCTATCTATGTATGTCTATGCTGGCTTTTATTATGTTTTGGGATTAGCTTACCTCAAATCTTAAGTTACTCCAAGTACACGGGTACTCCTGTGTGTGTTACGACATCAACGCTGTGAATTTATTTGCCTTACATTTTCTTCAACTTCAGGTATTAGGAAGTTGTAAGCTTACTTTCATTAATCCATAATTATTTCATCTATCATTCTGACCAGCTTCTCTGACGGGTACGTCGTACGGTTAGAGTACCTCCGGAGGCTTACTGTGACACTAGCTAGATAACTAGGTCGATTTCAGCCGCTGTCAGAAGGACAATTCTGGCGATCGGCTGCTCTGGTGGGTTGTTTTGCATAGTTTCTACGATTAATACCACGCAAACTCTGGAGCTGTACCTTAACAAACGCGTAATATTTCATTCCTCATCCTTGTCTCCTCCTCTGCTCTTATATACACATACATGCACTACTCTACCACACTTCTAGGAAGACCAGTTGCGAGCCTAGGGATTGTCCTTACTGGGACCGGGAGAGGTGGCTAAGTGCATCAACTGATGTCACTGCAGTGCCTCAGACCGGCAGGTCCTAGGTTCGAGTCCTCGATAGAGGCAAGCGTTTTGACACTAACTACACACGTAGGTCGAATTCAGCGACTGAATTCGACCTAGCTGGAAAGCTAGTGTCGCAAATCCTGCCGCCGTCAGGACTCGAACCTAGGACCTCCCGGTCAGAGGCGCTGCAGTGACATCAGTTGATCCGCCCCACGGTGACTGTTATGACCCTGCGATGAGCTCCAGGAGCCGAGCGGTCACCGACGTGCGCACAGTTGTTGCGGCGGTGCGGGCGTTGTGGGCGACGCGGGCGACCCTGGTGGAGACGGCTAAGGACAAGGACACAGTATTCGGCGGAATTTGCGTTCGAAGGAACACGGACGTTTACAACGAATATCTCAAACACTCTCTTAAGCGTAGATCCGGTAATCGTACGACCATAAAGTTCTGACAATCATAGTTGAGTTTCCACGTCGCCAGAACAGTATCAAATGAACTTGAATTATTTGGCCAAACTAAGCAATTCAGCGGGAACGTAGAGCAACGTTTCCATTGGTTTGTGAATTAGAAGTCCTGAGAAAGTCCTATTTCTTAGGATACTTCAACGAATACATCAGCAGAAAATTACGACAGTAAGTGGAGAAAAGGATAAGAATAAAATTGTAGGTAAATGGTGAAAAGGAAAGGGGGAAGGGGATACCCGTAAGGTGTTCCAATTTATAGTGGAGAAGGACACGTTAGACATTTGTCTACTCTTAGAATGTATTTGCTGCTACCTAGGAAATTATTGATCAGTCTTAACAGGTTGCCAATCGGATTCGTGTATCACTAACGAGGGAAAAATATCTGCCTCATTACACTACACTTACGGGACTAATGACCACAGCAGTTGACACGCACGGACACACGAAATAATCAATTGTCACGTAGGATTGATAGCCGAATTGCCCTAGTTTAAATATTAATTAACCCATAATGCCAAACGGAGTCGACGGCCTGATTGAATAGTACAGAGTTCATTGACGGAGTTTAAAAGAATCAAAAACGACCGTAACGTTGATGGTGTGCAAGGTGCCTCGGCGTCGGGGCCGGTGGCGTGCTCACATACGACGCGGGAGCTGTTGGCGTAATGACTCGTAAGGCTTAAGAGCGCCGGCTTGACTGCGCCTCGCACGTGGAAAGTGGATGGTGTCTGGGGAATATTTCCTTCAACGCATTCTCGCGAGGACGCCGCGGGTGCAGATGAAGGTACAGGGGAGCGCGCGTTTATATTGGCGCGAGTCCAGAAGAACATACGTGTTCTTGCTGGCATTAGACTCATTATCTACACTTTGCATCGTAGCTGGTTCAATTATCATCAATAACCTCTATTTTTATCACAAAGAAGTTCTTGGGTTTAATTCAACGAAATATTAACAGTTATTTTCAGATGTATAATAATAATAATAATACTATATTAAAATTAAGGTGTTAATCAAATTTCTTCCACAGTACTAACTATATTACTAGTGAAATATTAGGTTCAGAAATTAACATTTAATAAATTGATTTGCATGATAGTAATTTTTGAAATATGATGGTTTGTGATTTTGTGTCATACGGAACGATGTTTATACTTCTTATATCATATCATTATCACCATTATATGGACAATATCTGAGGGTATTGATTTGAAGTAATAGCAGAAATATTTATTTCATTCATACGTTGATAGATAAATACAATTGTACTCTACAGCAATTACTAATGTAAGTGTTTAGAGTATAATTCTAGTGTTTGGTCTTGTCATTCCAGAACCTGTTACATTATTCATACTAATTTGCAGGCACATTTTAAGAACCTATTATAGTTCAGTTCAGGTGCTCTCAGGTACTTCGATATCCGTAATAATGTTTCCAGGACATTTAGAAGTGAATACTTGTCATGCCGAAGAAGTCACATTTTATGCCGAAAAATATCCATTTTCACTTAAAAATAAAGTTATAAAAAACTACTTATTTTTTGTATAAGATAGTGCAAGAAAGTGTGAAACTATTTAGTGATAATAATGAATGTTCCTTGCCAATTTAAGACAACAGCGAAAGACAAACAAATCAACCTACAGAAAACGAGTACTAATAAATAACAGACAATCAGTTGAGGCTAGCCGCGTAGAGGATCCTAAGTGAAAATGTCTTGTGAATTCTTCGAGATGTGGCTTCTAAATATGCGTCCATTTAGGTGATTGAGTAACAAATCTTTTATGAAATACTTCGTTTCCTTCAATTACCATCGCTTGTACCACGTAGAAACTACCAGAAAACACTTTTTTGTTAAAGAAGAGATAATTCAGTGCACGAATTCTTTACGTGTCGAGACAGGCTATTGGAAGACCAGAGATTCCATCCAAGAACACGTTGAACGTATCAGCATCATCGGATCACCTTTTACGTGAAAGGGGTTATTCTGAGCAGAGCCGTTAACTTCACCACCAAAGTTATTGGATCTGTCTTGTGAGCTATCTTCATGAAGTTTTCATAAGTAAACATACAATTTCCTACACACATTTCTTCCCGTAAGTAAAAAAAAAATAATTTTCGAAATGTGTCAGTTTTCTCGTGCATTCCAGCTTCGTGGGGCTCCCTGTATCCCACGGTAGCACCGCCGCCGCGCCGCCAGGTTCCCTTCGGTTGCGCCAGCGGTCACCTCACCACCTGCTACCTTCCACGCCCCCTCCCCGCCCCCGAGCCACTGCAACAGGGCAAAGGCGCTCTCCGCCGCATGAATCAGCCCTGATAGCGCTCACCGCTTCGCTCGGGCCGCACCGCCTCGGCCACCGGCGACACCGCAACCCAGTTACCCACATCCCGCGGCGGCGGACGCAACCACCCCTGCACCGGACCACCCCGACCACCCACCGCCACGCGCGACACCTCGCGGCGTTTGTTTCGAGGGCGGCTGCGAGGAAATGTGGTTTCTCCGCGCGTTCGCGGTCCTCGCCCTTTGTAATTCCTCGCGACGCGCACATCTGCTCAGCCGCAGGCAGCGGCGGCGGCGGCGGCAGCGGCGAGTCCAATAAGGAGCTAGCCGGCGGCGACGGTGCAGTGGCTCGAAAGGGAAAAGAGTGTCAAGGTTCTTTCGGCCCCTGCGGTGCGCGGAGAGGACGGGGCGAGGCGCGGGAGGTGCTTTTTTTCGCGCGGCGATTCTCGTGTACGTGTATGGGTGTCAGGAGGTGGCTGCGCGTTCCGTTCGGAGCACGGAGGGACGGAGCGGAGTTGGGAGAGAAGGGACTTGAATGGGACGGAGCTTGGCGATGCGTGGCGAGGCGGGGCAGAACGGGACGGGGCTTCACAGAATCAAACTTGAAGGAACTAAACTGGGCTGGAAGGAGTGTTATGATGCGGATTGATTGATTGATTGATTGATTTTTTCGTGTTTCCAGGAACGTCAACTGCTTTGGTCATTAGTCCCGTTAGTGTAATGTATGCTTTTCTCAGGAGATGGTGGTGCTCTTCCCCCGCTGGATGGCGAGATCCGGCGCCGACCTACCGTCGACTAGTAGGGTTTCCCCCTAACCAGGGCTCTCCCACCACCGGTGGGACACCGCTCGAGTCGGGACAAGCTCCCGACCGGTCTGCCGGAATGTGTGGTAGTGTAGTGCATGTTAGTGTAAGTGTGTGTGTAAGGGGAGAGAATAGGACAAGGAAGAGGAAGGACAGATCGCGCGCGGGCCGGGTGTTGTAGTTTAGTAGGGTATTGCTCCGGCATTCGCCGGGTGTTGATCGGAGAAACCACGGAAAACTACCGATCAGAGCAGCCGGCCGCTAGTATTCTCCTCCAGACAGCGACTGAATTCGACCTAGCTGAAAAGCTAGTGTCGAAAATCCTGCCGCCATGAGAACTCGAACCTAGGACCTCCCGGTCAGAGGCGCTGCAGTGACATCCGTTGACGCTTATGGTGCGGAGCGGGAGGGTCGGTGCAGAGGGGAGTGGAGCGTGGCGGTACGTGAAGAAGCGGGGCGAGGTATGTCGAAGCGGGGCATGGTGGGGTGGAGCAGCTTTTTCCCGTGGCGATGCTTTAGTGAATGGTTGGCCTTTTGCGTGTATGTCTCTGTGTGCGTATGTGTGTGCGCGAACGTGCGTTTCTCTGCCTTTATCATGCGGCGCGTGTAACAGGACTGGGTGTATTGAGGTTGTGCTCCGCATGGTGTTTGCAGTGGAAGGTTATCGGAGCGGTTTGGTCCATGATGGTGCTACAGCAGGAGGAGAAGGGAATTCCTGGAAATAAGATAATCGAAATGACAGACATAGATCGCAAGATTGAGGTTAATGGTGGCTAACAGGTCGTGAGTGTTGTGCTGCGTGACGAAGTATACTGCGTTGAATGATGGCGAGATTTAAATGTTTTACATTCTTACTGTAAGATACTTCGTAAGTAAGAACTCGACAAAAATGTTGTTTAGTTTCATGACATTATTAAGTTAAATATTCTGAATAACATTGCTTTGCTTCTAAATATGCAGCAAATTACCGATGAGAGAATATGTAACACTAGCACCTGCTGGAAAGTGTTGACGATATGTATGATATTGAAACCTCCTCCAGACATTTTAATTATCATCTTTAAAATACGTTTTAAATGCATTAAAATGGAAAATTCTTTATTTGGAATTTAATATTCAGTTCCATGTTTGTTGTAATAAATAAAATACATTTTGTAGAAATAATCTGTCTAAAATTTCATAAAAATCAGGAATCAATAAATATATCCTGAAGTAATCCTATGAGCTTTAATAGTTTATTTGCTAGTCATCGTACATTTAGTGAAATGTGATAATTACGTGAAACAAAATTTCAATATTGTATATGACTTCTTTTAAAATGTTTTAATGAATGTTTTCAGTTTTAGGCAAGCTAGTTTGCGATAAGATGAATGTCAGTTGTAACCAATAACAATTTATTACTGATTCTCTTTTTCGGATCACATATTTTTCATTTCATATTTTCCATCATTTTACATGTTTGCTCATTTCGTTCATTTCTTGAAGAGGAATATTAATTTCTGTTATCCAATTGGGAAACATTTATAGTGAAACGTATACGAAACGTACATTTATAGTGAAACCACTGATCCCAAATCTTGTAGGTGTGTTACTGGTGGGCAGGGAATCTCTCCACAAGAAGATATAATAAAGATAAAGGCGAATCATTGAGTGCACAATTTACGTTGTATTTTGTTGGAAATGTAGTCAATTGTGCTAGAGAGTGACCGTGAGACTATTTTCACTTTCAAATCAAAGATGTTTAAAGTGCGGAGTGCTCACAGGCTGGCTCTGGGAATCCAACGGGAATCCAATTAGATTGGGAGGAGGCGCGGGGCGATGGAGCAAGCGCCGGCGCCTGGGGAGTCGTGACCCGCGCGCTCCTTTCACCGATGACGCCGCGCCGCGCGCCGCTGACCGCCCGTCGACGGCGCCGCGCCGCACAGTGGGGCTGTCACCCCCTCAGCAGGGCAAAAAGGAAACAACATGAAGGAAACAAAAAGGACAAATGAAGGAAACAACATCAGCAGGGCAAAAAGGAAACAACATGAAGGAAACAACATCAGCAGGGCAAAAGGGAAACAACATAAAGGAAACAACATCAGCAGGGCAAAAAGGAAACAACATGAAGGAAACAACATCAGCAGGGCAAAAAGGAAACAACATGAAGGAAACAACATCAGCAGGGCAAAAAGGAAACAACATAAAGGAAACAACATCCGCAGGCGAAAAGGAAACATCAGCAGGGCAAAAAGGAAACAACATAACTCTTTTTCATTTATTCATTGATTGATTGATTAGTCATTCTGTGTGCGTCAACTACTAAGGTCGTCCGTCCCGTAAGTGTAGTGCATGCGTTTTCCTCTCCCCCCCCCCGGATGATGAAATCCGGCGCCGAGCTACCGTCGGCTGGAAAGGTTTTCCTCAACAAAGTGTCTCCCACCAGCGGCGGGAGCTAGATACGTCGAAGTTAGCCACCGCGCAGTCTAGAATTCTAGCGGTCGACTGCTCTGATCGATAGCTTTCCGTGCAGAATGGCGACGAATCAACATCAAGCAAACGCCGCATTACTCTAACAAACCTAACGCACCATCTTAACAAACGGGCCACGGACCGCGCGCGATATTTCCTTCCTCTTTCTTGTCCTTTCCTCACCGTTTACTAATACACGCTTACAAGCACATGCGCTACACTACCTCCCATGAAATACCAGTCGGAAGCACAGAGGTTGTTCCAGCTAGGGCAGTGCCCCGCTAGAGGGAGATTCATGTTGAGAAAATCCCGCAAGCCGACGAGTAGGTCGACGCCAAATCTCGCGAGGGAAGATCAACGCCACCTCTTACAATTAAAAAAACATGTACTACCCTTACGGGAAGAATGTACTAAGCAGTTGGCACATCCGGAATCACTAATCAATCACTTCCTTCACCACTTTCATCACCTCATCCACCATCATTTCTACACCATATCTATGCTTCGATTTAAACATAGAGTGCGCTGGCATTTAATCAGCTCTTACGATGTCATCCAGCCGGAAGCTTAAACGTCAATGCAGGGAAAACGTTTAAGCTCCAAATTGGATGACACCGTAACAGCTGATTAAACGTTAAAGGACTCTATGATTAAATCGAAGTAACCATAGACTTCGCCTCCCGCGCACTCCTCTGCACGGCAGCGCCTCGTGGACGTGGAGGGGGCGTGATTGGCACGCGATTCATAATGGAAAAGTTTAGACAAATCATTGATAAATCGATACATGAATAAAAGGTTTTCGATGTCGACGGGAACGTCGATTAGAATATCGATGAATAAAATATCGACGTTTTGAATATGATGAAACATATCGAAGTAAAATGTTCTGGTTCTAATGCAATACTTAACACTTTAAAATTAGTTTCATGTATATTCTGCCTTAAAATTCATTGTCATCTTAATTTTATAATGCATGTTCTATGTACTCAAGGTTCAAAATGCAGTTTAACGATATTACCACGTATAAAGTAATCAGTGGTAATAAAATAGGAGGTAGTAACAATAAGAAATGGTAGTAACAATGGAGAAAAGTTGCGAATAGCAGATGGTTTCGTGCCCTCTGGGAGTCCAGAATAGTAGCAGTTGTGAATGGCTGTTGATTGCGAGCCATCCAAAAAACAGTAGACCCTGGAAATTTTATTTATATCATGTGTTCTATTTATATCATGTGTAATGTTTTAAAAATCATGGATTTTTTTTGCCATCTGTACACGTGAGGCCGGCAACAGACTACACCGAGAGATGCGTTGCGAGAAATGTGCGACGAGAAATGACGAAAGAGGCCGACGAGGCTGCGTCCACACACTAGAAATTGGTGATCGTATGTATCGAAATGCATGAGATCATCTGCGAGTCCTATTTCTTGTTTTATTAAATGCTCTTGTGTAATTTTAACTTCTGAAATCCTTGTATTTTTAGCATAATCGTAATTCATCTGCTTAACGAGTTCGGAGCGAGTTAGGAACTGTATGTGTCGATAGGGGAATTACAAATTTTCTTGAGTTCTGTAATCTCTACCCCTCTCTCTGTTTTACTATATTTGTAGGTTGAATTATAAATGGTGAATGATCAAATAATTCATAATAAAATACACAACTAATAAATTAATTCATAAATAATCAATACGAATTAAGGAAAAATAATTATTAAATTCAACTCTTTCAATATACTCCTTCAAGTTTCTTGCTTGAATTTTTTTTATTTTTATATTGCTCATTAATGAATGAGTTTCATACAAGTAAGTTGTTTTCCACACGACTTTTTCTTTAAACGGAAATGAACTAGGAAAAACTTAAGTGAAAAAATTAAAATAATTCTGTATAATACATATTTTACTGCTAAATAATATAACCTCACTGAACTCTAGGCTTGGTCTAGTGTTATCCTGGAGCAGCAAATGTCTAAACGTCATACAACAAGTGAAGTAGTAGAAATGCGTTCGAAAAATCTCGCTCGCTGACCAACTAGATCGAGGAACTCTTTCGCCTCCGCAGAGGCAAACGAGAAAACTTTCTAGTGTGTGGGGGTCGATTACTGTCCCTTGTTTCGATTTTCCACATTTCTCGTCGCACATTTCTCGCAACGCATTCCTCGTTGTAATCGGTTGCGAGCTTGATGGGCGCGTAATGGACCGGTGGTAGTGATGACCAAATTTTACCAAAACATCGATGTTTCGATACATCGCTAAAGGGTTTTCGATGTCGATGAAAACATCGACGAAAAACATCGATGTTTTAATTATAGACTAATAAACATGCTATTTCCTATCCATTTTTAATTACAGTACGTAAAAAGGATTTATTTTATTGTTTGGTTACCAGCATGTGAGTAGTATGTAAATAAAAATTATTATTGAATGAAAAGAATAAAATTAACAATATAGATCATCGTGTTTCGCAACTTTACCCTTCGGTCACTTCCATTCATACACCATCGAAGTCAAACCACCTAAAATTCCCTCACATTACACAGGTCAAATCTGCAGCGTGACAAAATGGATGACGCAAAACAACAATATTGCTGTGGATTGCTGCTACCCTACAATGTGCCTAAAGCCCCTTATTTAAAAAAATTAAAAATATACATCGATGTTTTTGCAACAAAATATCGATGTGAAGAAAGCAAGATATCGATGTTAATGTATAGATGTTTCTGAAGGAAAACGTGGATGTTTTTTTGGCGGGAGGCGGGGCGTGAGGCGCGCGTGGCGTCGGGCGCGGCCGCTAAGCACCGCCTGCCACCGCAGCCGCAGCCGCGGTCGCCGCCCCTCGCTGCGCGAAGCCTCTTTCGGACAGCTCTGCCCGCTACCACTCGGCGAACTCGGCATTCACCTTGCAGCTGCTAAATTACGTAACGTTTTCTTTAAGGGCCGTTGAAAAAACAAGTCTCCCAATGTTTTGCATTTTACCCCCCCCCAACCAATTATAATAAACCATTACCAGATGAATATATCGACTGAATGAGAAGAAACTGATTTGTATGGCCATAAAACGGCCAGATAAATCCGACGCAAATTAAATAACTTTTATTTATATTTTCAGTGTGCATGCATTTTATATTTCCTCCGTAGTTGATATAGTTTGCAAGTCCTTTATTATGATTACAAGTCCATTATTAGTTTATAAGTTCATACCGGGAGCGGTAGTTCAGTGCATCAACTGATGTCACTGCAGCGCCTCTGACCGGGAGGTCCAAGATTCGAGTCCTGACGGCGGCAGGATTTTCGACACTAGCTTTTCAGCTAGGTTGTATTCAGTCGCTGTCTGGAGGAAAATTCTAGCGGCCGGCTGCTCTGATCGGTAGTTTTCCGTAGTATACCACATATTCCGGGAGACCGGTCGGGAGCTTAGAGCTTGTCGCGGCTGGGGCGGAGCCCCGCTTGTGGGAGGGTCCTGGTTAGGGAGAAACTCCTCTAGCCGACGGTAGGTCGGCGCCGGATCTCGCCATCCAGCGGAGGAAGATCACCGCCATCGCCCGAGAAGAAACATGGACTACACTAACGGGGTTAATGATCATAGCAGTTGACGCGCCCGAAAACACGAAACAATCAAACAAGTTCATTATTACGTCCAGTGTTATTCAAGTTTATTATACACTCAGTTGATTCTTAGTATCCTTTGAAGGGAGAAATTGGGTCGTAATATTTTTGGATATATTTACATGATTTATTTTAAAAAATGACTGCAGTATTTGTTTGTTTCATTATCATTAGATTTCAGAATGATTCATTGTTTTGATGAACATTATTTAATGATTCATCTTTTGATGTTTATGATGATTTTTTGAAATTTGACACTAGTATTTTGTTTGGTACACTTTAGAACAATGAACCAATTGATTCACTGTATTAATAAACATTATAGGAGGGAGACATTGCACTATGTCACGAAAATGCTCAATAAAGTAGAGAGGTGAGTGGCAGTTATTACATAAGAACGCAATATATTGAAAGGCTTTGTAAATGAGAAGTATATTATTCGTTGCAGGCTGGTTGCTAGTTCTCTGAATCTCGGTACATCTAAGAAACCTACGAAACTGCGAGGTACAATGAGAGCGGTGAACTGCAACGCCGTCTTTTACAGTGGCATACTACAAAAGCTTCGCATCAGTGATTATGGAGACTCTCGCCCCGACCCTCGCAGTCCACACCCCGTCGTCGGTGCCCAACTGCCTCCCTCCCCATAGCACCATATGCCTCTCCTCCCGCCCCAACCCTCAAAGCCCGCGCTTGTCCCCAGCCCCCCCGTCCTCCCCAGACTTCCCCGTCCCCATCTCCGCGGGCCGCTTCCCTCCACGCTCCGTCCTCAGTCCTCGCCTCTCCCTCAACCAGTCACCCGGTCCCCGCCTCCATGCCCGCCCTGTCCCTCACAGCCCGCGCCTGTCCTCGCGCCCTGCCCCGTCCTCCCCGTGTCTTCCCCGTCCCGCCTCCGCGCCCCGCCCCCTGCCGCCGGCGAGCGGAGGCGGCGAGGGCGCGGCATCGCGACGTCTCCATCGCGGACGCCGCGCGTTTAATCATCTCGCTGCCAAAATGAGCGCGCGGTGCCGCATACGTAAACACGGGCGCGGGGGCCCCGCATGCATACATACCGACCGCCGGCGGTCGACTCGCCGAGCAACGAACGTGCGTGGCCGTACTCCGCTCTCGCTACCGGCTGCAATTATGCTGTCGAGAGATCGAGGCAATCGAACGCTCCGCTCCGCGGGAGGAAGTGCACGCCCCGCTCCCGCCGGGTGATTTACTGGCGGTGGGCGGACGGCCTCGGTAACGAGACCGGCCGGACGGCGACGGGACGGGGGAATTCGGATGGCTTTTGCGGGCGATTGAGAAGTCGCCCGGGAGATTTTGATTCACGGCCGGAGGAACGTGGAGGCAGAACAATGAAAACCTACCAATTCGTTTATTGAGATAAACTAAAAATGACTACTAGTATGTTCAGAGCAGACATGGAATACACAGATAAATTATTAGCGACAGACATAGAATACACAAAGTTCAATGATCTGGGCAGAGATATATTGTACAGATAAATTTGCATGCAAGTAATGTATAAAGTGCACTCAATCATTAAATTTGATGCGGAAAGGCATGCATTAATCGGTTGACAGAGGAATAATGTGTGTTTATGCTCATGTTTGCAGACAATTTTCCATGTATGAAGTGTTTAGGCATACTGGTGTAACAACACCGGCTAGCAGGAAGACTTTCTCAAGGATTTATATTCCAAGCAGTTGTGAATAGACGTAAGCCATGGAAACTTTACAGTCGTGTGATATGATGACATATTTTACTTCATATATATTTTAATATACTTACAAACAACAATATTTACTACTATCTATGACAAAAAGTACATGTTTAGTTATGAGAAAAATCGATTATCTTGTTTCGAGATTACTCTGGTTATTAAGATGATCTATTTAATTTATCATAATTCATTAATTGTCATTTACTTTTACTAAAACGTTTTCAAATGACAAGTCCCTATTCTTTCGAATCGAAGGTAATTTGGCCTCGTACGCCTGAAATGTATAAAAAATTCTGCCACAGGGTTTCCTAGATCGCAATCCAACCAATAATCTTTTTTTATCTAACGAAGGCACTTCGCAATGCTTTGAGAATGCATCTGGATATATAATTCTATATCTTCTGGATTTTAAAAACCTCTATTGTGGATCGTCTGCAGCGAAATATTAACTCAGGACACAGAGAAAGAGATTGCTCGGATGAAACAAAAAGTACTAGATAAACGAGCTGGCAATTCAACAATCTGACATGCAAATAAAGTAGAATGTTCACTGGCGGAACATGAGCTCTATGTTCGGAACCTCTGTGAAAACGTTTAACATCCACTGCCATAGCTCATACCCTCTGGTATGCCTTTATTTGTAGTAATTCCAGCATACGCAGGGATGCAAATAAAGCAGGAAAAAGTAAACGTTTCAGCGAAATTCTTTATTGTGTTACAAGAGAGTGGAAATAAAGAACCGTTCGTAGAGAGAAGCAAATAATAAATAAATTTGATCAAAAAGAAGAAGGTACCTTAGTGCTACTAAAAAATCTCAATGAAGTAAAACGTTTTCAATTCCATCTCATTAATTTTCTGTTCCAGAGTATGGCGATTGCGGGGCAGGCACAAATACTTTTTTCGCTGTGATTTCTGGGATCAAAACTTCTAAAGCAAAAAATATAGATAAACGTTGAAACAACGCCATAGACCGAGCGCCTGACAGATGAGTATGAAAGGAAGAAACTCTATTACTCTGCAAACGGCACATTGCAACACCCAACCGGATCAAAACACAGTAACGCTTCTGTTCAGATGGTACTGGTATAAGGCAGAATGTATCTGCTCCTGAAAAGAAGATGGATGTTAAGTAATATTAGGCAGTGCAGCAGGCAAACTTTCTGCCCCACACGACCAACCGCCACAAAAGTGATGTTTTGGGTGAGTAGGACATAAGAGATTCGCTTTATATCGGCTCTTAACACTCATGAATGCGCATCCACCTTTGGGATTTCAGTTACCCAGATCGGTAAAAACAGAATAATATTTTTATAGACATACTTGTTACACAGTTCAGAATTTTTACAAAATGAGTTTTATGAAGCAAATCTGTGGTACACGGTGAAATGTTATGTAAAATTGTTTGGCTCACCACGAGGGAGAATGGTGTTTACTAACATGTTTGTTTACTAACTGTTTGAATCACAGGTCTTGTATTATAATACAAAGGGTCGGAGCCACTATTCTAGTGGGAGGACTACTGCTATTCATCTGGAAATACACTTCCATAAATCATCGACAGCCACTTTCGTCATTTCGATGTTCGCTTAAACTCTTTCGAGGAACCGACCCTAATCTAATCTACAACCCGATGCAAATACCGAAATTGGGCAGTTTGTTGTTGTCAGAGCTTCACAGTATTCTCACCAGTTGCGCTGCTCTAGATCGCTTTGACGAATGCTAAATCGTTGTCTCATAAAAATTATTTAATGATAATAGACGAACGTTCTATATTTTTTAAACTCCGAATTTTATCCTGTGAAAGCTAGAGTTTATAAAAATTACGTTTTATGCAACTGGTCATTAAAAAAAAGGCAGAAAACATTGCGTGTGCAACAGACATAACTCTTCATCTTCTATTGTGTTTTAGTTGTTCAAGTGGAGTTACCTCCAGATATGTGATATGTCTTGGAAATTAGCAGGACCATTTCATCCAATCACAAAACGGTATAGTTCATAATTTGCAGATATTTTGCCGTTCTTACGAGGTGAAAACAAAAATTTTGCCGGGTCATTTTCTAAAAAAATCGGTATTTACCGTATTGTAATTGGATGAAATGGTGCTGCTAACTTCCAAGATGTAGCTATGGGGCCACACCGACACCCGCCGGAAAACCGAGCGACCTTGAGCGAAGGGGGCCAGCTTGGGGCTAGACGCCGTCGCCTGCCGTTCAGCGACGGGCTGCTGGGCGGACGGCAGGCGCACGTGCCGCGGAGCATGTAGGCGGCTCAGAGCGAAGTCGTCGCCATCTCCAGTTTCGGAGGGCGGGGGCTTAACGCTGTCAGCCACTCGTCTCCGCAGAGAGGGACGAGCGGCGATGAACGACAACCGGCTGAGTTATCTCAGAGCCAACATTGGTTTTGATTGATTCATTGATTTTTTCGTGTTTCCGGGCGTGTCAACTGCTTCGGTCATTTTTCCCGTTAGTGTAGTGCATGCTTTTTCTCGGGAAGTGGCGGTGATTTTCCCCTCGCTGGATGGCGAGATCCGGCCGGCACCGACCTACCGTCGGCTAGTGGAGTTTCCCCCTAACCAGGACTCTCCCACCAGCGGGGCACCGCCCCAGCCGGAACAAGCTCTAAACTCCCGACCGGTCTCCCGGAATATGTGATAAGTGTGGTGCATGTTAGTGTAAGTGTGTGTGTAAGAGGAGAGGATAGGACAAGGAAGAGGAAGGACAGATCGCGCGCGGTCCGTGGCCCATTTGGTAGGGTGCTGCTCCGGCATTCGCCTGGTGTTGATCGGAGAAACCACGGAAAACTACCGATCAGAGCAGCCGGCCACTACTCCGATTTACACGAGAACAGTAATCTGGCTAATACTTCGTAAGACAGCGATTGACGTCGTGTAAACCCATCTTTTTCAACGCTTAAGTCGATTCGAAGACCGGGAGCGGCAGGTCAGTGCTTCAACTGATGTCACTGCAGCGCCTCTGATTGGGAGGTCCTAGATTCGAGTCCTGACGGCGGCAGGATTTGCGGCAGGATTTTCAGCTAGATCGAATTCAGTCGCTGTCTGGAGGAGAATTCTAGCGGCCGGTTGCTCTGATCGGTAGTTTTCCATGGTTTCTCCGGTCAACACCAGGCGAATGCCGGAGCAGTACCCTACCAAACGGGCCACGGACCGCGCGCGATCTGTCCTTCCTCTTCCTGGTTCTATCCTCTCCCCGTACACACACACACACACACTTACACTAACATGCACTACACTACCACATATTCCGGGAGATCGGTCGAGAGATTAGAGCTTGTCCCGGCTGGGGCGGTGCCCCGCTGGCGGGAGAGTCCTGGTTAGGGGGAACCCCACTAGCCGACGGTAGGTCGGCGCCGGATCTCGCCATCCAGCGGGGGAAGATCACTGCCATCTCCCGAAAAAACATGCACTACACTAACGGGACTAATGACCGAAGCAGTTGACGCGCCCGGAAACACGACAAAATCAATCAATCGATTCGAAGAGCCGTAAGTGTCGGGAACGCTCGAAGATTGTATTCACGACATTGTAGAAGCCGAGTTCATCGCAAAGACTAGTCTCATACCAAACCTTACCACAAAAGAATATAATTTCAGTCGTGCAGGGAGAGATCTCAGTCAATCTGTGGCAAAAATGTAACTTCTCCCGACTGTTGTTAACATATTTAGTCCTCGAACGTTCTCACATTCTTTCACAATCCAGCCCCTAGGAGAGAGTCAAGAGAGCAGCGGTCTATCGACCAACGACGCTGTCCTCGAGTAAACAGCGCTTTAGGGAGGCGAAAGGAATCGAGGGGAGCCGAAGTTCAGGCGCCTGCGTGGGAAGACCCGAAGTCGAGCAGACACAAACAGAACGAGCCGGAGTTGAAGCAAAGTTGTCCCTGGCAAGGCGGGTATTGTAACGTCACCACATGGCGGCCAGGTTCGACCATCTTTAGAAAGTTAGCAGAGGGGAAGTGCATCCGGTCGGCTAGTACAAAAGCTGTTAGTAGCTTTTGTCAACTGAAAAGGGAGCTATTAACACCCCGGGACGCAAGTCGGCCGGGCAGAGAGTCCTGACCCCCCGCCGGCGGTCAGGGAGGCTGGCTGGCCATGTGGATCCAGAGCCACCCACACGTGCAGAGAAGCTAGGGGGTGGGGGTGGGGACATGACCGCCAGAAGCTAGCCGGCCGGAAGGAGGAGTTCGTTAAGAGATCGCCTCGCGTGCGGACGCAACTGCGGCCCGTTGGCGGTAGTGCATTCCTTGGACACTGCGTGTGCACCGGGTGTCAGGACACCGGCGGTAAAGCGTCTGGGTGGAGGATGCACTAGCCAGGAGATGGGAGCAGGGTGCGTGGAGTCGCGGAGGTAGATTGCGAACGGAACCCCAGAGCTGTACATACTTTTAATAGTGCAGCGGCATAAATACCCAGGCTGGGGGAGGAAGTAAAGGTGGCAGGGTCAACGAACCCAGGCAAGGGGAAGCTGTGTTAAAATTAGTTAACAAATTTTAATAGTGCAGCGGCATAAATACCCAGGCTGGGGGAGGAAGTATGCGGTTACGATAGACTCGTATATCGGTACTTGGATGAACTTTCGAGGGCTCACCGGAGTAATAACGCACGGGGTTATTTAAATCGTAAAGGCATCGAAGGGGCAGAGACTGGATCGTCGGACTGAAGAAAGAAGCCATCCCGGACAGGAAGGAAGGACGACGTCAAAGCCAACCGACGCCGATCAAGGACATCAGGACACCGTACGTAAGTGTAGCCTTCGGCATTCATAGCGATCAGAATCAGGCATAATGGCATTTTTAGCAAAGTACCGGAAAGACTGTCTGGTGCAGGTCGCGAGAGAATTAGGAGAGTCTGTAAGCAATGAGAATACAGTGATCAGTCTCAAACAGATAATTCTAGATAGTGTTCATTACGAGGAAGAATTTGTTAAAGAATTAGCGAATAATTGTCAAGATATTATCGCCAGGGAACGAGAAGAAAGGGAAAGAGAAAGGGAGAGGGAACGAGAAGAAAGGGAAAGAGAAAGGGAGAGGGAACGAGAAGAAAGGGAAAGAGAAAGGGAGAGGAGTTTGAACTGGAGAAGCTGAGGCTAACGAGGCAGACGACGACTATTTCGGAAGCAGGTACGGAGGCAAATTCTAAAGCGCACATTGTTATATCATGTAATGGATAAATTTAGAGGCGAAAAGGATGACATCACGGCTTATTTAAGTGTATTCGAAGCACAGGCCAATCAATTGGGCGTACCGGAAGAAGATTGGGTAATCAATCTTATGGGGTTGTTGCCGAACCAAGTCAACTCATGGCTTATGATTGAAGGTCGGGGAAATGCGACCGAATATACCGAGATAAAAGCAAAATTATTAGAAATGTATAAGTTTAATGCGGAAAAGTTTAGGCAACTATTTACTAAACATATGAAGCAGACCGGTACCACTTGGAATGTGTACGCGAGAGAGTTGCACAATTATTGTAAGCAGTGGGTGGCGGGATTGCAAATATCTACCTTTGAAGCTCTTCTTGATCTAATTGTTACTGATCAAATGAAGCGGCGGGTTCCGTCCGAGATCAGGGAACATTTTATAGACGAATGGGGTACATTTACAGTTGCGTTGGACTTCGCAAAAAAATTAGATAATTATGAAAATAATAGGGCAGGATGGAAGAGCTTGTTTCAAAGCACGGTAAGAAGGCAGAACCAGTTGCAGATATTACCCCGAGTTCGGAGAAGCATAGTGCGAAGCCATATGATAAGAAGGGTGAAGTAAGAATAGATTTCGATCAGCCGAGCAAACGGAAATGTTTCTCTTGTGGCTCGACTCAACACCTTAAGCGGGACTGTCCAGGTGCACGAAACGGGGAGAAGGTTGGTCTGTGGCCGACCAAGATGCGCGTGAATTATTTCGCCCACACACGGTTTCCGGATTAATTAACGGAATCAAATCGGAACTTTTGAGAGACACTGGTGCGAGTTTTGATATTGTTAATGAACGGCTGGTAAAAGATGAGCACATGACGGGCGAGTCGGTTTGATATTTCAGCCACTAGACTCTGAACCACGGAACTTGCCAGTCGCGCAGGTAACAGTTCAAGGGCCGTTTGGAACCGTAGTTACGAAAGCAGCGGTAGTAAAAAAAGAATGTGATATCGGTTACTATCTGTTGAGTAACAGAACTGCTCTGCTGCTCGATGAAATACGCAAAGGTTACGTAGAGCCGCAAGTGGTTGGGGCCGTGGTAACTCGCGCGGGCGCGGCCAGGCCCGAGCCTCCGGAGGACGTAGCATCCGAGTCGCCGTCAGGTGAGCGACCGGAGGAGGCTCTCCCGGACGGGGCTTACGAAATAGAAGGGCTAGAGCCACCGCAAGCCGTAGAGGGAAGTCAGACGGAACTTGAACCTCAGGTTGTCGAATTAATCCGCGTAGACAGAGAGACGTTTGCGGCGGAACAACAAAGGGACAATAGCCTGAAGGAAATATACAAAGCGTACGTGAATAGAGTACCAGAGAAGGGAAAAGACGCGTACTTCATTAAGGATCGAGTGTTATTTCGATCGCGACACAGTAAACGCGGAGAAAGATTCGACATGATTGTTGTACCGGAAATATATCGAAGTACCGTCCTTAGTTGTGTCATGAAACAGCCAATGCACACTTAGGCACCACTAAGAGCAAGGATAGCATGGATAAATACTTTTATTGGACGAATTGTTTCAGGAAATGGAAAAATTTATTAGATCTTGTGATAGTTGTCAGAAGGTGGGAAGGTCGGGAGACAAGGTGCGTGGCTACCTTACCTTAGTACCGCCTGTCTCAGAAATATTTGGCAAAATAAACGTAGATGCATGCGGACCATTTCCTGAATCGCAAACGGGGCATAAATTCATCCTGACTGCCATCTGTGTAGCTAGTCGTTTTCCCGGAGGCAATCCGATAACGGATTTAAGATCTACTACGGTTATTGATGCTCTACTGGAATTATTTAGTAGAATCGATTCCCCAAAGAGATGCAAACGGATCAAGGCACTTGCTTTACTAGCATACTGACAGAGGAATTCGACAGAAATTCGAATTCGGCTAGTTAGGAGTTCGCCGTACCACCCTCAATCCAATGCAATAGAGCGTGTACATAGAACGATGAATAGACTCATTAAGGTTATGGTTTGGAAGCGGGCACGGAATGGGAGAAGCAGCTTCCGGCAATCTTATTTGCGTTACGAACTACTGTGCACGAAAGCTTAGGATTCACTCCGCTGAGCTTGTGTATGGCAGGAACTTACGTACTCCCATCACTTTAATGTATGAGCGCCTTGCGGAACTGAGGAAGAAGAGAACTCCGTGGTCGAATACGTGTTTAAATTAGTGAACCGTCTCAAAGATCGCGCGAGCTTGCTCATCAAAAATTGGTTAAGGAGCAAGAAAAGAGAAAGGTGTGGTATGACCGCAAAAGCAGTGCACCGTACATTTGCTGTAGGAGATCTGTCCTAGTGTTAGCGCCGAACAGAACCCAGAAACTTCGGTACAGTGGGTCGGGCCCGGCGAGGTGTTAGAAAAATATCCGAAACGAATTATGTCGTTTTGTTACCTGGGAAAAAGAGGCCGTGTATACCAGGTGAACATGTTGAAAAGGTACCATCAGAGAACGGAATACATTAGTTACGTGGCAACACAGGCACCCGAGTTCGAACCAGACGAAGATGAATTGGACAAATATGCCGTGAAACTAGAAAATAGGGATTTTGAGTTAGAAGCGATGTTCGAGGGTACAGATGTCGAACCGGAGTTTCGGAAAAGGCTGGAAGAGATAGTATCCAAATATAGAGAGATATTCTCGGACAAGCCTGGTCTGACTGACATGGTAACAATGGATATCGAAATCATGGACGAATCCAAACCTGTCAGAAGTGCACCCTACCGTATGTCGCCTAGACAGTCGGAAATTCTGAAAGAAGAAATTACAAAAATGTTACGGGATAAAATCATTGAAGTAGGTGATTCAGATTATACATCACCGATGATTTTAGTAGAAGCACCGGGAAGGAAGCCGCGGCCGTGTATTGACTACAGACGTCTGAATCAATGCATTAAGACAGAGTATTACCCCTTACCGTACTAGCCGACCGGATGCACTTCCCCTCTGCTAACTTTCTAAAGATGGTCGAACCTGGCCGCCATGTGGTGACGTTACAGTATATATGTACGGCCCTCGTACGGCAGAAGAACGCGCGTCCGCATCTCCTTCGGCTATCGACCTAACCACACCCAACGCCAACCGCCTTCCATAAACCTCCGGATGAAACGAGATTTCTTTCCGTCCGCGACCAACAGCTCGCAGACGCTGACACTGTGCGAGGCAGGGGCCATCAGCGACAGCTCGTTGAGATAGGAAAGGCGCGGACAAACGGCGCCAATTTTCGCTTCGTTAATTTCTTTTTCTTGTTCGTGGCGGAGTGGGAAAGAACGGCGACGGAGTGTGAATTAAATTGGTTTAACTGGACGGGTGCTGTGTCGTCTGCGATCCAGATCAAGTTCTCGGGATGAATGTTTGCTAGTGTCGTTGGAGTCTGAGCTTGCAAAGCGTCAGTATCTTTTTTCTTCCTGGCTCGGTATTACCATATTTTAAATGAAATTAAAGTGTCTATCAGGGTATATTCTTAAATTAAATAGCTCTCTTTCTTTATTAAATTGACGGGGGCACACACACACACACACACACACACAACACGTTTTTGCGTAAATAATTCAGTCAGTATGTTTTGTCAATATGTTGCGGTAAAAATGTTTCAATCTATTCCGGTAAAAAATAAAAATATCAGTGAGAAAAATGGCATTAGCACTTTGTGTGTTTAAATAAATATATCTTTATGCAATTAATTCAGTCACGTCTTTCGTAATATTCTAAACATGATCACAATTATGTGAGTACAGATTGCTATTTTAAAACTACTGTATAAGATACCATTTGGAAAACCAGAGTGAGTGACTGAGTCAGCTAATAAAAACATTTGACTGCCCAGGGTGAGAAGAAATGCTCTAGGTGAGGCGAAATATCATTCAAGTGACAAAACGATGAAGACAGAATCATCTTCATATGTTCATATAGGAAATAATACGATCAATGAACCAAGATGTACGAATAGGATCTGCGACACCGTTGAGATCGGGAGGAAGAATCGATAGACTACGACTGACGAATATCCAAGGATGACAGAATTCGAAACAGTAACTTTTTACCCCGAAAAATATGTTTTCTGATGACTAAGAATACAATTAAGTGTGCACTTAAATTATCTGAGGACTAAATGTACACTTGAGTAAAACGTGTTCAATTTTAGAAATAAGTTAATTGTTGATGATTCCTTTTGCAAGAGAGAGAAGCTCATATATTTCGATATGAATTCGAATTTCGATTTGAATTTCGATTCGATATGAATTCGAATTTCGATTTGAATTCGATTCGAATGAATCAAAATGAGTTAAATAAATTAAAATTAAATTCATTAAAATAAGTTAAATAAATTAAAAATAAATTAAATTAAAATAAAAATAAAAGGAAACGGTTAAAATAAAGCACATTAGGGGGCGAAGGGAAGTGGGAATCGGAAATGTTAGGGCAGAGGCGTTGGTGCGGACGATTTTCTGTGGTGCTGTTTGTTTTCAGGTGCGGTGGAGGCCAAACACTGGAAGGAGAATGCCTGACGCCCGCGCCAAATAAATAAATAGTCTAAAAACCGGATAGAGTAGCATGTACTCGGCTTCTGACGGCAGGTTTTTCCCCCTTCAGGGGTTTTTCCCTCAGCCATACCTTATGGTCTCGTTTCCGCGGCTTTGAGGCGATGGAGAGACCATTTGGGGTGAATACCAGAAGGCGAAAGGTTAGAACGCGGTAGAATGTAGGGATTGTAATGGCTTAAAGGCCTTAGGCCTAGCCACATTGCATCAAGTTTCTAATTTGGCTGTAATAATTACCTATTAAATAGAACGCGGGGGAGAGGGGGAGGGCGGGAATTTAATTTGGAAAAAAAAAAAAAAAAAAAATTTATATTGTTTCGCTGATATTACTCCAACACGAAACTCGTTGGTTTAATGCAGCCCAGGAGGGAAATCCGGTCGCTGAGAAGCCGGCGCGCGCAGGTGGGCTGGGTGGCACGTGACCAGGAAGGCGCGAAGGGCGAGGGCGCGGAGCGCGTGCCGAAGACAGTGCGTGGGCGAACGGGGGCGGGACGCACGCTCCGTGGGCGGACGGAGTGGAGCGGCGAGTGGCGCGGAGTGGCGGGCCGCGGTGGTTGGGGCGGAGAGGGCCGACGGGGAAGAGCGGGGGGGGCCGGGCCGGAAAAGAGCCGGGGCGTGGGTTGCAGGCGGAGCCGGGGGGGGGGGGGGAAGGTGGAGGAGCGGGGCGCAAGGAAGCGTGGCGGAGGATGCGGAGAGGGGAGCAGAAGAACCGGTGGGGCAGGGTTCAACAGACAACTGGGGATGGCGGCGGGCTGGGAAGAACTGGGGAAGGGGGGGAGCGGGGAAGGGGGGGAGACAGCGAGGCGGGGTGTGGTGGAGCGAGGTGGGGAGAGCGTGTCAGGGCGGCCGTCTGCTGAGGCGGGGGAGTGTGACTGAGCAGGACGGAGGGTAGCGGTCCACGGCGGGGGAAGGGGGGCAGGGCATGGAGCATCGTGGCGGGTAGGGAGTGTCGGAGAGGCCTCTGCTGGGGCGGGGAAAGACGGGTCGGAGCGGGGTGTGACTGAGCAGGACGGAGTGTGGCGGTCCACGGCGGGGAAGCGGGCGGTGCATGGAGCATCGTGGCGGGGAGGCCATCTGTTCGAGGATCGCGCGTGGCAGTAAGCTCTCTCCATCAGCGCTCGGACGCCGCTTTCCGGAGCGCCACAGACGAGAGGCTCTTGGGCAAAGAAGGCGCCCGCTGTTCCGGCGGCAGCCGCTACCACTGCCCCGCCCCGCCCCGCCCCGCCCACGTGCGTCTCCGCTCGCTTCGATTTACATCTCTTCCCATCTCGCCTACGCCCCGCCCAGCCTCCGTCGTGCGTCGCTGCTCCTGTCTGCATTTCCCCCTTGCGACCCGGCTCTCACCGCACAGCTCCGCGACTCGCTGTGCGTGTTTCGACCTCACACTGACACACCCCGTTGCTCTCTGTCATGTAGTATTCCCTGATCTGTCAATAATTCGTCCGCCATTCCACACCTCCCCATGAATTGCCAAACTTTCTCAGCAATTCTCGTATGTCTCGGCATTTACAGCTTTTCATAATTACTGTTCGACGTTTCCAGCCATTCCTTCACTTTCCTCCAAACTCTACTGCAATAAAAATGTATTGCCTTTCCCAGACATTCTCTATCTTTCCTGCGCCCACCTTCCCCCAACCCACTCAACATCATCTTGTGTCTTTCCCCGCCAGCTCCACTCGACATCTCGTGTCGGGTCGACCCGCTCCACCCCTCCATGCTTCGTCTGACTTCCTCTTATCTCGTCTCTTCTTTTCCCCCTGCACGACCGTTCATCGGGCGTACTCCGCCTTCTGAATACTTCAGCTTTCGTCAGTCTATCGTTCTTCCGATGTTTTATTTTATATGGGTCCACCCTCTTACACACACATACACAGTTTTCAAGCAAGTATTTTTAGACAAATATTTAAAATATATGAAAAACTGGAACGCGCGTCTTTAGTTCAGTAAAAATACTTTGGTTGTAATTACAAGAGCGAAGCTACTCAAGGGTCACCGTCTCTGTATTTGGGAGGAAAATATGTCGGAAATATTGCTTAGAATGGACGCATGGATGTTAGTATTGCGGACCCATGGCCGATTGCATTACCCGGAGACCGACGGCCGGAGTCTCGTCGTGGACTTGGACATGTGCAAAACAAGCGAGCCAAAGAGCCGATATGAATAGAGCACCTAAGTTTCATTCTGTTTGCTCTTGCCTCATTCCGCCTGAGCTACCCTTGCACGTCTCCTCAATTTGCCTCACTCCGCCCTGCATTCAGATGAGCCATCGTCAGCCGCTGTCTGTAGGAAAATTCTAATGGCCAGCTGCTCTGATCGGTAGTTTTACATGGTTTATCCGACCGACACCAGGTGAATCCCGGAGCAGTACCTTAACAACGATATATTCTTACTCTTCCTTGTCCTTTTCTCCGTCTGACTAATACATGCACTAAACGAACACACACATCGGGAGCTTAGAGCTTGTCCCGGCAGGGGAGGTTCCACGCTGATGGGAGATACCTGGTTAGGGAAATCCCCCTCAGTCAATGTAGGTCGGGGCTAGCCAGCGTGAAATGTCACCACCATCTCCGCCGATTAAAAATGCATTATACTTACTGGAGTAATGACCTTACCAGTTGATGCGCCCGGAACCACTAGTCAGTGAGATCGGGAGAGGTAGCTCAGTGCATCAACTGATGTCACTGCAGCACCTCTGACCGGGAGGTCCTAGGTTCGAGTCCTGACGGCGGCAAGATTTTCGACACTAGCTTTTCAGCTACGTCCAATTCAGCCGCTGTCTGGAGGAAAAGTCTGCTCTGATTGGTAGTTATCCGTGGTTTCTACGATCAACTCCAGGCGAATGCCGGAGCAGTACCCTAACAAACGGACCGCGCGCGATATTTCCTTCCCCTTACACACACTCTTACACTAACATCCACTACACTACCACATATTCCGGGAGGCCGGTCGGGAGCATAGAGCTTGTCCCGGCTGGGGCGGTGCTGGTGGGAGAGTCCTGGTTAGGGGAAAACCCCACTAGCCGACGGTAGGTCGGCGCCATCCCGCGGGGGAAGATCACCGACATCTCACGATGAAAAACATACACTACACTTGCGGAGATAAGCTGTTGACGCGCCCGGAATCACTAACCAACCAACTAGTCAGTGAGCCCTCGTCGACTACTGTCCTTCCGTCGTCCTCTTTCATCCCGGTCCACCCACCTCGTCCGCCCCCAGCGCCTGCCACGCCCCACTCCACGTCACGCCCACACGCTCCGCTCCCAACGCCTCTCCTCGCTCCATCCACAGATGTCCGCTTTCGTTTCCTCACGTCCATTAATTTCAATGTTCCTAAATGTTACCTCATGCGTCTCCACTCGTAAATTTTAATGCGACTCACCTCGCGTCCTAATGCCTACAAATTTCTGCATTTAGAAACACCAAGAATTAAATGATCTAGTGTGGGTGGGCAATAGAGCAGGCACTAACTCACCAGACGGTAGAGCGGGTACCGTTTCCATTGTGTTAACTGATACACAGGAGTGATGTACAACCATCTCGCATTATCGTCTAGTCAACGTAAGTACTACGTGACACCTCTTCGAGGGTCGTGAGTCTAACATACTAAAGCACAAAAAGCCATAATCTTAAGTAACAAGAAATCAATAACTGGTTTGGAAACAACTGTTCGGACATGCATCTCTCGCTGAACAGTCACCGGATTGCGCAAAGAGATACTTTTCTTGTAAACTAAGAGCGTCGTATCTCCTCCGGAAACGAAACGTGGGTGTACACCATACAATCTTAATGGCTTCAAAGAATGTTCAATGGAATAGTAGGCTTACAACTGTTTTACTAGCTATGTGTCTCCAATGCAAATGAAAATTGAAACTAAATCTTGTGGATGGTCAATGTCATTTACGACATGTATCATAACATATAGGATGAGACAATTTTAGGTTTTGATCGCATCTAATTTATGAAGTTGAACTTCTTCCCCCATCCCCAGGCGAGAAAATCTATACCGATGTTCTCTGCCTTTCTGCTTTTATGTTTCTGCCATTCATGGTTCATTATTAATAATATAGTTATAAAAGTATTGTTTGATCATTGTATTTAATTTCAGTCAGGTGATAAAAGTAAATAAATGTAATTGTTATAATCTTTTTACTTTAACTTATAACATGGATAAGAATAAAAAATGTATCCTTCTCACGACTGCAACTTCACTTTTAAAGTCTAACTTCAGTCAAACAAAGCCAAAAAAATCTTACATCTCATTTTTATTACATTTTATTTCCCTCACTACCGATACCGCAACTGATTTTAAAGATGGTTTCGACGTCTCGAAATACGATCTAATTTCCCTAATTCTAATCTAATTTCTAATAAAAAGATCTAATTTCCTGTTAAATAATTAATAGGAAAGGCAGATGCACATTAACAGTTACTGAAATCGATGTTAGCTACAATGAATCACGAATTAAAAACAGGCATTACAAAATTAAAAATATGAATAACGATCAATGTTGTAAGCATACTATGAAGAATTATTAACAACTTGCATTGATATAATGCTCATTGAGAAATTAAGCCAAATTTTCAAAATATGCATTATACAATCACGCTTAAATAATTGGAAAGTGGGTGGGTCAGTGTTTCATGCTCTATCAAGTAAGCATACTTTTTTGACTACAGGGGACAAAATATGTATTTGTATTGAAATTGGTCCCTAGTGATCACACGGGACAGAGGAAAGGAAGTGATATCTGCGTCCCAATTCTACTCATCCAGATGTTATCCTTTTCTTACATCTGCCCCTTTTCGTGTCCTGCCCCGTCACTGTAATTTCCGTGACCAAGCAACCTCTCCCACTTCCTGTCTCCCTCTTTTGACGCATTCTGCCGACTTAAGCCCGTCTTACACGATCATTTTTTTCATCGTTTTTCTGTACAGAAAATGGATGCATTTTACACGATCAATTCGTTTTCTGCATGTCATCGCGATGAAAATATTTCCTCTGGACGCCGCAAAACGTGTTGAAAATCAAACAGCTCAACATCGCATCTCTAGTAACAAATTAAATCAGGTTATTTTAGGACTGAGTACAGAAAGAGGCGACATTAGAACACAGTACACGTTTTATTTCTCACCACACTAATCACTTCACATTATAATTCGACACATTTAAATGCACACATTTGAATGCTCTCAAAACTTAAAAAAAAAAAAAAAAAAAAAAATCGCACCACACGCGTAGCAAATGAGGAGAAGTACCGGAAAGTGACGCCAGGAGTGCGGTAGTCAACCTAGATAGAATTTGAACCGAAAAACGAAGCATGCGTAATTCTTCAGTGCAAATTACATCCAGTCTGGTCACTCATTTTTATATAAAATGACGAAGAATGATGAAAAACCGACCGCGTGCAACGGGTGTTAGATTCCTCGCCCACGCGCTCCCGCGGATTGCGACACGCGCGGCGGCGGCGGGCGGCTCGAGTGCCCGGTGGCCGGCCATCTCCGCTCGACGCGAGCTGCTTACGCGGCTAATCTCGTAACTCGCGACTTGACAGCGCGGCGTAATGACGGAGGCGTAGGAGGAGGAGGAGGAGGAGGAAGCTGCAGCCGGCGCGGCGCGGAGGTTTCTTGTCGGCCGTGAGGCCGAACGCGCGCCCGCCCGCTGAGAACCCGAGCCGCCGGGCCATGCGTCGGGAATGCAACTGCGTTTACGATCAGGTTGCACGCCCTGGCACGCCTCTCTCAGATTATGCTATTCGTGTGTCAATTTGTAATTTAAAGCCATCTATCACCACCGATAACTGAGAGTTTCAAGAAACTAGTAGCAGACCAGAGAAAGGTAAATATAGCATAAATAAATAAAATGAAATACTAGTTTTTACAAAATATAAGTGCCGATTAAATTCACATCTATTGCACTAAAACATATTCAAATCACGCTCTAATCTAAAAAAAATAGAAAAGAATCTGAATGGCAAGTTTTTAAGAAATAGCCAATTGTTTATCTCTATAAAAATATGCAATGGTAGCTGCGAAATGTTGGTCCAAGCGGCGTACAAATCTCCGGTATTTTGAACCAGAAGTTTTCTTCTAGGAGATATATTAAAATATGTTTTTTTTATGATTTGTTATGATAATCCGTTAGGAAAATAATCCATTTTGTTTTAAAGTGAATATTAAAAGTTAATGAAAACTAAATGACATAAATTAACTACACATGGTTTTTTCTCGTCTTCAGGAAAACACGTTGATGTACTATAACCACCGAACTAGAACAACGCACAACTGAACCGAAACACATGGACTCTCCAAGAGATAGAATCGTTCACAAGTTGGACTCCCCAACACTCATGTTATAAGAAAAAAAAATATTCTAATTTTGCGATCTTGATAGCTCAAATCATTGACAAGTGTACATTGTAAGTAATAATTTAAAAGCAAGAACTAAAACCACGAATGATAATTATACAACAACGTACGCCGGATTATGTACGTCTTTTATCTGCAATAGGATGACAGATTTTATCCGAAACGTTGTGTAATTACGATTGTGATTTTAAGGTATCATGCCTTTAAATAACAGCATCCACTGACACTTGTATGTGATGTAATTACGCAAAACATCAACATACAACTATTTCACGTATTATTGAATTGTCCAATCCTTCACACAGCCTTTCAGTTTTTCGCCTTCAATCCATCTTCCTCAATCTCGCAGAAGAGGGAGGCGACGCGGCGTCGCGTGCCCGCTGCCGCTCGCCAAACACACATTAACTCATTTGAGCCAATGAACCCCTCGCACGCAGTGCGTCCCTGCTGCCGCCGCTGGGCGAATTGCGTTCGTCCAGACGCAAACAGCACGCGGCAACGCGCGCATTAATACGCATGCCGGAGGCAATGGAGGCGGCGGCCGCGACAGCTGAAAATGTGGCGGTGGCGGAGGCAGTGGAAGAGATGGCTGCGGAGGCGAGTGGCGGTGGTGGGGATGTTGGCGGTGTGGAGAAGGTGTTGGTGGTGGAGGAGACGGGAGCAGCCGCGTCGGTTCTGGTGGCGGTGGAGGTGGTAACAAAGTGCTTGATTGATTTGATTGGATTTTTTCGTGTTTCCGGGCACGTCAACTGGTCATTAGTCCCGTTAGTGTAGTGCATGTTTTTTTCTCGGGAGATGGCGGTGATCTTTCCCCGCTCTATGGTGAGATCCGGCGCCGACCTACCGTCGGCTAGTGGGGTTTCCCCCTAACCAGGACTCTCCCACCAGCGGGGCATCGCCCCAGCCGGGACAAGCTCTAAGCTCCCGACCGGTCTTCCGGAATATGTGGCAGTGTGGTGCATGTTAGTGTAAGTGTGTGTGTGTAAGGGGAGAGGATGAGACACAGACAAGAAAGGAAAGATCGCGCGCGGTCCGTGACCTGTTTGTTAGGGTACTGCTCCGGCATTCCTTTCGACCTAGCTGAAAAGCTAGAGTCGAAAATCCTGCCGCCATCAGGACTCGAACCTAGGACCTACCGGTCAGAGGCGCTGCGTGGTTAGCGGAGGCGGCAATGTTGGTGGCGATGGCGGTGGCAATAGTGGGATCGGGTCGGAGGCGATGATGGAGGCGGTGATGGAGGCGGTGGTGGAGGCGGTGAGGGAGGCGGTAGTGGAGGCGGTGACGGGGGTGGTGACGGGGGCGGTGACGGGGGCGGTGACGGGGGCGGTGACGGGGGCGGTGACGGGGGCGGTGACGGGGGCGGTAGTGGCGAAGGGGGGGACGGGGGGGGGGGCGGGTTGGGCGGGGCGTGGGCGAAGGTGGAGATGGAGGACGCAGAGGCGGCGGTGGTGCCTGTAGGAGGTTGGAACGAGGGCGGTTACCTTAAAAATTAAAACAATCGAAAAGGAGGCAGCAGCGGCAATGGAACGCGTACATGGTTGTCGGTGTCAATTAAACTTGAAATAGTGCTGATGAAAGCTGTTGCAAGACGCAATGACTCTCGATATGCTAATTATTTCTTGAATGAATCAAAAAATGTTGGTTTGGAGAATATGAATGGTGAATTTAGACGTGATGAATCATACTCGTATAATATGGTTGCAGTAAAAACGCTGTAGTAGTACTCTACTGACTCGTGTACAATTAATATAATGAAAAACTGACAAGGATAATGAGAAAAACTGAGATATGCGATACTATCAAAAACAACATAAGCTGGTTATGTAGTCTGTCAAAGAGGAATAAATACAGTACAATGCGATGATAATCGGCAGTGAAAAGTGCCTGAACAAACGAACAATAGATGTGCCTGAACAGCATTACGCCTATTTTGGAGCCACACGACAGAAAGGCAGTGCCAAATTACCGAACAGACGAAGAAGACTTCAGTCTGAGGCGTACAATGTTTGGGAATTTCTGAGAGCGGGCGAATTTCAGAAGATGCAAAATTTCTTAAGGTGAACTTTTAAATGTTTTTATAGGAATATTTCTTTCCATATTGTAACAAAAAGTGTACATTGATCAAACATATCCATTGATATACAGATAAATTGAATACAAAAATATCGTTTATTTATTAAATTAATATCGCGGTGAGGATTATTTACTCGTATACGTATTATCAATTATTTATAACTACACAATATTTGCATCGGTTAAAATATCGCACAGCAATTTTTTTAATAGCTTATAAAAAGCAAATTGAAAGGGCGCTAAAACATTTGACAGCCTAAGGCGAACAAGTCGAAGTCAGGCACTGCAGAAAGGGTAAAAGCCTACGTATATAAAAGTGTATTTGCGTGAAAATTAGCAAGCTGAAGAATGGTAGATGGCATAAAACACAACAGAAATATTACAAATTTAGAGAAGCACTGATTTGGAAAGGATAAAACCCTTAAAGAAACATTTAATACATCCGAACACAAAAACGAAGCCAAATTTGAATCTGACCAACTCAGAATGTCGTGTTCATTCCATTTGAATTGTTTTGTCAATCACATTAAACAGTTTATAACCAAAATCTGTTAAAGGGAACTTTGCTTACCCCCAATGAGTTGCTGCTGAAGCGTTTCATTCTACATTCTTCTTTTAAACAATTATTGTGAATTTGTGTCTGGTTATTATTCCACATAACATTTACATTCCAAGTAATAATTTCAAGATCAATCAATATCCCACGGAATGCATCCGACTGCCACCATATGGTCAATCACTCATCTGGCGTATCTTGGCTTTAGTGGTACGGTTCCTAAATAGGATTTTCGGATATGAACACGCATTAAATACATTAGAATAAACACTAAGTTTGCTGAAATCCATTGCATTCTTATCCCTTCTTGATACGCAATACCTCAATGATTCCGCATCTCTTGTTTAATTTATATTCTTTGACATTGTCTTAAATTCCATTCTTTTTCAGAATACCACAAAGGACTTGAACAAGGAAAACAATTCAAAAGGCTACCTCAGATATAGTGCGATTATCTGTATTTGTTTTACCTATTATCTATCTCCAAAAGTCTGTAGTTTCCGTGAATCTGCTAAATATTTTAATTTGAAAAGAATCGCGAATGTCGTACAAGTATTCGTTTTGAGATTTCTGAACGCGCCTGTTCGCCTTGAGCGCGTTCACGCACTCCGCTCTTCCCGGCGCGGCGTCGTTCGTCGGCTGTAGCGCTCCCTCTCCGCAAAAGGAGTAAGCGCGGGGCCTTGTCGGCGTGGTCGTGGGCAGCGGAGGCGGGGCGCGCATTTGCATGTGCAGGGCGAGCGCCGGGACCTGGCGGCAGCGGTGACAATGACAATGGCCATGGGGATGGTGGTGGCTTTTTTTCATTCATTGATTGATTTTTTCGTGTTTCCGGGCGCGTCAACTGCTTCGCTCATTAGTCCCGTTAGTGTAGTGCATGATTTTTCTCGGGAAGATGGTGGTGATCTTCCCCGCTGGATGGCGAGATCCGGCGCCGACCTACCGTCGGCTAGTCAGGTTTCCCCTAACCAGGACTCTCCACCAGCGGGGCACCGCCCCAGTCGGGACAAGCTCTAAGCTCCCGACCGGCCTCCCGGAATATGTGGTAGTGTAGTGCATGTTAGTGTATGTGTGTGTGTAAGAGGAGAGGATAGGGCAAGGAAGAGGAAGGACAGATCGCGCGCGGTCCGTGGCCCGTTTGGAAGGGTACTGCTCCGGTACTCGCCTGGCGTTGATCGGCGAAACCAGCGGCAGTCGGCCGCTAGAATTCTCCTCCAGACATGGACTGAGTTGGGGGGGGGGGGGGGAGGTGGCGGTGGCGGTGGCGATGGGGGCGATAGCTGGTGCGGCGGCGGTGGCAGAGGCACATAATCACCACGTGGGGGAACAACTGGCAGCGAACGGAACAATCTACGACGCACAGAAAGGAGCCCCTTCCAAACAAGACTGACGCCGGCTGCGGGAGGCCCAGCAATTAGCGATGCTCAATTCGAATCGATATATGGAATCGATACTAACAACATGTATCGATTCCTTCATTGAATCGAACCGATACCTCCAATATAAACAAAGACTTTTTCCACAGCGTGAATAACCAAAGTGTATGGCACTTCTGAGCCTCAATGCATAGACGGAGTGGAGGAAAACGTGGTGTAGTCTAAGGTGCTTTTCTTCGTTCAAAAAGTTTCTAATTACTAGGTTATATAATAGATATAAAAACTAAGTGCCCATTAATTTTGATAATGGGGTGATTCTTCGTTAATACGGAGTCAAGAACGGCTATGAACAAAATACTAATTTTACATAGCATACAAATAATTTTCAATACACATTTTATTTTGATATAATTCACATTCATTTTTCAGAAAAATACATGAGGAAAGGTGAAAAAATACTTCTGCATTACCATTCAAGAATGAAGCCACATAGTATGATACAATGAGAGAAAACAACGTGCTTCAGTGTTAACATGTTTGTGACAAGCAAATTAATATAAACTGGCAATTTATTTTTCCGGTATTTGTACCGGCTAATTTGTAGTTCATTGTACATATTGCAGTTTTCGAATAAAAACTTTGATTATTACTACGTATGTTTAGAATAAATAATATGATAAATACTACGATTAGCTCTTGAATCTCCAAGTATCAACAAAATATAAACTAAGGATTGAAGCGTTCTTGTATTTTCTTAATGAACTGAGTAGTTCGGAAGTTCCATGAGATAAGGTTTTAGAGAGAGAAACTCAATGTATGTTTTGTAATGAAGAACTCAAAATTCGCAACGAAGAAGCCAACATCATTTTGTGTATTTTAATTAGTGAATAATACGATAAAAGGTTCGCAGAAATGTAACATTATAAGAAACGTTCATTTAAAACAGAAAAAGATTCACGAAATCACAGTAGCAGTCTATAGTGTTTTATTCATGATATTCACGTATCATGAATGGCTTGCGACATGGAAGCTACTAAAACAGACATTCCAGAGAAAATAGCTGTAATTTTATGACGAAACATCTGTGAGTTCCTCTAATGCAGGACGTGTAAGGTCAGTTAAACATAAATCTTAGCATAAATCAGCCAATTGCGTGTACGAGACCGCGGCCAAAGAGGAAAACACACACGTCTCCTGACATAGGAAGAAAGAAATATGTTTACACAAGACACATTAAATATTGACTCTTACCTACTGGGAAGATTCCTGGTTATTGGGTGTTCAGAAGTCTCCGTTAAAACAAGTACCAGTCAACAAGTGGTAGCCAGAATATGTTTTACCGGGTTGTTATTAATTCAAAGAACATACCTGCAACATATAGAAACGACATTCATTAATTAAAAAAACTCCTTTTCCATAAACAACATTTATGAAATAATTTCAAGCAGCAGATCCATGCAAACATAATATGGTAATTTTCACAATAAATTTTTGCAATGTTAGCGAAATTAACATGTGCTCTAAAAAAAAGCTAATCCATGGCATTCATGGTTTTTATATAGGAAAATGTAAATAATGGAAAGATACGACGATGTCTAGGATGAGTTTCAAACATCTCGATAAAACAATTTTGGACAGAAAATGGGCTTATTCAAATCTGCAATTCAAAGTAAGGTTTTGATAGATTGAACAATTTAGGAAATATCTCTTTCATCACTTATTGTACATGTGATAGACGAGGACATACAATGTAGGTGCTGTTAGGCCTTATGCACTGCTACATTGTATGTTCAGAATCTCCAACACAGATCTTTACACATTTGCAGATGGATCACTATTAAACATCCCAAATTACTTTTCATCAATAGTCGTTGCTTTAGAAAAACGACACATATCAAATCTTGTCATTTTTCCAGAAGACGGTTTTATTCTCACCGAAGCCGTTTATTTTATGGGCAAAGACAAACGTTTTTCTACTATATGTCGGCTCTGTTACTAAGTTCATGAAATGTTTACAAGTAAAAATATTATTTTTTTAAAAAAAATTCCTTTGAACTCAAAACGATTTTCAGATCTGTCACTTTTCTTGTTCACTGACGAAATTAAATACGAAAATAACATTACTAATACTCAAAAACACCACATGTAAAAATATAGATTGTAATAATCGTTGGAATAGAGGTGTTTCGAATTAACGAAGTCCGCATGTGGTGGATCTTCTTGAATCCAGACGTCACTCGCGCGGAAGCCACTGAAACCGCAGAGCAGTAACGAGATGGCGGCGGAGGCCGAAATGAAACAGAAGACGGGCAATTACAGGGGGCGCTGGTGCGGATTCCACAGCGCCTCCAGAAAGACCCTGCGAACTTAGTAACAGAGGTCGCTCAAACGACGGCGGTCGGCGACGTTGGCTGCAAAGCCTCAAACCACGACGGACGGTCAGCGCCTTCGCAGCCTCCAAACTGCTCTGAGAAGAGTTACAAGGCGGACAAAATGTATACTCTGATTTAAACCTAGTGGCACTTCGAGATCACGAACTGGAAGGAGAAGGGAGCATCGTCATCTTATCGAGAGCTCCAATACCAAGAATTTAAGACGTAACGAACCTCCCAATTGGATGACAGGGCCATTTCGTCCAGCCCATGACCTTGAAGTGCTACTGGGTTTCATTCGGACTGTATTCTTCGTTATACTGTACATACCGATATTGCGCAACTAAAGAGTGGAACCGGAAAGCCACTGTTAAAGGCTGTCGTCATTATAACAGTTTACCGTCCGCTAAGAACAATCAAAACAAATTAGTATAGGTAAAGATGGGGCATGAGTACTTCTATTCCAAGAACAGGCATTTCGTATTTACTTCTCCCCCTTACAAGCTCGTAAGACATTTTCGATTTTTCTCAACTACGACTTGAAAGTTTTGCTTCGAATGTTTTGCAAGGATAGAGCAAGGTAGAGGAAGGAAAATCGCCCGCGGTCCGTGACCCATTTGTGACGGCATTGCTCTGGTATTTACCTGGTATTAATAAAAAAAAGTAAACTGCCGATCAGAGCAGCCAGTCGCAAGAATTCTCCTCCAGACAGACAGAACTCGACCTAGCTATAGTGTCGAAAATCCTGCCACTGTGGGGACTCGAATCCTAGAACCACAGTCTTTTATTTCCAATTTCCTGCAAACTCAGTTATAGGATTTAAGTCCCTTTCCCTCAACGTGGTGGAATTTTCCGCTCGGCAAGCCGTTCGGGCCCCTCCCGTCGCAGCGTGCGCTGCGGCACCGGTTCAACGGCCGCCGCCACCAAAATCCGCGAGCGCTTGAGGCGCGTGGGCGGTTCTCGAAAACAGAGCGTCCGCCGGCCGCCGCACCGCCCCTCGAGCACACAGCCAGGCCAAGAGCTTATCTCCACGGCCACTGGCGGCGGCGCGGCGTAGGGCGCGGCGCTTCGGACCACGCACACGCACGAAATGGCCGGCTTCCCGGGACGACGCCTCTCTAATGAATTGACTTACCACGAGATCACGAGATTTTTTAAAATGTATTTGAATCTGATTGGCTTGGTTGTCCGACCATACACTAGACAAACACTTGCGGGCTCCTCTGATCTGGGGTCAGCAGAACGCGAGGCCCTCCGCGACAACACACACACACACACACACAAAGTCAAGGGACAAACCGCCATGCCCAAGGCGGGACTCGAACCCGCGACCCTTCGGATCGAAGCGCTGAGTCGGTACTCGCTCTTAGCCACCTCGGCCATCCAGGTCGGCGTCTTACTGAGTTGCAAAATATATTTTCTATATAACTAATGGAATTTCTGAATATTCTAGCGATCAGCTGGTTGCGAGCGGATGAGCGTAGAACGGTATTCACTTGCTCACAAATTACTCCCACAACATACATACCAACCGTGGAATTCACTCGTTTCGTTACGTTACTGTGAACTCGTATGTGTTTCTTCTGGTTTTACTTTTTAATTCGATTGCATATTTGAATTTTGAAGATGTCCAGGTTCAATTTAATGCAGCTATCGGCAAATGTCTTGACGCAATAGACTGGCGTTGGCTGGGTGCTGCACCAAAACTTTGAAATGCAGTGTCCTTTCTGTGTGGCAAGACTCACTTCTGGAACTGCAAATTATTCCATTGAAATATTTTCATGCCAGAAAACCTACTCGGGAATTCATGGAGGCACGGGTCAGAGCGGCAATTACGCTGAACACATTTTTTTTTATTGCGCGACTTGTTCTGCGGAATGTTTTGGTACTATTGTTCTGTTTACACCAAAATAAGGTCATTCACGGAGAAGTGAAGCACTCCCTTTTCGTGAATCCCGCAACCGGGGTCCACACAAATTACACCGAATTTCGGGCTACTTCTGTAATAAATATGCATAAAACCTTTTATAATAACTTTGTAAAGTACAACATGCATCTCTATTCCTGTGATCCTTGACGCACTTTTGCTTTCTGATGGGATGTAACGCTGGGTGCAAATGCTCCGCTTATAACCAGAATATTGCTAGAATTCTTCAACTTCATTGATTTCCAGTGTCTCGCCAGGCACTTGTGTATCTATGTTATTCATTTCCAATACGCACAAAAATTGAAAGAAACTGTGCAGCCTCCGGGTCTTGTGAGATGAGTCTGTGATTTCGTCAAATATCCACGAACTTGAAGGAAATACAGAAACATCTATTTATTTATTTTAAGTCACTTTATAACTACATGATCATTAGTAATCTCAGCTACATCAACAAACATTTAATTCATACATATTGTATGTGTTAACATCTAAATTACTAATTTCCAACGAGTGAAGAAATTGAATGAAAACTATGCAGCTTCCGGGCATATTATTTGCTATTCACGTGTTGCCTTATGGAATAGCAATATTTTTACTTTTCTTGGTATTAAAAAAATGGTGTGTGTCCGTGAATACTGTACTATGTTATAGCAGTATTCGTGAAGACAACTTTTGTTAAAACATTTAATTATGAGCAATTATATAGTAGAGTATTTTATATGTTGTTCATTAGCAGTGGTAGTATATTTTGGTTATTCCGGAGACATCTTTTGAGTAATTAATAAAACACTCGGTGCTGTAGAATCTCAATCCAGTCCATATTTGTTGGGTACAATTAATTAGTGTGCAACTACTTTGGTGATGCGCAATAATTCAAAATGCTTTTCACAACACGTACTCGTATCTCAAGATTATTGCGCAATGAGGAAAATGATGTATGTTACGCCCTAGATGTCACACTGAGCCACAATGAGAGAGCAGCTGAGGAAGAGAATTTCTTTGTATGTTTTTTATTCGAGAGAATTTTGGCCTGTGTGAACCATCTGTTATAATTCAAAGACGTGACTCGCACGTAAGCTAGTTTCTTTTTATGCTCAGTCAGTCGTAATTGTAGGGTTCTCAAGCTTTCTTCCAACACAAATGATTCAATTTACTTTGCGCTTTGCTAACGAACGGGTTATATATAAAGATCAAGAATAACAAGCAAGTGGCTGATTTAGAAAACTGAAAATTCACAATATTCTAGTGTTGATCCCGGCATATTATGCGTTGCAGAAATGAATCAGATCGTTTTAATTAAACTATCTGATTAAAATATTCTGATTTTTTTTTCAATATTCAATAGTATTTACTAATTTTAAAGGTTGGAGATGAACCAGTAGTTAGTTGTAACGATTTCTAACACTAACGGAATTTTCGGAGTCCCAAAAATATCATGATTAACTTATTGAACGTCACGGTACTCCTTATGTATAATTGTTTCTTTCAATAACTAAATTTCCACAGAAATTAATTATTTTTCCAGTGATGAGAAAAAACTGATTACTTTGCTACAACTACTTCATGGTTCCCGTTGCGACCAGCCCAATCCTGCAAAGTGATCCCAATATCATTCTCCTTTTTGTATAGGTGTAGAGGCGGGCCCCAAAATATTTAAAACATCAGCGAACGAAGGCAACTTACATTATTTAAAGAGTTACTTTGTTCAAAATTATTGAGAAATAATATTATGCATTAAATAATCTATGATAAACACGATAACACAAATAATCAATGAAAATTTCATTTTAAAACGCGAAATTCTGAGTTGTGAAAATCACTATCAAGAAACCAACATGTGGATTAATTGTGCCCCTCAACACTTACAGATTAACTTCTCTAACAGGGGTAGATCCAGCATTATCACTGTATCTGCAATGACTCGGTTCAAGTCCTGATTTCGGCTCTAGCTATGGCTAGGTCGAATTGTGCTGCTGTCTGGAGGAGAATTCTAGAGGTCAGTTGCGAACCGCGAGCAACATTTCCTTCCTCCTCCTTGTTCTATTTCCTCTGTTTACATTCACACGTACATGTACTACACTTCCGGAAGCCTAGAGCTTGGGGACATCAAACTCCCTAGGACGATCTCCAACATCCCGTCCTCACAATTAGCACCTAGTTATGGCTATTGTTGCTAATATCAATAAGCTGACATTGCAATGAAACCCTGTTGCGTGAACGTCAGCGTCCGTCCACGTTCACCTCTGGGTGACGAGGCGATTGAGTCGTTGCACGTGGGCAGGGCACGTGGCGAGCGCGCGCCGCCGCCGGCCAGTCACGCCGCGCCCCGCGGATCGCCCGGGCTCGCCCATCGGATCGGATCGGATCGGATGGGATGGAGTCGGGCGGGTCGGGTCGTTAGAGCCCGTGCGGTGGCAGGAGCCGCGGATACCTTACGCCCAGGAGCGCCGGGAGCTGATCCCGCTCTGCGATACGCCCAACGCGGTATGCTGCTCTCGAGGAGACTGCCTTGAGGCGGCGATGGAGGAGACGACGGTGGATGGCGATCGCTGTGCTCACAAATGCCGTTCTCTTCCTTCGGACGCTCTACGAATCTGCCCACCATTAATCAGTTCACTTGATCACACTGCACTAATACTAATTATTACAGTTTTTTAAAGAATGTGCCAAGAATATTTTGAAACGATCCAAAAATAGTGACTATCGATTCGTCTTGATAGAAATACAATGAATTGTTGATTACCTCTGTATTAAAACAGTGAGGCAAGAATTTCTGTATTGGGTATACAACTCGCGCAAAAAAGGTAGTATTAGGTGCTTAAAAAACAAAAAAGAACACTGTTTTTGTGAGATTTCTCTTAGAAGTTCTGGAAAGAACCGAAGGAAATGATCATATCGTTACCAATTATAATGGTAACTTTGCTCAAGACCAAATAATTAAACACATACAACAAATAATGTTCGATGTTTTGTAATAGCTTTATAATAAATAATAATTATTTATTTTAAAATATTATATAATATATTATATAATAATAATAATAATAATAATAATAATAATAATAATAATTATTATTATTATTATTATTATTATTATTATGACAACAAAACCTCTCGTCAAACATCTAGCAACCTGCGTGCGTCCTTGTGTCTGGGACTCCATCCATTACACACGGATAGACATCTTCCGGTCCAAAACAATCGTGGCAAGGCTTGTCAATAGTGCCATTCGCAGGTCTCTATCTATTAGAGAACTGATCTTTTTTTCAGATCCTACCATATCATTCTCGTAGTATGTAAAAACCAAATTTTTGGGTCCATTAAGCTTCTAAAATTTTTTGGGGGAGGATTTTATGCATGATGCAAAGATTCTTACCTGATGGTTGTAAGATACAACAGAGCAGATCATCCAATTTCTATTTTCAAAACGAATCAATCGACAATATCGTTATCATTTTAGAATATTATGGAAATATTGTTGAGAAGTACAATAGTGTATTTCCGACATAACATGAAAGATATGGGCAATTGAATTTTATTTCTTATAAAATTCTATTTTAAGATTATTTCTATTGAAACTATCTCCTGTAAGTTCCTGTGCCCGAGGATGACATGGCAGGCTCAAAATATATTTTTATTGTGTTCTTGAAAAGCATAAATTAAAATACTTGCTGGAGGCACCATGCTTATATAGTGTCAAGTACACAGTAGTAAGTGCACAAGTACCACAGTAGTTCGCACGTTACCCGTTAGTAGAATCTGTATTTTTGACTTTCAGGCAAATTCAGACTTGAGACTTAAAAAGTATTGTGTGGTGTATGAAAAGGGAAATGTAGTGTTTAGGAATGAATGATTTAAATAGTTATTTATATTATTATGTTTTAAAATTGCCAGGTTTTTTTAATGACTTTCCTTTAAATATTTTCTGGAGCTTTGTTTCAGAAATAAATAAACACATAAAAACGTATGGAGCTCCTCTCAAATATGTTTATAGCTGTCAGATATTGAAATTCAGATTTCACTAAAACGAACTGATGTACAGTAGTTATAGAAGACGTTAAAGTATTCGTGAAAACTTTTGAATGTTTTTAATCCTTACAAAAATGTACAAATGATATTTGCACTGAACGTGTTAGATTGTATGTTTTGAGCAGAAAAGCAGGTAAAGAAACTGATTTTAAAAAGTTATTTTATTTAGTAATAATGTACTACGTAAATATGATTACACAATTAAAAACAAAATTATTTAAAAACGCAATGAACTACTTGCTCAACAAAATATGTTTTTCAAGAAAGTTCATAATGTTAATAAAAGTAATTAATGTCGGCCCAGCCAACTGTGATCCTCAATGGATTTATATGAGCAGTGAAAATAATTCTCAAAAGAATGAGCACAATGAAAAGGAGGCAGTGAAGAAGATAAAGCGTTAAGGGGTCAATAGAAAATAGAAAAACATTGTTTTATAGATTCTTGATACTTTATGGATTTTGTACTACTTGTTACTGGTTCTTAACAATATAAATAATAAATAGTAAGAGAAACGATGCAATCTATTGATATGGTCATTTTATCCTTAATTTGTTTAACAAATTTAATATTAGTTGTAATTTAAATATATTTTGGGGGCAGATTCCTGGTTTTCAAATAATTATTTTAATCAGATTTACAATGCTGTGACAAACAGGTAATTATGAAATGTTTCCTGAAAGCTATATATTCTCTGAAACGATCGATATCGAATCATCTGTTTTCGAATTTACATAAGAAACACATAAGTATATTTCTCTGAGATTATTTAAATTGCCTATGGAAGATTTGGTTTGCTTGTCAAGTAAAATTATGGTAAGTGACGTAATAATTGTCGATTCTCATTTTACCGTAAACAAAACATTTATCACAAAAATAAAGCCCCGAAAATAAAAAGTATTAAGTTAGTTACGTATTAACCTTGATACGAGACTAACGACGAATTCATTCTACCGAATCTAAATATAACGGGCTGTAGTTTTCTACCGAACGAGATCTCAGGCCTGTATTTTCGACGCATTAGGTAATCCATCAGATGTCTGTAATCTGCCTCTTTTGAGTATTTGGCGCAGCTGTTACGGAGCGAGAGAGTGGATGTGAGCAGAACCAGTAAATCTCCTGAACGATGTTGTGACCGCCTCCGAAGCACAGTGGTAGGAAACTTGGCAAAATGCGTGCCCACGCGTAAAATATTTTTTGAAGTAACACAAATCAATGATGAATTCGTACATATCAATTGTAAAAAAATTAAATAAATAGAAAACTAAAAATATTATTACATTTGTAACAGCTTTCACTTATACAAGACGTATTTGAAAATTCAATACTTCTACCGAAAAAAACTTTTTGCCAATGAAAATACTTTATGTTTGATTGTTTACAGGTTTTTTGTATAATGAATTTTTTATTTTTTAATAATTATAACTATTTTAAAATCGACTTGATCTTTAAATGTATTTTTTCGTTATCCTTGAATTGATTAAGTCATAAACAGCCTGCCAAAACTGTACCTAAGTTACTTTAAATAAACTTGACAGCTGAAGTGAAAAAGATAGGAAAATGCTTGACTATTACACCTTAAAAATTTAACAAAGATAAATGCGAATAACTCGCACAAACCTGTTCATGCTGCGGCGACCTATTCCTTTTGAAACGACGAGCGTTTAACATTTATATTATCATTACAACTTAAAATATTAAGGAATAGAAAAACATTCTATTATAAATAAAAAGTTTAATATAAATGGTAGTAATTGTGACAGTATACAGTAGTGTATGTAATTGAAGTATATTCCCGTAATAATGAAATACATATACACGGTTAATAGTAAATCAGCTGAATTACCTTTATTAATGGCAAAGATCAGACGAATCGTCCTCCTCTTCTCCCAACCCATTTCGAATATTTGCATTAATTTAAATATTATAACAAAGACAGAGAGCAGAACTTCCCGCACTACTAGCGTCGTAGATATTATTTTCGCAGCTGCTACCGTTTCGATTCTCTCGTCTAAACTGGCAGTGGAAAATATTCGGTTTTAATAATTTTATTCAACCGTATAACCATAGTAGCCGACGTTTCAAAATCAGCCACTCCACTCGCGCTGTATGCGCGTATTTGAACACTGCGCGCGGCCCAGAAACAAAACGAGTCGCCGCAGGCGGGGGCGGCGTGGCGCGGCGCGGCGCGGCGGGGAGCGGTCGCCGGTTGAGGCCGCGGAACACGGTGCTTACGCGGGATTGGATTTGCGCCTGGAGGCTGCTGCCTCGTTCGCCGCTTGCATTGGCCGCGTGGGCCGCACCGTGCGTCTGTTTCTTTGAGGCTTGTCCGAATGAGAGTGAGCCTCTTCTATTTTTCGGTAATGATTTATTGCTTGGAGGAAATGAATATTCAGGAAGGAAGAAGAATACAATGAGGACTTATAGGCCATGCAGTCGGCCTCGTTGCGAAGGGGTACGGGCTTGCGAGTCCAAGTACGGCTTTCACCAAGACTGTAGGTTCGAATCCTTCGTAATGTTGTCAGGAATGATATTGATATATCGGATATACCCAGAAGCCCATGTATCAGCCTTATATCCTTGTTCTACTTCCATTACTTGAGCTTAACCGATTATGGAAAAGACAGAACGTGCAATGCTGTGGATCTCATGTCAACTGGGGACTGTCCACGTACTCTCGCCAAAAGCGTCAAAAAGCGCCGAGAAGGGCTTTATTACGCATTATGAAAGGTTCAGACCGTTCTCGACGGCCGTGGAGTCTAAGAGCGTGTACAGATTCAGCGCTTCGATTCGATGAATCGCTGTTTCGAGTCCCGCCTTGGCTATGGTTGTTTATCCCTTGTCTCTCATGTATGTGTTGTGTTGGAGGGCCTCGCGTGCTGCTGACCCCGGATCAGAGGAGCCCGCAAGTGTGCTGTCTAGTGTATGGTCAATTAGGCGTTCCATTGGAACGTTAAAGGGTGTCAGCTGGAGGAAAGCCCTACGGAAGAAGTGAAAGGTTCAAGCTGAGATGGGACCAACTCGGTGATAAGGTTGGTTGGTGGGGGTGGGGGGCACGTCTTGGACTGAGCTGGTCCCAGAGGAGCAGCGTTGCTTGCAGTGTACTCGGAAGTCGCTAGATTCCAGCCAGGTAAGAGGTCAGAAAAAGTTAATGCCTCCTCACTCTGGACCCAGGGCGTTGGCAGTGAAGGAAAGTGTCAACCCTACACTACTCTTTTCGTTTACATATTTAGAATAAAATGAAATTATGTAAACAAAATCCTTATTTGTTTTGAATTATAAACTTGGAAGAATGAGGGAAAGATAGTCGAAAAATAACAGCAATATAGGTGTTGCATTTTCTATTGCAAAGATTGAATTATTCATTTGATAGTTTTTAAAAAGACATACTCCACGTTTTTCTCATTCTTCAGTTCTCGTTTTAAAAATTAAATTCTGAAATATTATCAGGTTAGGACACGAACGCCCATCACTCAATTACTTGTTCCTTTTTTCATACGAAAGGGAGGGAAAGCAATTAATTAAAACTATTGTTCCATTTTTTCACTACTCTTGTCAAAAAATAATACTAATTTCATGAGCATCGCTAAAGAGTTCAACGCGCAACGGAGAATTTCACGACCGCAGTCGCTTGCTCTCCAGCAGACCGTTAAAAATATATCCAACGCCTTGGCACACTTTGTCCTTGAGTGGGGGGACGTCGCGCGCATGCGCTACCGCCTCCCGATCCAACCTGAAGACGTTGGAGGCATTCGCCAACGGCCTGACTTGCACTCGCACAGCCGGCGTTGCATGGACGCGCTGATGCCTATCTTTGTCGCCGATCGCACGGAAGACCGAACAAATGAAAGAAATCTTAATAAATTCTAAGGAGTAAATGATTTTTTTTATTTCCTTGTGCATTGACACGCGACGTACACACCCAAAGAAAAACGTTCTGTTCAGTTTGATTTATTTTTTTCGAGTTTCCGGGCACGTCAACTGCTTTGGTCATTAGTCCCGTTAGTGTAGTGCATGTTTTTTCGGGATATGCGCAGTGATCTTTCCCCGCTGGATGGCGAGATCCGGCGCCGACCTACCGTCGGCTAGTGGAGTTTCCCCCTAACCAGGACTCTCCCACCAGCGGGGCATCGCCCCAGCCCGGACAAACTCTAAGCTCCCGACCGGTCTCCCGGAATATGTGGTAGTGTAGTGCATGTTAGTGTAAGTGTGTGTGTAAGGGGAGAGGATAGGACAATGAAGAGGAATGACAGATCGCGCGCGGTCCGTGGACCGTTTGGTAGAATACTTCTCCGGCATTCGCCTGGTGTTGATCGGAGAAACCACGGAAAACTACCGATCAGAGCAGCCGGCCGATTTTCTGTTCAAGACCGTAAGGATAAGACTATACATATCCCCAGCGAACGGTACAGGAGATCACGGCACACGTATGCAATATGGTGGTGGGCGTTGCACCACAACTCTATATGATAATATGCTAGACATTTTACTCTTCGAGACCGATTTGAGCTCGTTAAAATAGTAATGTACGTTGTTGAATTAACCGCTCCCCTACATCCAGCCACTCTAACATGCATTGGCTTCTCTTGTTGAAGATCGTAAGAATAAGCATTCCCACGCATTTTCATACTACAATACACTGCTGATACACTAACACCTGCGCTCAAAGGTTAAATTACTTCTTTCTGGGCCCCTGCGGTCGATTCCTTGTTGTGAATGTATTTAGTTCAATGTACTTCTACGCATGTGAACAATACACCGCGCTACATATCAATCAGGTTTCTTATATACTATGTCACCCCCAACTAGAGAAAAACCAATGGTCTCCGTTGTTATTCCATATCACTACGTTAAAAGTCTAAAGTTTTATTTGGACAACCCCATCAACAGCCAAAACAAAGAAGTTTGCTTATGTAAGAGCGGAGAAGTCATGGTATTAATCAAGAAGACTAGAGAATGGAAGTCAAAGTTAAGATGTAGTAATGATTTTTAATGTTATTAAAAACAGAGTCGGCTGGAGTCGTTGGAAATTGTTATAATTTACAGAAACAACCCAATTCTACAGTAAAATGATGACTATGTGTATACTCAACGACTTAAAATGTATATTTTGACTGTTCTGTTTTCTTTTCTCTTTCTCTTTCTTTGACATTTGTAGGTTCACATTCATTTTTCCATAACCGTGTAATAATTTAGAAAATATTACATACACACAATGGCGTTCATGTAATGTGCACTCCAAATTCGTCCTTCAACAGGCATACAGATATATGATGTCAATGCGATGTCAATGTGTCAACCTTTAATTCGACGTACGAAACCCGCAAAATAATTACGAAATATCATACATGCAATCAACTTGATACGCAGTAGCTTTCGAACTGTAGTATTGAAGCAAGACGTACGCAAATCATGACATGAGCAAAACAAAACAAAGCTGAAAGCTTGGACTACTCATCGCTCTCAAGGTCCTCCTCCTTTCAGAATGAAGTAAGAAAGGCGATGAGTGCTGTGCAAGGTATGGTCGCTGCCACGTAATAGTGAACAGCCAGTTCACAACATCAGCATTACCAACGTAAGAATCCATACTCTTTTCCGCGCACAAACAATTCATTTGAATATGCTATTAGCATTTGTGGAGCTATATTCATTACAGCAAATGTTTCAGGAGTCGAAAAAACTAATTATATGCATATGGAACTTAACAATCCTTTTTTAATTTTTTTTGTGAAAACGTTTCAGATTACGTCATAATCTGTGCAACAAAATATACTTTTATGAACATTTCTTGTGACGGAAAAGGTCGTTTATAATGCTGAAATACAAAAATAACTATTACTTTCACCATAAAATCTTGTTTTATTGATTGGATATTGTTGATTTCATTCACATAACAAAGCAATAAAATTTGTGGTTGCAGGAAAAAAAATGCATTTGCATTGAAATCTGTTCCAAAGTAGCATGTGGCATTATTTATAAACGATATAATGGACACACTCTCAGTAATATTGAAGAATTTCACAAATGAAATATGAATCTAATTGTTATTTACCAGAAATGTACTTGATGTGGACTTCATCGTTGTGTTAGTGAGAACTACCAAAAAATCCGTTGGCCGACTGGTTTGGACAGTGGCTTTCGTGATTTCCCTGACCTCTTCCAGGCGAATGCTGGAGCAATGCTCTCGGAAATGGTCAACGTACTGTGCGAGTTTCTTTCTTCCCTATATTCTTCTCATTCCTATCCTTAGTATCACCCGGCCATATGGCCCATTCCGTTAATTTAGAAAATCTATTAGCGTCGGAAATCTGAAAAGCAGTGACAGGCTATGAGTTTCCCGAAAAAATAGTGTCTTTTAGTGAGGAAAAAAGGTAAAGAAATAAATGTAAAATTAATTATCAATATCTTAAATAAACAAATTTTAAAAAATCGTATCTTGCAAAGAAAATTACTTGAAATATTACGCATAACGTTTCATCATTATACGGTCAAAAACTTTACTGTAATAATAGTAAAGATAATAACAACTCTAGAAAGAATATGCAGTTGCTGAATGGTTCTTCCGTTACAATTTACGCTTAATGCATTTCTGCTGTGCGGATCGCTTGCATCATCAACAGAAAGAGAAAGTGCGTGTGCATGCGCTTACTTTGTTTTAAAGAAAGAAGACACGAAGGAGGAGATAAACAATGTAGGATACGGTCATTCCTTTGAATCTAAACAGAGGCTGTTCGAAGCGAGCATGACAAGATGCTATTCACATAGAAGCTCCTCGGAGAGGCCTTACACAGGCGCGCGAACTAGACACTGTAATTGCTGCGAACAAGAACCACGCATTGCCTTAACACGCGAGTGTAAACACAGCTTAGACTCGGGGCGCGGCAAGCGCTGCCACTGGCAGAAGGCAAGACGGCAGGAACAGGAACAGAGGGGCAAGGACTGATTGATTTTTTCGTGTTTCTGGGCGCGTCAACTTCTTCGGTCATTAGTCCCGTTAGTGTAGTGCATGTTTTTTCTCGGGAGATGGCGGTGATCTTCCCCCGCTGGATGGCTGAGATCCGGCGCCGACCTACCGTCAGCTAGTGGAGTTTCCCCCTAACCAGGACTCTCCCACCAGCGGAGCACCGCCCCAGCCGGGACAAGCTCTAAGCTCCCGATCGATCTCCCGGAATATGTGGTAGTGTAGTGCATGTTAGTGTGAGTGTTTAAGGGGAGAGGATAGGACAAGGAAGGGGAAGGACAGATCGCACGCGGTCCGTGACCCATTTGGTAGGGTACTGCTCCGGCATTCGCCTGGTGTTGATCGGAGAAACCACGGCAAACTACCGATCAGAGCAGCCGGCCGCTAGAGTTCTCCTCCAGACAGCGACTGAATTCGATCTAGCTGAAAAGCTAGTGTCGAAAATCGTGCGGCCGTCAGGACTCGAACCTAGCACCTCCCGGTCAGAGGCGCTGCAGTGATATCACTGAGCTACCGCTACCGGTGAGGGGGAAGGAGCTGCAGTCTCAATGTCGACAGGGAGTCCTTGAAAGCTGCAGCAGTGGTGCAGTTGGATTTGACAAATTGTCGAGGCGAGATACAATGAAGAAACGTAAACTAAGACGGATGATGGGAGAGACAAGAGAGATTTGAGAGGAAAATAAGTAATTCGAACAGTAACAATGTGGAGAGACAATGCGTGTCGAAAACAACAACACATTAAAGAGGTCCACAGACATACGAAGCCTGAAGGGAAAACTATAAAAAATCTCTTTGAAATATTGTACGAAGGGATTATATACAATTTCTCACATTGTCAGAATAAAAAAGAAGTGTAGCTATATTAAAAATAACTTTGAGTTTTCTCTTATTAAACTTCTTGTGGGAACTGGGGAGTGGCTTCATGAGAGAGCTTTTCGCAAGAAAAGGAAAGTTGCGTCCTTTTCTCCCGAAAGGATCTCCGCTCCTCAGTAAACTTCCACTATTTGCTGGATGCTACGTTTAAAGAGAGCAACGCTCGACCAGTACACTGTTCCAGGCGACAAATATCTATCTACTACATTGCAACACCTCAAATTTAATTCAATGACGTCTTATTTTACGTGACGAGACTCAGGCCATCAGGCCTGCTCTTCCATCTGACCAGGCAAATTTCGCTACGCTCGCTATTTTCACATCTACCGGAGAAACACTGTATCTCTCGAGTGACGAAACAGGCGATTTAGATTTAGCTCAAAGGGTTCTTTTAGGCTTAAGGATATTTTACATTCAGTAAATCTACAACATGGGCTTTACTTCTCCTCCGAAGTAAGGAGTACGAAGGATTTTTTCGCCAATAAAAATCCACGGTTTCGATCGGTTTCAACCTCCAAACAACAGCCCGATACGCTAACTGTTATACCACCAAAATCGCGGGATATCAATGTCGAGGAATACATGAGGCTTAACTCACACTTCACACTTCTTCAACTTACTCATCACAATCCTCCTTCAGTGCAATATTTTGGTCATCCCTCAAACATGGAAGAATCAGATTGCTCGTTTCCAAGGTCAAGCATTATTCGAAATATTACAGTCCTACTAATATTAGCGGACTCTTATTAACTGACTTGAGTGAACAGTCTCTTTGGTCCTCCCATTGGTAACTTCAGATAATCTTGTCCCTTCTCTTAAGAAATGTTGGAGTTAAAAGTTGCGACGTAATTTTCAAAGTCTTTTTAAATATTTCTAGCGGTATGTTGCAGCAAAATGAAGCTGAACAAAACCACACAAAATGATTTTGCAAAAAGTACCATGCATTCTATTGTAGAACAACAAAATAAAATAGACGTGCATTGCATTCAATTAAATATTTTAACAAGAATCGTCTTCACGAATAATGCAATAATATATCTATTTTACACACAAATCAATAGTTATTAGCATTCACAAGAATATAAAGAACGTTACTGTTGTGGTGTTTCTAGATTTTCCCCGAGTTTTGGGGTATTTAACGAAATCGAAGATAGCTCTCATGTGGCTATAGGCTGCAAAGTTTTCTTTCAATTTCTGCGAGTATTGGAGATTAGTAATATATAGAGGATGTCAGATAAGTCACTCTATTTTTTCAGTGTTGTAATATCTTTGCTTATGAGCCAACTCTTTTATAACTAGTTTTGTTAGAAGCAGTGATACTTGAATTTATAACATCTTTTTAAATCTTCACATGATCTCCAGTATTCGCAATACATTTTTTAAATGAACTGCTACATTCGACGCTACTGCCCGTAGCATGGTCCATGGAACATTGATTAACGCATAAGATATTGTTGTCTCAAATTCATGCAGGTGTTTTGGTTTTCTCTTGTAAACTCCCTCCTTAGCCCAACCCCAGGAAAAAATCGCAAGGCTTTAAATCAGTACTGCGGGTAGGCCATTCATGTGCACGTCTGCCAATTCAACGACCTGGAAAATGATCATGCAGCCATTCACGGACATTATTTGCAAAATGTGTACATGCTCCTTCCTGCATGAAGTGAAGATGTGTGTTGTTGTACTGTGAAATTACAGGTCATACAGTAATTTCTTAGAGCTCCGCAAGAACAATTCATGATCTCTGCTAACGTTTTCTTTCCTCAAAGTTGATGGTCTTCCTGATCTCCTTGCATCGGCGATAATCCATATTGTTAGTAATTTGGAATGGAAGTTTTTAATTGTTTTTGCATCCAGTGTTCCATCGATCATGCCATCACCCCTCCACCTCTTTGTACTCTCACTGCAGATCCCCAGACCTCATAATGAGCTGCTATTCTGAACCGCCCTTCGACACTCCACACAGGCGACATTTTTCAACTGAAATACAAGAATAAATATGTTAAACAAAACCTCAAGGACTAGTCATTCTATCATATTTGGTTGTAAAAACATTGGTTCATATATGAAGAAATTGTAGCTATCCAAAAATAGAGAGTGACTTATCAGACATCCTGTAGATTACGCATTTGTCACTGACAAGCTCCCAGAACACTTTTCGGCGGCCTGCATGCTGCTAGCAGGTTGCGGTTTGGGCGCAGTTGGTTTACATAAAGCAACACAGGACTCTGTCACAACACAGAAAGGTTGCGGCAGGGAATGATAAGGACATCAACTTGGCGACGAGGGCAGAGCAAGCGGTGGCATCTAGTAACCGCAAAGCACGACGGTCTGGTCTCTCTCACAATTCGGCCCTCCCCCGCACCTACCACCATCACCAACTCCCCTAACCCCACCGCCACCATCTTCATCACTGTCACCTCCTCGTCGACAGCAACACCGGTAGCGCCTCCACCTCCGAAACCACATCATCGCCTACCGAACCTTCATCACCGGCACTAGTGCCGCACGGAGGAAGTTTTCACACACAGCTAAAGCAAATTGAGAAATGTATCACGCATGGATTGCGCTGTAAAAAGGTTTGTGATTCAAGAAGCTGCCCGTCTTGAGGTAGTTGGCTTAAGTTTGCTTAGCAAAACAATCGCCAATTTATTACACCAGGAAAGATACGTGTTTGCAGCCAACGGATTCTTGTACGCAGCATACTGGCAGTATGTCAAAAACGGCTCAAAGAGGTTTTCAGTTCGCTCTAGCAGCGTGGACATTTATAATAGCCCACTCGATTCACTTATTCAGTAATTAGTTCAATTTAACATATCTCGGTTTTTGTCAAACACGTTCATTCCGACTACGCTAACGTGCGTTTCTCACGATAAGGCAAACTCAACTATCTTCCCTTTCGCATTTGCAAGTCGAAGGCGAGGCTCCGGCTTTCAGTCCCTGCGAATAACATTAAACATCCTTGATCCAAGCAAACGTCTTGTTTCCAAAGCTTTATGTACCAAAATACAGAACATATGTCTTGACCCACTGCCCTCGCTTAACAGTTACTTAAGTGTTTCTACTTAAATATGCGCATTCCACGCGTGTTCCGTTTATCCAAATGCTTTAGCAGTTTGCCAAAAAAAACCAAACTCGCGTACTGCACCGCCCGTCGTCCCCACCGCCAGCGCACCTCAACCGCCTCCCCGCGCGCCACCGTCGCCGCCATAAATCCGGCGCGCGGCGACGTCCATTTCGCCTTAAAAGGCGCTGGGCCGCCGGACCCCGGAGAGATCGCGGACCGTGGCAGGCGCTGCGCCGACCACGGGCTCGACGCCCGCGCTTTGCACAACCGCCTGCGCCGCTGCGCGAAAGCGGCCGCCTTCGGAACTAAACGACCTGGGATCATGGGAGGTGTGTGGGGGGGAGGGTTCTTGCGCCTTTTTATTTATTTTATTGATTTTATTTACTTTATTTACTTTATTTACTTTATTTACTTTATTTACTTTATTTACTTTATTTACTTTATTTACTTTATTTACTTTATTTACTTTATTTACTTTATTTACTTTATTTACTTTATTTATTTTATTTATTTTATTTATTGTTTTACGTCAAAAAACCGTTAAAACTGCGTATGACGTGCTATGAGGAAAAGTGAATTGTGTGCACATTTTCAGAATTCTGTGATCCCTACAATAAATCATACTACTTAAATTTTGGGAAAAAAAGCCCCCATGTAATAAAATCTATTTTCAAGGATAAAAAGGCAATAAATTTTGGCTCTTATCCATCGTTTCCGACTTCAGCCAATGAGCTTCAAGCACCGGTTTGTGCCAAAATATTGGCAAGAATTTTAAATGCAGTCAGTTATTAAAACAATCATCATCACATTCTTATGTCATTGAAACAGATAAATGAAGGGTATTTTTATATTGCAACGATTATTTTAATTCCACCGTCACCGTGTTACTTTTCGTTAAAAATTGTCACTTAAGGCTACTTTCAAAAAGTGTTTCTCAACACTTGTTGCTCTCCCTGCAACATGGCAGCTTGAGTCTGGTCTGGCCTTCAAACGAAATGCCCGTGTTGTCGTCACGTGATTCGTGACGCAAACGACATGCGCTGGAACAGCCCACTCACATGTTTCCACCATGATCATAGATATAATGATGTTGAGGTGCAGAGAACGCGTTGATCACAACTGAGAGTCATATAGCGGCTGAGACGGCGCAGAAAGAACACCCATTCCTGTTGTAGTGTCTCTGACCGGGAGGTCCAAGAGTTCGTACCCCGACGGTGGATTTTCCTGTCTAGCTACATAGCTGGGTCAAATTATGCCGCAATCTGCAGGATAACTCTAGCAGTTAGCTGATCTGGTCAGTAGTTTTTCAAGGTTTCTATAATCAATATCAGAGTATGCCCGTGCAGTACCCTAAATAATGGGTCAAGGAACACACGTAATCTCGAGTTCCTCTTCCTCGTCCCATTCTTATCTCTTACACACATTTACGTTTACTCGCACTACACTACCACAGAAGTTGGGAGGCCGGTCGGAAGCTTAAGAGTTTGTCCCGGATAGGACGGTGGTCTACTGGTGGAAGATACCTGGTTGCAATGCTGGGAGATATTTTCTTTTGTGTAATTTTTCATGAAAATGAAAATACCTTATTTAGATCACCGCCTTCGGATATACGTCATCGCAAGGCGATGCATACAATCTACATTATCGTCCAAAGCTTGTTTGCCTTGCAATGTTAAAAATAACTCTTTTGAATAAATATATTCCAATGATTGCATTTTGTATTACATTGCGTATATTATAAAATATAATTTAGGCCCGTGAATATTATTTTCATAGTATGATAAATCTTACTCCTCCGCTTAAACTGTTACCAATAGTGTATGTAGACAGTTCCTATTTGAAAAGCCATCAAAGTTACCGAACGCTTTCCAGACAATATTGCCAGTATTCATTTATGGACATTTATTACGCTACAGGAATTACGTAATATAGGTTTCCAATAGGAGTGTTAACGTTTTAAATGACTTCAAATTCTTTTACACTCTCGTTCCCTCTTAAATTTCTGGCATTCCTTTCAGTAAAAAAGGTCCCAAACGTCTTAAAGAGAACACACATTCCTCGAGAGACTACAGTTCCTGCTGGTCTTCTTTAATGTTTTGCTTCTAAATCTGGAATGCATTTCCGAAAAACTCTCTACATTTTGTCATAAAATGATTACAAAAACGAATGTCATTGATATTTACGGAGATAAAATAAGAATCTTTTGTGCTTCTGAAGTAAATGAAAAACAATTTAAACTGCGTTAAAATCACTGATGTCCCAATACTTTTCAAGAAAAAGATGTTGTTTTAATTTTTACATTTTTACTAAAATTATTTCTTCAACATATAGAAAATATTATGAATTCATAAAATAAGAATCTATGGCACATTTCGCAATTACTTTTAATGAGATGCAAATCATTACCTTTTGTTCGTTTGAGTTTGATATAAAATAATGCATTCAAGAATTCTCATCAAAGCATTCTACATAAACAAATGTGCTCAACATAAAGGTCAGAATTATCTGTTCACATTTATTGAACCCAACAAGATGTAACACGAAAAATCTTCTCATAGCGAGACACGTTCAAGCCAAATATCTCTACCTTCAGTAGCTTCAGCTCACACGTCATTTACACATCAGAGGTGGATGCGTACGTCGCAAAAGCGTTTCGCTAGTGTTTTCCTACGTTTTTCACGCGAGGGTGCTGACTGGCTCGTCGCTGTGTGAAACGATGTTTATGCAAATGGCAAAGTCTTTCGGGAGACTGGCAAGTCGGCGAGGAAATGTCAGCCCCACGATGAAGCTGAGGCAACGGTGATCTCATGCGGTTCGGTCCTTCACTTCACTTTCACTGGAGCGAACTGGCCAAGTTTCTCAGCGGGCAGGTGCCTTTGGAGTCACATCTTAATTTGGAAACGCTAAGTTCTGAACAATTTCTCCATTTGAGTTGCTTATCGTTTGGAGTTATTACTCTCCAAAAAAGTATGAGTACAAATACGGAGCAAATATTCAAAATGTGAGATGTCCAGTTGACAAAAATTGAGTTCTATTGTTTTTACGTAGACTTTTTATTTCCAAGAAAAAACGTGAGATGTCTTACAATGCCTTAAGTAGTACTCTATTCGTTGAGGTAAATACGGCGTTGAAAAGTGTAAAAATTGTGCTCTATTTCTCATTTTTATTGGAAAAGAGCGAAGTGGATGTGTCACGTTTTGAATGTTTGCTCCTCAAATTTGTATGAATGAAAAGCAAAGTCTCAGCATCTTTTATTTTTTGGTAATATTGTATTTTTTCTTTGTCGTGTGTTCTATGACGGTTTCGTGAAGTCAAAAAGTAAAATATTTGTTCTAACACTTGTATAAAGGAGCATTAAGGTAAGGATTTGTGTACTTCAAAATTTCTCTTATTATGAAAAACTGTTTATAAACCTTTTTAATTATAAACTTAATGAAGATTAAAAACACGTTTTCTTTTTTTCAATTTAAAAAAGTATTTCAAAATCTTAAAAAATCAAGATATTTTGTTCAGATCACTGTGTCTTACACGATTCATATTCAAGTTAAATAAAGTTTAAACAATTATACCACATTCAGTGACGTCTGACTTTGCAGGAATGCAAATTAGAACTGCATGACAAGTTCTCAAATGTGAAGAAATAGCGTTAATGCCATAGCAACAAGAAAACACTTTCTCTTGGTAGCTAAGACATTTAATAAACATTAGCGCAGTAAGCACCTCTTTTTCATGAAGCCGTCATTATGAAGAATATAATTACAATGTGAAAACGTGAGGTTGGAAAAGTTCCTTACTCAAGATATTTTGTTCATATCACTGAGTTTTGCACAATTCATCTTCAAGTTTAAACAACAATACAGTTTAAACAACTATACCACATTCAGTGTCGTCAGATATTGCACAAATGCAAATTAGAACATTTTTTTCTTTAGAGAGTATATTATGACATAGGGTTTATTAGAATTCATTTGAAATAGAGCGACCCGTGGTTATTGATCAGGCTGCCTGCCTTCCGCTGCTGGGCTTGGGTTCGGTCCCCGTTCGACCCTCGTGGAACTAGTGGTGGATAAAGCAGGCCCGCAGCAGGTTTCATAGCGGTTCTCCCATTTCCCCTGCCTCTCATTGCACAATCTTCTCCATCTTCATGTTCATGGCCATCGTCATCTTCCTTATCACTATCGTGATGAATATCATTGGCTCCACAGCTTAAACGTCTTACTGGCTGGCATGAGTACATGAGATTGCTAAGGCGACTGAGCTTAAGTGTGCATTCCATCTCACGGTACATCACCATTGGCCCTCTAATCCTATTTTTTCTTCTCCTCCTCAGTAAGTTGTATCCGCGAAGCTAGGGCTTGTGAGTCGCAGAGTTAGCGCTATGTATTTTGGCTCTTTTTCTCAATACACGAGCAGCGTGATGGGCTGACGAGATAAACGAATCCAAGGTAGCTCACGAGCCACATCGGCGGGATGAATGGAGAGGATGGAAGGTACCACCATGGCTGCTCTTGGAGAAAACACCAGGGGAGTGACACGTTTGTAGGCATCAAAAGATGCAAAAGAATATACAGGATGAGTCACGTAACTTTAGCACCTCCTATAATTTTTGATTTGATTTGATTTCATTTTTTCGTGTTTCCGGGCGCGTCAACTGCTTTAGTCATTAGTCCCGTTAGTGTAGTGCATGTTTTTTCGCGGGAAATGGCGGTCATCTTCCCCCGCTGGATGGCGAGATCCGGCGCCGACCTACCGTCGGCTAGTGGAGTTTTCCCCCTAACCAGGACTCTCCCACCAGCGCGGCAACGCCCCAGCCGGGACAAGCTGTAAGCTCCCGACCGATCTTCCGGAATATGTGGTAGTGTAGTGCATGTTAGTGTAAATGTGTGCGTGTAAGGGGAGAGGATAGAACAAGGAAGAGGAAGGACAGATCGCGCGCGGTCCGTGGCCTGTTTGGTAGGGTACTACTCCGGCATTCGCCTGGTGTTGATCGGAGAAACCACGGAAAACTACCGATCAGAGCAGCCAGCCGCTAGAATTCTCCAGACAGCGACTGAATTCGACCTAGCTGAAATATAATTTTTGAACAGTTCAAGTTATTGCAATGCAGTTTTGGGCTAGTGCATAAGGGAATGGGGCTAATTTATGTTGTATTCGCGAATAAGTCACGCTAAAGTCCGGAGCGTGGTTGGGTTGTGTTCGGGGGTATGGAGGGCTTGGGCTGGCGCGTGGGAGGCGGATGCCTGGCCGAGCGGCAGTTGTGACAGCCGCGCGCAGATTTACGGCCGCGCGACGGAGCCTCTGAGGACGCGCGCCGGCGCGTGGCGCATACCAAGAGCAGGCGGCGGAGGCAGGGGAGGACGTGGTAACGGAGACCGGCGATGAAGGGGGGGAGGATGGCGGAATTGGGAACGGAGAGAAAGGTAGGCAAGAGCCGGGAACTGACGTCTGGGATGGCGGGATAGAGACTGAGGTGGACCTGGTGACGGCGGACCCTGCAACTTGCAAGGGAAAGGAGACGGGAGTAGAAGTAAAGGTGAACATAGAGAGGCTGGGATGGAGACGGAAGTGGAGGTGGAGACGGAGGCAGGTGTAGTGGCGGAGACCGACAATGAAGAGGGGGAGGATGGCGGAATAGGGAAGGAGAGAAAGGGAGGCAAGAGACAGGAACTGACGTCTGGGATAGCGGGATAGAGGCTGAGGTGGACCTGGTGACGGCGGACCCTGCAACTTGCAAGGGAATGGAGACGGAGTAGAAGTAAAGGTGAACATAGAGAGGCTGGGATGGAGACGGAAGTGGAGGTGGAGACGGAGGCAGGTGTAGTGGCGGAGACCGACAATGAAGAGGGGGAGGATGGCGGAATAGGGAATGGAGAGAAAGGGAGGCAAGAGACAGGAACTGACGTCTGGGATAGCGGATAGAGGCTGAGGTGGACCTGGTGACGGCGGACCCTGCAACTTGCAAGGGAATGGAGACGGGAGTACAAGTAGAGGTGAACATAGAGAGGCTGGGATGGAGACGGAAGTGGAGGTGGAGACGGAGGCAGGTGTAGTGGCGGAGACCGACAATGAAGAGGGGGAGGATGGCGGAATAGGGAATGGAGAGAAAGGGAGGCAAGAGACAGGAACTGACGTCTGGGATAGCGGGATAGAGGCTGAGGTGGACCTGGTGACGGCGGACCCTGCAACTTGCAAGGGAATGGAGACGGGAGTACAAGTAGAGGTGAACATGGAGAGGCTGGGATGGAGACGGAAGTGGAGGTGGAGACGGAGGCAGGTGTAGTGGCGGAGACCGACAATGACGAGGGGGACGATGGCGGAAAGGGAATGGAGGAAAGGGGCAAGAGGGGGGGAATGGGGGGGGACAAGGAAGGAAAGGTGGTGGCGATGGCAGACGCGGGGATGGAAGCAGAAGTGAAGGTGAATGCAGAGGTGAAAGAGTCGGCGAAGGCAGACCCTGCCGAGGGTACATGCTGGTGTCTATTATTAGTTTCACTATATACTGATACCCATAATGGAGCCCATTGTGTTCAAAGAATAACTATGATCTGTATTCATATATACATAAGAATTACTGGTATTACATATAAGTAGTTTCGGTAAATTAAAGGCGGACAGATGACGCATTAAAAAAAGGCTGACGAGGGCGAGGTCACGGTAATGAAGATGAATGTAGAAGAATGGTGAACGTGGTGGGATAGAGGAACAGGGGAAAAAAAAAAAAAATAAATGGAAATAAAGGTTGGAAGGGAAATTTGGTGTTGGAGATATATCTGCAGAAGTAAGTGAAAGCGGTGATGAATGTCGAAAGAATAAGTTGGAGAAAGACTGGGTGGTTGAGGTTACCGACGATGGAGGTGGGGGAGAGTAGCTTGAGAAAGAAAGAACGTGCTGATGGAGGAGAAGTAAGAAGAGATAGATAAAAATGTATTTAAAGAGAGAAAAGTGGAGGGAGAAGTAAAGTAGGAGGTAGAAAAAAATGAATCTGGATGTTAAGGTATAAATCTTGGGGTAGGAAATCTAGGGGTAGTAGAGTCAGGGAAAGTGGGCATACAAATGAAGGTGTTGCAGAAGAAGTGTAGAAGCAAGTGAAAGTAAATGTATAGGTGAAGATTGACAAAGAGGCGAAGAAGAAGAGGAAGAGAAAGAAGAGAGAGAAAGAGAGAGAGAGAGAGAGAGAGAGAGAGAGAGAGGGCAAATGAAAAGGCATATGCAAAAGCGGGTGAAAAGTGCAGACGTATGTAAGAGTACCAAAGTGAGTGTGACCACGAAAGCGAAGGCAAATTGACAGAAATGCAATGCCAGAAATGGCAAAGGTGGCGATGACTTGAAAGTGTTGACTACTCCTGCACACTACGTTTTTTACATATGTAGCCGCCATCTTGATCGAGCAATCAACCGACCGTCTCCTTGAGATCATATCGCGTAAACCAGTTGAATGATTTAATTTGCTGCGAGGAATCTATAACCAGTACGACAAGTGCTACATTAAACCTTTCACGCCCGCATTACATTTGTTGCACGTCCAGCGCTATTATTCTTGACGCGCTTGTGCGCACAAAGGCATTGTTGGAGCTATCTGGTGGCATCTGTTTACAACTTTTTTTTTTCAAATTTAAGTAGAATATGACTTAGTGTAGGGATCACAGAATTTGAAAATGTGCACACAATTCACTTTTCCCCATAGCACGTCATACGCAGTTTTTAACTGTTTTTTTTCACGTAAAATAAATAAATAAATAAACTTTCATCGTCTTATTATAGTCATGTTGCAAAATGATACTGCTAGAGCGCACGTAAAAGCCAAATCATTGGTGGTATAAACGTTTTTTTTATAGAGAAAGGTGTGACGAGAGGAAAGAAAGAGGACGGAAGACAAGCACAAGAACAGCAAAGGAGAAGGCGGACGCAGAAGAGGAATCGGAGATGACGATGGCTGAAGAAGCGAATGCAAATGCGACGGCGTAGGCGGCAGGAAACGGAAGGAGATGCAGTGCCAAAAACGACATCTGAGACTGTGACTGCAAAGTGTTGACTACTCATGCGCAATGCGTTTTTACAAATGCAGCTGCCATCTGGACTCAGTACGCGTCCCACCGACTCCTTGAGATCATATCGCATAAACCAGTTAACCGATTTAATTTCTTGTTAGGTATCTACAACCACTACGACAAGGAATACTATTAATATTGAAATCTATTTTTTCTTTCAAGGTGAAGGCTTTTTTTTTAAAATTAGGCAGCAGTTCAGGCATTTTAATTTTGTAACTTAAATCTCTAAATTTGTTATTAAAATTGTACCGACGGTCTCTTTCTATTCAGTAAACGCAAGGAACGTAGATCGTGGAAGGGACGATACACGTGATGAAATTAAAATCTACACAACATGGAGTATTATAAAATCACAATTTTCATTCAACATAATTTTTATGAATATATTTTGGGAAAAATCGTATTGTAAAAGCATTGAAATAAACGACCATTTCATCAGGTTAGCAGAGAGAAATATTTAAAAATGACGATTTCGAACGAACCTTTCTCCATAAAATATAAATGAATGGATGATAAGATTGGAAAATAAACTAACAGAGAATGACGTGGATGTACATTCCTGACTACAAGGGTGTAAGAAAAATACACACGGTAATTTAATAATATTCATCATACTTTAAGTTGATCTCTTGTGTAGATTCAAAGGAGAAACTGACTTCCTCTCAATTGAAATTTGTTTTGTTCGTTTCATTTTATAGGATCTGCTATTATCGTCGCAATTTACCTCACATTACTTACCACATAACTTTATTGCCATCAACATTGTGTTTTCACCTTTGAAATATACATCACACGTTCATAAAGATTTAAATAGTATTCTTATTCATAAGAAAAACATATTTTGATATAATAAGGACAATATAAAACGAAGTTGACGATTTGAATGGACAATTTCCAAGTGACAATTATTTGTTTTGTTAGTTCCAAGATATATTGAATGTGTCATGATTGTCGGGGGGGAGGTAGCGAAGTTGGAGGTGGAGTAGATATTGAAGTACATTAATACCAAATTGATTATTTCACTTCACTCGAACTTGCTCTCTTCTACCAAGAAACAGAGGTACATAATCATCATATGTACTTGTAGCACGAAACATATTAGATTTAGATTCATTACTAATTCTGCAACTAAGTTTGAGAACTTGGTGGCAGAATACACTAACTTAACATTACAAAACTTAACAAATATACAAAATTTTACAAAAAGCTCTCATAGCACTCCATCTCACCACACTTCACTTCACCATACTGCTGATCACTGAGTTTTAATGTGTTTCTTACACACTTGTTTCCCTCAACTTCACAACACTGCACTACACGCCACTGCACATGATTAATAATAATAATAATAATAATAATAATAATAATAATAATAATGATAATACAACATACTTTACATAGACTGGTTATTTAATAATATTAAAGATAAAATACACTTATCAACATCCACGAATCTAATTTACTTTTTAAATTTGCTCAGGCTTTGAGGAAAGGGAGTAAAGGTTGCCACAGGCCAACTGTTCTAGTCTCTAATAGTTCAATTCGCAAATGAATATTTCCCAACGTCCATTTTCTGAATTCTTGTCTGAACTTTGTGCATGTGATCCGCTTTGCCAAAATATATAGGTTTCCCTAATCGACTGTGAATTTCTTTCCATGCTCGAAAGCCTGTGCACGCTTTATACATAGCATAGAGACGCGACTACATTCTCCTTCTTTTGAGTGACTCCCATACTTCTTTTATTCCTGGTACTCCTGAGAGTAAATGTTAATGATCTACGCTGGACCTTTTCTAAATTTGTTTGCTGCAAGATTCTGTACGGGTCCCAACATATCGCGCCATATTCTAATATGTTGGCACCAATGACACATATGCTAGTTCTTTGGCTCTCACTGTGCTCTTTTTCAGAATCTGCATAACAAAATACAAAGATCTCCAGGTTTTCCCTAGAACGAAATTTACTTGATTTTCCCAGCTCAATTTACTGTCTAGCTGTATTTCTAAATGCTTGCAAGACTTGACTCAAGGTACAAAATTATTATTCAATTTATACGCGGTTTCATTATAACTTCGACCCGTACTAAACGTGATGGACTTGCTCTTTGAACTGTTTATCCGATGGTAACTCATTTAGTACTATAACATACATTCATATCTCAGAGTAATGTGGGCTACATCAAAGATGACAAAAGCCTAAAAATCTTACAAGGAAGGGAGGGAGAAAAGATCGCGCCCGATTCGTTGCCCGATTGTTGGGGTACTGCTACGGCATTCGCCGGAGAAGCTAATGATCTGAGAAACCACGGAAAATTACCGATCAGAGCAGCCGTCCGGTAGAATTATCCTCCAGACAGTGACTGAAATCGACCTAGGTATCTAGCTAGTGTCGGAAATTCTGCCCCCGTCGGGACTCGAAACTAGGACCTCCCGATCCTAGGCAGTGCCCGATCAGAGACATTGAAGTGACATCAGTTGATGCTCTGGACCTCTTTACGCGGTATGCGGAGGAGACAGAGGTAGTGGGAAAGAAGGCAAAGGCGGAGGTGGCAGTGGAGGCAGTGAAAGAGGAGGTGAGGGTGCAAGTGAAGGGGGACGCGGACGTGCAGGAGGTCGGGGAGATAAAGGTGAAGGCGGAAGCGTCATTGTGATACCAAACTTCATGTCAACGTCTTTAATACTTTAACGCACAGTCCTCCTCTGGAAGAGATCAATCTATGTTACACTAATGTTAAAAATGTTCTAAACATCTCAAGAACTCCTCCTTCGTCCTCTCGAAATGTTCAAAACATCTCAAAAACGTTTAGACGGTAGCCTCATTGGCTGATTGTCCATCTGAATGTATTTTCTCTTTAAAAAAATTTTTTTTTTTTTTTTTTTTTTCTTTCTTTCTTTTTTTTTTTTTTTTTTTTTTTTTTTTTTTTTTTTTTTTTTCTTTTATCCTAATATTTGCTTTTTTCCTTTCTTCACTTTCTTTCACACTACCTTTCCACGTCAGCACTGCACACAAACATTAATTCATACTAGGCTGTCACATTCCACTTATGAATTCACTAGATGGGGAAAAAACTGATTTCCTTGTCTAAACAAGTCAAATGGTCAATAAGATTGATTATACTGGGCGGGGATTTTCTACATAAAATTAAACCCTTATAAAAACTCAGAGAAATACTGCAAGAGCTCACGTCAGATGATATTTCTCATTATTGATGACTTTGTGCACAAAACATTGTACAACTTTGGTCGTTTTTGAGATTATATCGTTTTTGAAGACCTCTAGTTCATGTCTACATAGTGTGAAACATCGTCCATTCTTATGAGACGAATCGTGTCCAGAAAGCAAACTAATCGTATATCCAAACAAGAATGATAACTCCAAAAGCAAGCATTACTGCTCCATAAGTAACTACACCTTTACAGATTTACAAGCTAGGTTTTCTTGAAAGTAGGAATTCTTGGCGTTCAATATGTGTCGCGATCGACATTGAATATGTTAGAATATCTTTTAAATTCAATTGGTTACTCTTTAAATTTATCAACTGTCGCATCTTGCGAGTTAAAAAATCGGCATGGTATAATGAGATTTTTCACCCGCCGTGTAAAACAGAGGCAGACTCAAGCGTCCTCCCACAAGAACGTCCTGGGAATCTTCCCCGCGGCAATTGCGCGTCGTGAGAGGAACGTGCGGCGGTGGTGGTGGCGGCGGCGGTGGCGGTGGCGGCGGCGGTGGTGGGGGTGGGGGGTGGTGGGTGGTGATGGTGGGGCGGTGGGGTGGCGGTGGCGGTGGTGGTGGCGGTGGTGGTGGTGATGGCGGTGGTGGTGGCGGGGGGGGGGTGGCGGCGGCGGTGCTAATGGGCCGTCTGCCACCTTTGTTGCGGCGCGCGCCAGCGGCCTTCGTCCACAAAGCGCCGTAAAAGGCGCACTGCGCCGCCCGCTGGCGAATGCGCAGGCACGCGAGGGCCGCCGCTCCATCCGGAGTCCACAACACAACACCCACCTTTAATAACAACAGTTCTTTTCTAGGGCTTTTATCCAGCCAACTGCCGGATACCCTTTACGTCCCAATGGGACGCATATTTGACCATACACTAGACGAACTCACTCGCGGGTTCCTCTGATCTGGGGTCAGCAGAACGCGAGGCCCTTCGCGACAACACTTACAAAGTCAAGGAACAACCATGCCCAAGGCGGGACTCGAACCCGCGACCCTTCGGACCGAAGCGCGTAGTCGGTACTCGCTCTTAGCCACCTCGGCCATCTAGGTCGGCACAACAACCATGTTCAAAATTAACAGCCTAAAAACATCCTAGTTTATAAACATCCACGCGTTTAAAAGTTAGCAATCTCTAACATTTACTTAGTGCAGCAGAGAATTTAATTTGACAGAGGAAATATATTTTGTATAATTTGCATTAAATTCAAGCAGAAATTGCGTGGAAATTATTGTTGTTGTTTTTTGTTGTTGTTTTTTTCAAAAAATTGTGCATGGCTATATTTAATAATTCAATATTCTTTTAATTAAGTGTCCGCCCAAAGGGATAGCACTTATTCTTGAACCGTTCTTTGATACATACGCCAAGAAAAGTTTTAAAAGAATTGTAGCCGTTTATGAGAAAGAAATTGTTTTAAAATGCTTATATTTCACGTAAAATTACACGAAAACTACACATATTGTCGCAAAATTGAACATGAATATTCAAGATCCGTTTTTAAAGAACAGATTTCATTCAGGAACAAAACTATCTTCAATATTGTAGGTGAAGGATGTCACGGAAAAAAATTGACCTCATTTTCATGAGACCTACGTTATTATTTTAAGCGTCTCTTACACTATCCGAGGACAAGTTTAATGAAAAAATTGGAAATCATTAATGAGAAAATTTTAAAAATGTAAACGAGGCTTCATGTAAAGAACCCCTAACAATTAAAGCATACATCCCAATGTCGAAGGTCCTCGAAGTCCTTTAAATCAACACAGACAAATGGAGAGACACAAGGAAAGACGGACGAACGGGCAGATACACACTTGTCAATCGATTTTTTGTTATCAAGGACCGATAAAACATGTTAGAGAAACAACGAGTTGGAGGAAATAATTTACTATATATTGGAACAAGATTGAGATTAATTCACTTTTTTCGTTTCGAGGGCACGGCAATAAGGATTTTACGACCCAAAATTCGCCGTTTTCCGGCACAAGGTTACAGTTTCTTCTCTTCTTACGAAGTAAAGGCGAGAAAGTAAAATAAGTTAACAGCGGGCTAAAAACAAAACTCTAAGAGACCCCGCGTAATATTATATATTTTGTTTTTCAATATATTATAATCAATATATGAATAGACATTGTATTATTACAAATTTCCGTATTTTTGAAAAGTAAACATAGTTGCACGAAAAATCTGGAATAGCAAATTTAAAAATGAATTAGTTGCAAAGCAAATTTAAAAAGAATTGATTTCAGAATACTTGGTTTTCGAGAGTTCAGAAACACTAGACTGGACTTTGGTTTTGATGTTTAATACCACCAGATTTTTAATTCTACATTATTATATTTATTCATATTTAAAGAACATTGAACAGACTAAAAAGGGATAAATCTGATCTACATAATTTGCCTTCAATGGGTACGCTTATTTAACATGTAGCCAGGTGTTTCGCTGTCAATGTATATAGTCGGTTCCTTGACAAAGAGATAAACAAATGGAAACAGTAATTGTCAGTTGCGACTCCCCACATACACTTGAGTTTTAACCTATAATTTAAGACTAGTCTGACAAGTTATGTAAAATAGTCTCGTTGGATCCTAAGTAGGACAGGAACAAAAATAGCAGACAGTATGAACTTGTGTTGCATGCATTGCTTTAAATGACCATCTTTTGGCTTTAATGCATTAATGGATTACAGGCACACAATCTAACCGCAATTGACAAGATTGACAAGTAATTATATGTTCGGTAGAATATAACTTCATTTTCAGATTCTTGCTACAGTCTAAGGACCCTTTGAAGGTAGTAAACAGCAAAACTCGAATTATCAATACTATAAAATAATTAATCCGATTTGTGTCCATTACACAAAATAGCAGGGAGATCTTTGTAAAGATGAGTTCACGGCTACTCATAGAATGTACATCCAGGGTTGTTTGGAAAGGAAGGTTGGAAAATTAAATTTTAAATTAACGAACTGCAGCTTAAAATGATTTTCAAAAATCGTTTATAGGTAACTCGATTTGAGACACGTTTCGAGACACGTAAGATTCGTTTTCGCAGTATCGGTATCAATAATATTAAATACCTTTACGTTTATTCACTTAATGAAGTTTGAACTACATTTTCAAATTTAAAGTCATATACCTAATAGTCAAACTGAGTGTCATATTTTATACGATCTGTTTTGTATGTTCAAAGCAAACGGAGAGCTCACACATCCTAACTTCTTTAATATTACCTTTCTGTTACAGTTGGCCCAGTGTATCAGACCAAATTCGAAAATCATCTCATCTAATTACCTGATATTTGGAGTTGGGTTATTATCCAAGAAGTAGTGCATTTTCGACGTCAACCTAGCTTTAACCTCTAGTCCTGTTACCGTCCAGTCCTCCGACGTAGAATACGCAACCAAAAGAAGACGAAAAAAACCACACTCATTCTAAATCTCGCGGCCGATTTCAAAGCGCGTCGCGCATGAAAGAAGCGGCTGGCTTCATGAGCAAAATGACCGCTTCCGAATGAGCAAAGCCCAAATTTATTCATGTATTCAAGTGCTTGGAGGACTGTTCACCGAGTCGAGTGCGGCTACAAACTTCGCGTCACGGCCGTATCCGTCGAGCCTCCTCGGCGGCGCTGGCGGCGGCGGCGGCCGCGGTGGAAGCGGAGGTGATGGTCTCGGCGGAAGCGACGACGGCGGGGGTCGAGACGGCGTCGGTGGTGGCGAGGGTACCAGAGGTGACGGTGTTTGGATTGGTTTTTTCGTGTATCCGGGCACGTCAACTGCTTTGGTCATTAGTCCCGTTAGTGTAGTGCATGTTTTTTCTCGGGAGATGGCGGTGATCTTCCCCCGCTGGATGGCGAGATCCGGCGCCGACCTACCGTCGGTTAGTGGGTCCTTAACCAGGACTCTCCCACCAGCGGGGCACCGCTCCAGCCGGGACAAGTTCTAAGCTCCTGACCGATCTCCCGGAATATGTGGTAGTGTAGTGCATGTTATTGTAAGTGTGCGTGTAAGGGGTGAGGATAGGACAAGGAGGAGGAAGGACAGATCGCGCGCGCGGTCCGTGGCCCGTTTTGTAGGGTACTGCTCTGGCATTCGCAAATACCGATCAGAGCAGCCGGCCGCTAGAATCCTCCTCCAGACAGCGACTGAATTCGACCTAGCTGAAAAGCTAGTGTCGAAAATCCTGCCGCAGTCAGGACTCGAACCTAGGACCTCCCGATCAGAGGCGCTGCAGTGGCATCAGTTGATGCACTGACCTACCACTCCCGGTCGGTGTTTGGAACAGTAGAGGTGCTGGTGTGGGTGGTGGCACTGGTTGTGGTAATGGTGGGTTTGATGGTAATGGTTTTAGTGATGGTGATGGCGGGGGAGTGATGGGGGTAGTGCTACTGGTGACTATTGATAGTGGTAGTGGTGGTGGTTTTTGTTGTTGTAGATGATGATAGTGATGGTGGTGTTGGTGGGGGGCCTTCGTGTGCCGAAGGCAGTGGTGGAGTAGCGGCACTGGCGGCGGCGGCGGTGCTGGTGGTAGTAGTGCAGGCGGTGCTTACAGTGAACTTGGTTAAGGTGACAGTGGTTGGGGCGGCGGCGGAGCTGGTGGAAGAGGTGATTGGTTGTTGTCATTATCATGTCGGTGGCGTGGGGGGGTGGTAGACTGGGAGGATGTAGGTGGTGGTAGCAGTGATGTTAATGATGTTGATGCCCGTGGTGGTGATGGTGATGGAGATGGCTGTGAGGCCGGCAGTTGTGGCCATGAAGATGTTGAAGAAGGTTGTTCGAGCGGTGGTGGTGGTGGCGGTGAGGAGTATTAGCATACTCGCAAGAAGACGCGTGTGGTGCTGCGGTGCGGCGTGCGTGGAGAGGTCAAGTTCGGGTGGGTGTGGTCGCGGTTAGAAAGTTCCCAAGCGTTAAGCGACGCCTCGTCGCTTTTGCAGTGCGCGAGTTGGGCCGTGAAAAAACATCATACAACGTAAACTGCGTCAGTAAATTGGCGATATTCTAGTTATTGCAATATTGTAAGAATGCTGTTAATTATTGGTACTATTTTTATTTTATTTATTTGTACAATTACAGGAAACTTTTCCCTCTGAAATCTTTATTTCCTTCTATGAACTTTCACTTCTTTGATCCAGATCAGTTGTGAATTATTTTAATTTTTTTGTTGCTGTTTAACTATTATTTACTTTTGTAATTTGGTTTATTCTGCGATTATTTCATCCAAAAAAATCGAGCAGGTCATTGGAAATACTTTTGTCAGAAGGACAACTGCGACCTTTCGTTTAGGACAGCGGTATTTATTTATTTTAAATTGTGATAACAGAAAATGTCAATTTTACATTTCATTAAACATCATTGTCCCCTCATTTCCGGAAGAAAATAACTTTCTTAAAAAAACACAACTTGTGTGTTTTAAACTTATTTTTACTTTCCGCAAACATATACTGGAGAGGGGAGGAGTCGAGAAGAGAGGGTAATTCTATTTAGCCATAATTCCAAAACAATGGGCACTAAAAACATTGATCATTTACAACTAACATCGAACAGAATGAGAATACTTTCGAGAGAGGTGTACCGGTTCGAAAACCACAAACAGACAACATGTGATGTAACCGCGCAAAAATATTCAAGATACACATTAAATAACTTTGAATATTTATGTACTTGGTATTTGAAAAATGTGAACACGGTCTAGATGTCAAACTTGGCAAGAGATTAAATTAAAACAAGGATACACAATTTGTTTTTATAAAAAATTCCAATTTTTTCCTTTGTTTTTTAAAACTCCTGTGAATGGATCAGAAATGACTACGTTCTATTCCTTTCACTAGTTGTGTGCCATTCTTTAAAGATCGACTGGATTTCCATTGAATGTTCATCATTAACGCACGTTCATGCACTACCATATGTGCTAAATGCTTACAGGAATGCAGTGTACAACGGTGACCTGCTTCCACTGTTCGATTATCGTCATCAGTTCCTGTCATAGGCACTCACGAGAGCACGTTTTAACTCGTGCCATGATCGGGGTGACCCTATCAGAGCAGCACTTTCACATTATACGTTTCGTGAGGTGGTAAGAAACTGATTTATATTCGGTTACATTTCTCATGAACTATTTTACCGAAGAGCTCCAGGATTAATATGTTGTTTTATGGGAGGGCCCAAAACCTTAATTTCTCTCCTTTCATTTTGATACACTAAAATAATCTCACAAGAAATGTTAATAGATGGACTAATTGATTTATAACTCCTAGTTAATTATTTTTGTAAATAAGTAATAACTATGAATGTGAATCATGGAGTGAAAATGACAAAAACACATTTCAAAGAAATTATTTGCTGTTGCATTTGACGACAGTGTGTCACGTCCCGACTAATACTAGAACACTTCCACTCCCAGCAACTCTTCTTTCGTATGTGGAACTGTTTTTCTTAAAAAACTGAGACTGAATTTCCGATACTAGTAGAATTTATTAATAAATTATGTTGGACTCTAAGAGAGCATGAGTCCATTGCTGGCATAACGCGATCTGAATTTTTTTCACAACTCTACGCAAACACCGCATCTCGTAATAATGTGATGCATTCGGCAGGGACCATTTTATTTCTTTTTCCAGCCACTGATATGCTTAACTATGCAATTAATAATTGGAAAATATCCGCTTTATTGAACTAGTGGTCTTAAATAATTCATAACGAAATTAGCGTACAATCAAACTTTTTCTTCCCAGTGAAACTTTACCTATATTCCCTTTCAGCATTACCAAACTACGCCTAATTACTTATATCAACTGCCCGAGTCAATTAACTGCTACAATTAACTTCAACGAAAAGAAAAATTATGAACATATAGAAGTAAATAGTGTTTAACAACACTCGTGGTAAACAACCCAACCCTCCCTATTCCACTAGTTTGTTTCAACATACCACTTATATTGTTATATGCTCTTCTACGAACTAGATACTTAAGAAATAAGACCATACATTTGGGTGTAAGAAATGGTACCTAAAATTTCAAGTTTTGTAGAAAAACTCAATGTCACACCATTGATTACACAAAACGACTCTACACATCATTACGTACGAATTAATTATTAATTACGAATGAATTCTTGAAATAACTTGAATATAGAAACAGTTACCTCCTTACTTTCATAAAAAGCCAATAATCTCCTTTTCACCCAAAATATCAAATACCATTACTTGAAAACACTACATCCTAATTCCAAAAATTTCAGAGATTTCGAAATACGTATGAATAATGAAGTGATATTGAATGAGAGCTGGAAGGAATGAAAGACCCCTCTTCTCTCTCTCTCTCTCTCTCCCTCTCTCTCTCTCTCTCTCTCGCTCGCTCGCTCTCTCTCTCTCATACACACACACTTTCTCTCTCATACTCTCTCTCACACACACATACCCACACACGCGCGCGCGCACACACACGCACACACACGCGCACACACGCACACACACACGCGCACACACGCACGCACACACGCACACACACGCACCACACGCAGCACACACGCACGCACACACGCACACGCACACACACACGCATACACGCACGCACACACACGCATACGCATGCACACACGCGCACACACACGCACACGCACACACACACGCACACGTTCACACGCACACACACACAGAAAAAGGTCGTGCCGCGAACTGGCTTGGCCCACCCTAAATTCCCCGCAGAGCGGCCGGGCTTCGATGGCAGAGGCGCGGTAGCATTCGCGGTGCATTCAGAGGCGCTCGGAACAAAGCGCGGCGCATCCAGTGGGCGAGGGCGGCGGCGGCGGCGCACCCGCTCACCTTGCGGCGCCCGCAGTGGGCCCGAACCATCACGCAAGGGCGAGAAAGCACGTGCTGTTTCAGCACCACGTTTTCGCACGTTCACGGTTCCATATGGTTTACAATTTTCAAATGTTGATTTAATAAATTATAACCATGAGGCGGTAGGTATAATGGAGTTGATGATACTTGCAATGGGTCGCCAGAAATAGTTTTGTTTCTTGCTTTGTGTAACTTTTGAGATAATTCACATCACTGTGCTCGGACAGATCGGCGCCATCGCTTCGTGGCATCCCGGCGATAGGCATACGGCAGCTCGTTCGACGCTCTAATGGACGCGATCGCGGCGAGACTACTCAATGTTTAATTAATCAAGCAAGCCGGCGGCGCTAGCCGAATTCGTTTACTACGCTCCGTGAAGTCACGAAGGTTAAGCGAATTCGAGACTCGCGGGTTCGTGGTTGGGATCTAACGGCGTCGAGCCCCTGGCCGAAGGGATAAAAGGCTCTGACTGACTGCGACGGGACGAGACTTGACAAATATAGTAATTAACGGAGGATTACTCCAGTAATAAAAAGCACATTAATGCAGGATTTCTCCCCAGTGCAAAGCGCTCAACGCCCCTTAAGGGGGCTTGGAGACGCGTTGCGTCAAGGTGTAGACGCAACGAATTTAAAACAACAACAACAATGTTACAAGTCTCACCAACACGAAGTAATGCTCTTTGAAGTCACTATACATGGAGTAATTCTCCTTTAATGTGAGTTTGTCGTTACCTTTTAACCCTACCGACCATTGGCCAGCGCAAAACCAGGGACCCTTGGTACCTCGAACTGCTTAACCCCTGTGACTTCACGTAGTGAGGTTAAGCAGTGCGGCTATGAACGCCACTACCTCACTGAACGTGATCTTTCCTATGCTTGAAGCTCCGGTTTTCTGTTTTGAGTTTTAACAGGATCGATAATGATTTTAGTGAATCGATATCATAGTATTGACGCCAAAGCTGAAGTCTCGCAATTTGGCACTCAGGAAATCCATCTCTTCACAATGCGCAAGGAAACTGTGACGGATCCCGTGACGGTGTTTGCGATGTTAACTGATGATGGCTGTCACTGTCACTAAAATGGAGCTGATGACGGCTGTGTCAGAAGGACTCTGGGACGAAGTTTGTAATCGGCTGATATCACTGCAGTGCCTCTTATCGGAAGATCCCAGGGTTAATGTCCTGGCAGTGGCAGGATTTTCGACAGGAGCTAGATAGGTAGGTCAAAATTAGTCTCTGTCTGGAGGAGAATTCTATCAGCCCGTTGCTCTGATAGAAAGATTTTCTCAGGTTTCTCCCATCAGGCAAATTCCGGAGCAGTGCCCTAACAAATAGATCACACATTTTACCAAAACATCCATACATCGATGTTTCGATATATTGCTAAAGGGTTTTCGGTGTCGATGAGAACATTGATGAAAAAACATCGATGTTTTAATTACAGACTAATAAACATGCTATTTCCTATCCTTTTAATTACAGTGTAAAAGGATATATTTTATTGTTTGGTTACCAGCATGTTAGTAGTATGTTAATAAAAATTATTATCGAATGTAAAGAATAAAAACTAAGAACAAATGACATCGTGATTTGCTACTTCACTTTTTAGTCTCATCAATTCATACACCATAGAAGTAAAAGCACCTAAAATTTCCTCAGATTGCACAGAAGAAATGTGCAACGTGATAGAGAGGATGACGCAAAACAACAATATTGCTGTGGATTGCTGCTACTCTACAACGTGCTTAAACCCCTTTATTAAAAAAAAATTAAAAATCGATGTTTCTGCAACAAAATATCGATGTGAAATAACATCGAAAGCAAAATATCGATGTTTCTGGTGGACAACACTGATGTTTTAGAAACATCGCTGTTTTAGGCCATCTTTATCGGCCGGGACGAGCTTGCTGAATGGACTTCAGCGTGTGCGAGGTTGCGGCGCCCGCCCGCTCCACCCTGAGTTCCGCGAGTGGCCGCAGGCCGGCGGGGCGCTGGGCCCGCCCCTGGGCCGCGCCGCGGGCAGCGCTAGCAGCGCCGGGCGGCCGTTGCACAACGCGGACCCCGAATGCGCGGTCGGAGCGCGCAACCGGGGCGAGGCACCGCCCCTCCACACCTGGCGCGCACAAAGGGCTTTGCGACGCCGCACGTGGCCCAGGACCCGCGTCAGCCAGTGTTTAATGATGCCCACCCAGACAACTGTCCAGCCCGTTAGTCTTAAACGTATAGGGTCATGTTATATCTCGGGGTTAGCCATGATACCCTCCCGATGGAACGTGAGTTCCAGCGCAGTCTTAGGCGTCTGCTTGCAAGGTTCCCTCTTCTAGGGATTTCCCCCGTAAGGCGCACCGCCCCACTCGGGACAAGCTCCAAGCACCCGTCTGGTCTCTCCATATGGGAGAATTCCAGCGGCCGGCTGCTCTGATCGGTAGTTTTCCGTGGTTTCTCCGATCAACACCAGGCGAATGCCGGAGCAGTACCCTACCAAACGGGCCACGGACCGCGCGCGATCTGCTCTTCCTCTTCCTTGTCCTATCCTCTCACCTTACACACACACACACACACACACACTAACATGCACTACACTACCACATATTCCGGGAGACCGGTCGGGAGCTTAGAGCTTGTCCCGGTTGGGGTGGTGCCCTGCTGGTGGAAGAGTCCTCGTTAGGGGGAAACCCCACTAGCTGACGAAGGGCGGTGCCGGATCTCGCCATCCAGCGGGGAAAGATCACCGCCATCTCTCGAGATAAAAACATGCACTACACCAACGGGACTAATGACTAAAGCAGTTGACGCCCCCGGAAACACGAAAAAATCAATCACTCAATCGATATGGGAGTAGTGGTGAAATGGAATGATGAGGTAGTGTATGTGAGCATGTGTATGCGCGCGCGAGTATGTAAGGGGAGAGGATAGGATAGGGAAGAGGAAGGAAAGATCGCACATGCACCATGGCCCATTTGTCAGGGTATTCAGCATTCCCAGGATCAGAATTGGAGACCACAAGGAAACCTACTTTTGAAATAATGAAATATAAGAGGAAAGAAACTTTGAGGAATGTAATAGAAACTACAAGAGACCATATTAATTGAATCCGTAGTTTTGGATATGGTCTTCGTAAGTACTAGTGGCCCGAAGGATGAACATACTAGTGGTCTGTCCATCTTTTGAACGACTCATTTCAAATGCAAATAAAAGGTTTCCTTTTTTGCGATGGCACTGTAAACCGTTGTGGCCACATGAATTAAAATGCACATTGGTGTGTCGCTTTTAAAATATCTTATTCCACAGTGATTCTCTCTTATTTTTGTACTCTTCGATTAATAATCTACAGAATGAGATTTCTTCCGCTCTATAGGTGCTGAAAATTGGCAAAATTTTGCATACAGTGTTGTGTAGGTAGATGTGGTTACTGGGTGGAGATATGGCAAATAGTTGATTCATAGTAACTTATAGCGTATTCAGATTAGATACTTATTTTTTTACTACATAAAAATTGTAAAAGATATATTTCTTAATAGTGTCATTGGCGGTCTGATCCTCACCCTTAGTGCTGTCTTTGTTTGTTTGATCTTGTAAAATAAATTGAATGTTTTTAGAAATGAATAGATTCGTTTTCCACGTATTTGCTGATATTATCGGATCTTTGAACTGAATACTAATAGAGTATGAATCACATATCATTCATACAAAATCTTTTACTAATATCATTGCCGCTTTAAATAAATTCAATGGATTCAGAGTTCTAAGTTTTAGATTCTTAGTTTTAGAAATTATAAATTACACGAATCATGTGAAATCATAAATTGCACGAATGTTATCAAAATGTGTTAAGCGGTAAAAAATGCCTGATTTTGTGTCATCAATTTTGTTCTCTGCAATGCACAAGTTCTTCTTTAAAGTAAATATTTGATAACCAATGTCGAAAAGGTAAATAAGCTTTAGGACGAAATGCAAACCGCATCAATACAACGAAACAACAAAGCAAAAGAAGAAATTAAGATAATTTTTTGCAGATCCATTGGATAGCAAATGACTCAGCTACAATCTATTCGATTTTATGAGTCAGACATGGGCGAGAAGATATGAAAAAGTATTGAAATGAACACTTTTAGAGGCACTAGCAGCCAATTTGGTAGCACATTCTGTTCAGTGCGTCCCAAGCCAAGGATCTGCAAAATTGCTATTATTTATTACACATATATCAGATGTAGCTAATTATAATAACCTAAATTGCAATGTGCCTCCAATCAATCGTTAAAATCTCTTAATCTTGAACGTGCCTAGCAACCAAATTGGGTTGTCTTAATGAAATGGAAAATAAAATTCACCAATGGAGGAATGGCAGGGACAGGTAGGGAAAACCGGAGAAACTCGAGAAAACGTGCCGTGAACATGCTTTGTTCGTCACAAAGTCCACATGATCCGACGAGCATTTGAATCTCAATCCCCCGGCGGTGGAACGTCTGATCTCCTGTCTGAACCTCCTGAAACTGTCCGCTCGATCTTCAATGACTTAATCCAGAAATGTTGTTGAAAAACTCTTAAATATATGCGAAATGTGTTATTTCAAGATCTCTTTAGACTATTAAAAAATACTTTATTTTACGTGATATTTTGCATTGCATTACATCATCCTACTTGCAGGCCTCAAATGACCAATGTAATTATAGAAAAAATATTATGTTTACTTTGACTCAATATTCTTATTTACAAGCATAGAATGAGTCCATGTATTTACAAGAAGCTTCTGTAGGAGCAATGTAACATATTCATTCATTCTTACAATTCAACCTCGTCGTTTCTTTCTCTTAAGTCTGTTTTACACGGTCATTTTTCATTCTTTTTCATAATTTTCTTGTACAGAAACTGAATGGAAAAAGGACATTCGGTTCTATGCGTACCGAAACTGGATGAACGTGATTCCTGTGTTTTACACGGTCATTTCTGGTCTGTACGTAACCGTAATGAAAATACTTCCTCGGAACGCCGCAAAAAGCGCTGGAAGTTTAACAGTTGAACATCGCATTTACGGAAAAAATGAAATTCGCGGGAAGAATGATCAGATAGTTACGAATTCGCAGTGTAAGGAGTAGAAAGACGTGTGAGGTATTGTGGTTTACGTGCGAGATGGAAAGGAAAACAATAATCGCTACGGCGTATATATATATATATATATATATATATATATATATATATATATATATATATATATATATATATATATATACACACACACTCCCTGCCGCAGAACGCATGCAATCGAAGAAAGTGACTCTAGGGGCACCGTAGTCAAACTGGATGAAAGCTGTACCAAAAATGAAGCATGCATAATTGTTTCGTACACATTTCACCAGTCTGGTCAGCAACTTGTCTGTACCGACGGGAAATGATGAAAAAATAGTCACTTCCTTTTGTTTTTGAATATACTTCCATCTTCACTCATAAAATATTATAACAGATGGGGGAATTCATTAGGATCAGTTCTTTGGTCGAGTTACGACACTCATAAGGGACGTACGGGAGGTACCAGCGAAAGGAATCGACTGACCTGCAGAGGTCGCCGTCGTGTCTGCGGTTCAGAGCAACGAGATCGCCAATTCTGACAGGGAAATCACGAGCGCAGCCGCTCCGTTTCTTGAAGCACTCGGAATGAGAGATGGGCAAGTAAAAGGAAAATAGTGCACTTAAAGAAACAATGCTGATTCTAGAAAATATGCACATCTCGTTCGTACAAAAATACAACGTTCATTCCTCGAAATGACAAAGTATTTTGCAGTTTAAACTGTAAAACTACAGTTTGAACTGTAAAACTGTTTACAGTTTTCACAGTTTGAACTGTGAAATATATTTAAAAAACATTTAGTTTAGTTTACTGTTTACAAAAATGAGTAATACGTTGGTTCAGAAACACTCAAATCGAATTACATTTCGTAATGACTCACCAATGGCCTTTTCGAACTTTGAACAATATTCTTATATTTCAACAAAAACAGGAAATTAGGATATTGTTAGGATGACATCACAATAGTTATATTTTTAAATATGTATACTATAAATGTAAAGGATGCAGGATGCAATGTTTAAAAACTTCAACATTGAAACACCATAATTTCTTACAATGTTAATGTCACGCAATGTATCATCATAAAAAGAATCTCAGCCACGATATAGATTAAACTACGGAAAAATAGCGATTTTTTGCAGAACATAAATAAAAAACACAAATTTATCCGATTGAATTACTAACAGCACAACTTTCTACGTGTGCAGCATCTGCAACAGATTTTGTGGCACGATTCTCATTGGTCTCACACTGGCCAATCTACTTTTAGGAATCAAGAAGAAATCTTGAAAGAGGAATTCCTTTGCAGAAAATAAATGTGATAGAAACAACTAAAATTATCGCGATAAGCTTTCTTACCAACTGTGTCATAGATAAAATATTTGTCGAATATATTTTAGATACTATCTAAATATATTCAACCCGGTAACAACGAATATTCAGAATATCCCTAAACATTTCGACTTCAATCTGGTAGTATCCCTCCTTTCGTCACAAAAACTGCTACGTCTACTTTCTTGCACCACTTTCGTTACTTCCGCTTCCGTTGGACAGGATGAATCACAGCCAGGAACGGAAGAGATTGCAGAACCACAATAAGCCTCTAAAATAAGATAACGTGGACGTTGTATAAACACTTATACATACAGAAACCTTTATCTCCTCTGTTACTAATATTATTTTCTTTAAGAAAAGTAATTTACGGTTGATTAACAATTTGTTCAAGCTATCATCATAAGTAATATCACCAAAGAATCAGAGTTTAGTCGTAAATTCTCGAGCTATGTAAGTACGAATGCCGTGAGAACTAATAATAATAATAATAATAATACTAATACTAATACTAATACTAATAATAATACTAATAATAATAATAATAATAATAATAATAATATGTAATGTAAGATTAAAGCCAATCATGGATAAATGTTACTAAAAGTTTGGTCCATGTCTGATGACTGACGAAGTGACTGAACCCGTTAATAAAATTGTTGCGCTATCATGCAACACGGTTATCAGAGTTCTGTGAAGATACAGAATATGTGAACGAGTGAATAAAAATAAAACTTAAAATGACCATCACACCTGTTCTGCAATGAGGCGATAAGGCAAAAGCAATCATTTTCAAAGAGGATTACCACAGTGACTGGCTCATATGGTACGAACGATTGATTATTATTAGTCGGAATTACAAGCGTAAAATTGTTTGCAAACATAGCAGTAGTGCAGGATCTGCCTCTTATGCAAAACCGTCGGCGGCCACCGTTCCCGGTTGGCTGCGATCGCCCGAAGGCGAGGTCAGCGCCGGCAACGGCGGCGGCGGGGTTGGCAAGAGCGCACGGGGAGTTGCGTCCTTGGCATTTGCGCAGGCGGCGCGCCGCGATGCGCTGAGATGCGCCCCGTCACGCCCCCGCCTCGCCCCGCACCCGCCCCATCCTAACGACTCGTCCCGTCCCAACCCGCTGCGCGCTCCCGCTCCCGCTCCCCGGCAGCTGCTCCCGTCTCGCCCCGCCCCGCACCCTCCCTTCACCGGACCAGGCGAAGGCCGGGGCAGTACCCTAATAAACAGACCGCGCACCCCGCGCGATCTTTCCTTCCTCTTCTTTGTCCTATCCTCACCCCTTACACACACACTTACACTAACATGCACTACACTACCGCACATGTCCAGAGAGGAGTAGAAAGCTTAGAACCTGCCCTGGCGGTGCCCCGCTGGGAGAGATAGGTATTTAAAGGAGACAATCCCCCGCAAGCGGACATGTAGGCCGACGCCGGATTTCAACGTATAACGGACGAGGAACACTGGCGCCCCCACACATAATATAATTTCACTTGCGGCAATAATGACCATAGCAGCTGACGTGTCCGGAAACATCAGTCAGCCAGTCAGTCCAGGTGAGGACCTGCATCGACCTTGTCCCACCCTCAACCGCGGGTCGCAGTAGCCCCGCCTCGCAATCTGCCCCGACCTCCTCTTTTCTTGCTCTCTTCTGCTCCTGTTCGTCCCGCACTCCACTCAGCCCCCCCCCTCCCCCCGTTCCCCTGTCCCGTACCTTTCCCAGTTCGCACCCGCTCCAGGTCTCGATCTCCCCCCGCTGTCGCTCCCGCTCTCGTTCTCGCTGTCGGTCCCGCTCCCGCTCGCTTCGCTCACGCTCCGCTCTCGCTCACGCTCTCCTCTCGCCCTCGCTGTCGCTCACGCTCTCTCTCCTCTCTCTCTCTCTCTCTCCTCACGCTCTCTCTCGCTGTCACTGTCGCTCTCGTTCTCGCTTCCGCTGCAACTCCCGCTCTCGCTCCTGCCCCCCCCCGCGTCTGCCGCCCGGCCTGCCTCAACAGCCCGAGGCCGCGGCGCCAGCGCGTAGGTGCCGCAGCCTCTGCCCAAGGAGCATCGAACCGACGTAATTGCAGGCGCTCCCCACGAGCCGGCCTTTCGCCCCTCTGCTCCCATAAGGCGCTCCCGGGCTCTTTAAAGACGTGCGCGCTGCGTCCGCATTGGAAGCGTTCGCTTCAACGTAGCTTGGAGCGAAATGCTTTTGTTCTTTCCTCCGTCAAACATTTTGCATTATGCCATACTTTTAAACTAATTCAATTTTGAATCAAAAATATTCTGAAATACTATTTGATTAAAAAGATCACGTTTTAAGTAGATTAAAATTTTGACCTTTGATTATTAAAATAGAGCTTATTAGACTGATGTTCCTGAATATGGACAAGAGGAATCGGAAAACTAAGCTAATAAACAAATACGAGATCAAGTTACTGTCTTTCATTTCTACTTTATATTAAAATATGTCCTATATTTGCTTTTAATAGACAGCCATACTGTATTTATAAAAGGAACAAATGTTTATTTTATATTGCATCTCATATATTGGTAGAATCTTTTCTTTCACAACGTTGAATTGACTTGTGACGAGAAAGAGAAACAACCCGGTTACTAGTAAGGCGCTCAAGTCGATTACGAGCAAAGACATCGACATGACGTAGGGTAGAACAATCTAAGGCAATGTAAATTACCGAAGAGTAATTACTCTACGGAACACGCGAACAAGTGACACTTTCTTCACTTTTCTTTTTTGACGTTTCTAATTGATCAAGCGCATGATCAAGCCTTGACATAACTTAGGTTCCCCACTCCGTTATTAAGAGCAAATAAAAATCTCCAGGAAAGACAAAAAAACGTGACTTTTATCCTAATGATATGAGTCAGAAAATGATCACGAAATATTATTTAATCCGATTATCGATGGGTACTTTATAACTAGTAACAAATTAACTACTGATTCCGACATGAGAAACGACACTCATTTCAGTCCTTAGCTTAGCGATGAACTAAATATGCAGAAAGTATTGGAGCATAATGTTGTTAGTACGACGTATTTTGTTAATAAAGAAATGCTTATTATGGGCTTCAGCGTAACATTCCCGTTCTCTTTGTCTTTTGGAACAATCATTTAAAAATGTTACCAAATCTGCATTGCGAAGATAATGCAGGTATTGTCACTTTTCCATTGATGATAAGTACAGTATTATTACTTATTACGCGGAAAAATGATATCATACTGAAGAATCGAAGATATAAAATATATGATGAATCACACAAATTTCTCTTTTACGCACATATTTCAGTAAACAATTCCAAGAAAATATGCTGCTTTTGACAATTTTTTAAGGTATACAGTACAAATTAAATGACTAGAATTATTTGAATAACTCGTACGATTACTCATGATTGCATGGTGATATCAGAGATCTCGCATTTAAAAACTGCTGGTATAACAGTCGTTTGAATAAACAAAAACAAAATCATTTGAAAAATCTAGCGATGAGTCATAAAAATGATGTCATCAATTTTATCTCCTTTCTGATCAACTCTTATTCCCTTAAATAGAATATTTCGCTAAGTCGGTCAGAGTACAAACACATGCACTGATCCTACGTAAGCTAAAGCAAACAACAACAATGCTCTTGATCTTCTGTGTCCTCTGGTACAATTGATGTGTGCATGTAATCCTCTCGTCACATGTACTATTTAGACTTAAATCAATCATTGACTAAGTGAAGGTTCAAAATTCATTTAAGAATTCTTTTAAAGACACACACACACACGTGTATGTGTGTGAGTATAACGATATATTTATGTATTAACTTATGTAGAACGATGAGTAATACATGTAAAGATCTTGTCAGCAATTTTGTTTTCTTTCCGATCAACTCACATTCCTTTAAATCGAATATTTTGCTTAAACGACCAGAAAACAACGACGAAAAGCACATTGTGCACGGTTTCCACTTAAGCAGAAGGAGACAAGCGAGTTGCATTTAGTCTTCCGAAATCTCTCGTCACATGCATTTAAACCATCTCATTATCCGCTCCGTCCCTACTCGGGACAGGAGGAACACAGGCTTGAAACGAGGGTTTCTTAATCCAGCGCCGAAGTCCGACGCGAGACCTGTCAAACGGGCGTTTGCCCCCACTACACTAGCACCACGCGTTGCAGCTCTCATTTAAATGCCCAGAATCACTTTCGGTCGTTTATAGCCTCGCTAATGCATAAACCTGACACGAACTGGCACGGAGTCCATAAATAAGATTTGCAGCCAATCGAACCATGCAGGAACATTTGGTTAGATTCGTGATCGAATAAAAAAAGGATCATAATAAGGAAAGTATCAATCGTTCTGGAGTGAAATTTAACACATGTTAACAATTAAGATTGATTCGAACGAGAGTATATCTTGGCGAGTTTCTGAATGTCAATTTCGGCCTTTGTGTTGTACTTCGAAGTTGATTAGCAATCAATAATTTCTTTGACAGTGGAGCTGTCAGGTTGGTACAGCTTTTTTGGATGATAATATCCTCCGAGAATGTGTTACTGATGGAGCGATTTATAAATGAAACTCAATTTGTCGCTTCTGTGCGGTGCATGTAATAAAACGTCCAAATAGACCACTCGGGGAATCCCAACACATTTTTAAATTCATCGTTTGTTGGCAAACTCCTACATATGCTAGGAGTGTGATGATTTACTTTTTAAATACACCTCTAATGTATAGTTTTTTGATACAGTCTTTCGTGAAATGAAAATCGAAATGGTCAAGGGTTCACTGCAGAAATAATACCTATAAAATAGCACGTCAAGATGACAACGAATGAAATAACAAGTAAGAGACTGTAAGATGATTATCCAATTTTGTTTTACAGCAACAGTGATGAAATTAGATAAAATTAATTAGTGAAAATGATCAATTGCCCAGGCGTCAATATTACGTAAAACTATTAGTTTTGAACAATAAATTATATAAACAGATTTATGTTTACTTCACTTTAATTTCTTCATATGCAGCACCGCTGTTTGAAGAAAATAGACGATTTTCACAAATATGGAAATATTTTTAAATGTTCAAAATGTTTGACACTTAAACCTAATATAAAGATAGTTACAAATGATGACTAAAATGTGTTCTAATATCGATGTCTGACACGTGATTTATGATACTGTGGGACGATTATTTTCCCTTTGCAAATAAGGAAGTATATTTGTACATACATTCAGAAATAAAACCCTCATATATGACTTTTTGTAATTATCAAATAAAATTAATTTCGTTCACACGTTTATCAAATCTCAGACGGAGCACACGTCAAATCGAGTAAACATAGCAAAATTTTGGGTTAAATAAGTTGATGTCGAAACTTGTAGCTGCTTTTTGGGAAAGTATTTTGTACATTTTGCATTATCTATTGAAGTAAAGCAACTAATACACAATAATATGGACCAAAATAAACATACTCGAATAGATTCCTTCTTCGTCCCGTAAATTTGAAACCATTTCCTCTCCAAACAGCATGTTTCTCGCAATTCACAAAAACGACTCTTTTGGCGCTTGGCAAACCTGCCACACCGGCTGCTCATCATTTCCCCGGCTTCCCCCAACACATAAATCGCCTGACATAACCGATTCCGCGCGATCAGCGTCGAGTTTCAAGGCCGGCCGACCCACTCGCCGCCTGTCAAAGTCGTTGGCCCTGTGCCCGAGTGGGCAACCGCCACCGCCACCGCCGCCCTGGGCGCCGGCAGGCCAGCGCACCGGCCCTCGTGCACTCACCGCAGCAGGGGGAGGCGCCTGCAGCTCCACACAGAGTAAAGGCTCCTGGACGGTCGTCACCCAACGGCTGGCGAACGGAGGCGCTGGCGTCCGTGGTCGTTGAGCGGTGCGAAGCTTGTCGTGCTGGATCGGAGCGTTGAGCGGCGGCGGCGTGTGTGTGTCGTGTGCGAGCCGGGCGCGTGAGAGGGTACGTGTGTGTGTGTCTGTCTGTTCCTCGCGGTGGCAGAGCCCGTGGTCACCGCCTCGCTGGAGCGGCACGCAGTGTCTCGGCGCCGGCGGAGCTCAACGCGTCGAACCTGCCGCCGCCCCGGCCCCGCGCCCGTCACGTGATCCGCGCCCCGCCTCGCCCCCTCCCCGCGCCGCCGCCGCCGCCGCCGCGGCAGCACCCGGCCAGTTTCACTGCCCGTTTTGTCCGGGATGGTTCGCCTGCGGCCCACGCGAGCGAACACCGCGGTACGGTGCGGTGCGGGAGGCGAGAGCGGCCGGGCGCCTTGTGCAATTGCCACGCCCCCCATCTCCGCCCCCGCCCCGCCCCGCCCCGCCCCGCGCTCTGGACTCCTCTCCGCGGGGCGGCTAGTGATGCGGCATCAACAACAAAACATCAAACTTCCCAAACGTCGACCCGGTGGCTCAGTCCATCAACTAATGTCACTGCAGTTCCTCTGAGGTCCTAGTCCTCTGACCTAGAGGTTCAGAATTTATTACAACAATAAATGATGAAACCTTTGACTAAGCAGATTGCGCAAAGGTAAAGAGAGAAGACGGTTTAGCGAAAAGGAATGGACGACGTTCGGTATATTGTCCAGCTGATCGAATTCTGAGACAAGCGGGTTGCAGCAGTCTACACTGATTAGGAGATGTGAATTTGCTGGGAAATCGAAACATAGTGCGCTGAATATTAGATGTATCTAATCAGAGACTGACAGCAAATAGTGTCATGCTGCTATGCGTATTCCATGAAATTTTACTTCTGATCCAACCAAATATTCTGTCTAGAAGAGTTCCATCGTGGAAGAACATTGTTGCATGGTCCCATTGTTTCGGGCAGTCAAAATATTTTGCATTTTTAAAAATATTGATATCTTTTAGTTCGAATCATATGCATATTAAACGAAATCTGATTAATTTAGTCTTAAGATGAAGATCGAAACATTAGTTTTCGTCGTGCACTGAATTATATTCCCAATATCTGATAATTCCCTCTCATTTTCAATTTCTATGTCTATGTCTATGAAAATGTCTATATGTCTATGAAAATATTTGAATTCTTCGTAATAAGAAAAGAAATGAATAGTAAATGATGTGATAGACATGTTATTGCACACGTTGTATATAACGACGCAATTCTGGAAAACGATTTTACAAATGTGTTTCAGTTTCACTTTAGAAAATTTAATTATTTTATTTTATCGTTCTTCCTTGCCTGTGTGATAGTAACTTGAATATTAATTATAGACAAAAGAAATTCACTTCATTTGAAAGTTAAACAACGTATTAAACAATTTAACGATAATTATTTTGAAACTTACTAATTATTCCTTTTTGAAAAATTGAAAGTGTATACGCTATCTGCATTAATTAAAAATAACTTGTAGCTCTTCGACAGCAGAAATAATATCAAAAATATTTGACACGTAACCAGAAAATCGATCTAACCCCAGAATTTAATTCACAAAGCTGTGTTAAAAATATTCAACTGTATTGCTGATGTCAAGTTCCCCCCGAGCTTTGACTTCTACCAGATATCATCTGAAAGAGGGACATGTAAGCTAGCGACCCTACGCCCACCGCCGTAGGTAGGAGTAGCATTCAGACATCATAATATCATCGTTAACAAACTGGATTTGGCGTACACGATGCAAATTATTAAAAGTCCTTGAGGAACAGACAGGTAGTTCTTAGGCGAACGCACCTTGAACCGGGTTGCTGACACGTTCAAGTGCAAGGTTGCGAACTGTACCCTTGGGTTTGTGGTGTGGACTTCAAACGTTGGCGTAAGTTTCTTTTCATTCTCGTTTTTCCTATTATTTTCATGTCTATATTTCATCGAGTTCTCATACATCGCGTTATTCTATATCTTGACTTGTCAAACATAGACCGTGCAGTTGATGGTTTTTATAATCATTGGAACATGGTACAAGCGATAAATTCTTATTCGTAATCAGTATTTTAGTACAAACTATTTTTTAATTCACATTTCTCTCCCCATTGCGAAGCGAATAAATGAATTAGCTTGAATTATAATTTCCGATATATATTATATATATATATATATATATATATATATATATATATATATATATATTCAAGTTCCCAATGTTTATTTAGGTAATTGCTTATTTGACCTATTACACAAGTTTCATGTCCCATGTAAAACTCACACCACAGATTATTGACAATGTTTTTTTACTGAATAGAAGCAAATAAACATTGATGCCTTCAGAGGTTACCGATATTTTATCCTGACTTTAGGGTTAAAATATAGAGAATAAAGATGTCGAAGAACCCACGATCATAGGTGAACAAATGGACTTAGAACGCATCTCCAAGAAAGTTTGATTCCCGGAAGTCTGACGAGTCGCAAGTTACCATTTGAAGCTAAATATGATGCACTTCAAACTTGTAAAACAGGTGTTGTAAGATTTCAAAAATTTATGCATGTGGGAATTCAGAGCGGTGAGTTGTAGTAAACATAATTCAGCTGCAAATCATGATGACGTGTTGGCAATATTTCCGCGTAGATAACGGGATATTCGTAAAGTAATTGAAAAACTATTTTAGTTCGCCAACATTTTGCAATGTATTATTACTTCATGAGGGATATGAAGCCAACCTACGTATCCGTATCTCGGATCAGTAGTTCGGAAGTGAAGTTAGGAATGTTTCCATTATACTGTATTTTTATATTTATATTCATAACTCAATTGTTTTGTATTTTCATTTGTACAGTATTTAAATTTTAATTTTAAAATTTTTTTTTTTTTGTACAGTATTTGATTGTAAACGATATTGTTTTGCTTCCGTAATACCTACGAAGGAATAATACATTCCGAAAAGTGGGCAATAAGTTTTTCATCAGTCGTAGTTCGACAGCGTTAGAGGCAACAACTACTGCTGCGCTCTATCAGCTTATCGATAGTGTTCCAAACAGTATACAGCGTTTCTCTGGGCAGCCTGCCGGCTGGTTCGTCGTATCCACATGAATAACGCTGTACCAACCAACCTCAAGATGAATCCGTCACCTAACCTCGAAGAGCAACCCACGAAATCGTACGCTGGAGCTGCAAATACTGTGTTTTCCATCAAAGAACAATCCATACTACTGGACGCATGCGAAAATCTAACTGTCAAAGACTATGTAAGTAAACTAACCGAAATTGTTCCCCCCAGTGCCATTACTTTTATATCAAGAATATCCAATAATAGAATATGTGTGTTTCTGAACCCATAAGATCAATGCTGATCTTATAACAAATACCCTACTCTGATCATTAAAAATACAACTGTTAATGTGAGACCCCTAATTAAAAACTCAAGAGAATCATAATATCAAACGTATACCCATTTATTCCAAACGAGGAAATCACAAATATTTTTAAGAATCATGACATTAAATCTACCTCCAGTATATCTTTCATCAGAGCTGGTCTGTCTGACCCTAACCTCAGTCACATTATGAGCTTGAGAAGGCAAACTTTTATCCAACCTGAGAAACTTCACAAACTCCCTCAGTCATCAATGATTGTATACGAAGGTACACCATATAGAATCTTTTTCTCTGCTGAAAACATCACTTGTTTCAATTGCAAAATGGAAGACCATACTGCTAGTAACTGCCCCCAAAATCACCCCAAAGATAATTGCCTTCTGGACTCTACCAGTACAAATATATCACCAAACCCCTCAAACAACATTGAAGCATAACTCATCACAGTTGATATACCCACTGCTCTCCCTACTAGTGACCCTATAAACTTTCGAAAAGAACAAAAACTCTTTTCCACTGTCAGAAAACCAACTTCATTTACTACTTAGAAATGCGTAGGGCTCTGCTTACCCTTCTACTATTATCAAAGATTATTCCAATGATATCCCAACTGTCATAAAAATGCTCAACGATATCCACTCTATACTAAATGACAGAGTTATCAAAGGCAGAGTCACCAGACTAAAGAAAAAACTGTTAAAACACACACCAGAATCAGACACATCCGACTCAGAATCTAGTATGCAAACAATCTGACACTAATTTATTTTTTTAATAGAAGCCACATGATAAATACCAACCTGCTATTATTAAATAAAATTCCACATCAAGACACTTCCAAGGAATACCACTGGATACAATTGTTGACCTGAGTATCCACAACCATTATACAACAGGTTTTTGACAAGGCCAATATTTGTCTGCAGGAATCCAAAAAGACTTACCAACAAGATAAAGCAAATCAACTACAAAATGTAGCCACCACAACAGAAATATTTGAACCTAACCCTTCTCAAAACTAAAATAAACATTCTACAATGGAATGCAAACCGTTTCTATACAAGATATGAAAGGCTACAATTACTTTGCCAAAATCACAAGCCCGAAATAATCTGCATTCAGGAAACTAACTTCAAGGCAAACACCAAAGGCAAATTAAAAGGTTTCAAATGCTACAACAAAAACCCTCACTACTCCAATATAGTAGCTAGCGGTGGTGTTGCCATTTTTGCAAAAGAACACCTGCCTGCAGAACAAATTGACATACAAACAGAGATTGAAGCTGTAGCTATTAAAATCCAAGCCCCAGCGACAATCAGTGTATGTAATATTTACCTTCTCAATAACCACTCTCTCGATGCTAATGAAATTAAAGATCTGATTAAACAACTTCCAAAACTTTTTATCCTACTTGGCGACTTCAACAGCCATAACACAATATGGGGATCAAACAAATCCGACGCAAGAGGACGCCTCATGGAAAATATTATTGATGAAGAGGACCTAATAATCTTGAACAACGGACAACCCACTCATTTTAATATGAGCCACGGACAACTCAGTGCAATAGACCTTACCTTATGTTCCACTGCAATTGCCCCAAAATGCAACTGTGTGTTCTCGAACAGCTACACGACAGTGATCACTTCCCAATACTCCTGCACATGGACTGCCTCCACAGTATTCCCAATAGCTTTGCAGGATCTCTCAAATGCAATTACGACAAAGCAAATTGGAAACAATACAAAAAATGTATTAGCAAGCTATTAAATCAGCAAGATATAATTGAAGAAAATTACGATCTCGACCGTATCATTCACTCCTTCTCAAATGTCATAACAAAAGCGACATATTAATCCATTACATATACCAGGCCTACAAATAAGACAAGATCAGTTCCCTGGTGGAACGATAAATGGAGTGACGCAATAAAAAGATCTAAAAGAGCTTTTAACAAGTATAAAAAACACAACACTTTAGAAAACAAGATTGAGTACACAAAATGAGAGCTAAGGCAAGAAGGATCATCAAAGAGAGCAAAGCTAAATCTTGGACTGTTTTTGTGTCATCTATTTCAGCATCAAACAACATTAAAGACTCCTGGAATAAGATTAATGCCATCAAAGGAAGCAAATTCAATTCAATACCAAATACAACTCAATTCCATTCGTACAGAATGACAAAAAAATGATTACAGAGCCTTTATTATTATTATTATTATTATTATTATTATTATTATTATTATTATTATTATTAGCCCATAACATCCCGTAAAGGGCAAAGGCCTCCTGCTTTAGCATGGTTACAGTAGGTTGATATTCAATTTCACTAAAGTTCACTCAATTTCAGTAAAATCGATTAATAGCACTGTGGATCATCATTTTCATTTTGCTGTTCATATCCCAGTTGCCTACATGTTGTTCTCTCTTGGGCCAGTCTCGTCCAGGTGGGACCAGCTGCTTTGCATAGCTCGTTTGTCCATCTTCTCCTCTGTCTCCCTTGGTTTTTCCACCCATACCGAGGGTCCCAGATTGTTGTAGTGTATGCCCATCGTTGCTGGTCTTGCCTTATAATATGTCCTCCCCAATGTCATTTGCTTATTTTGGCTTGCCGTACTGCATCTTTAATTTTAGTCTTTTTTCTAATTTCTGTAGATGGTATTTTGTCTAGGAGCGAAATATTTAACATTTTTCTTTCAATTTTCCTCTGGCATCGTTGTATCCATTTTATTTGTATTACTGTTAAGGACCATGTTTGTGATCCATAATGCAATATCGGCAAGATGCATGAGTCCATTACTACCTTTTTAATTTGGAGATTTATCTTTTTATTTAGCAAAATGAAAGAGAGGTTTCAGAATTTTCTCCATTCTAATTTAGTTCTTCTTATTTCCTTATCTCCTCTATTTGTAAATGATATTAGCTGGCCCAGATAAACATATTCTTGCACATATTCTATGTTGCTGTCGTTCACCATTATTGATTTGGGTTCACTGTTACTCATTACTTTAATTTTCGATAAGTTCATTTGTAAACCGACCTCAGTACATTTTGCGTTTACATCGCATAGCATTTCTTTTAGAATTTTAGGCGAGGTAGCAAATAGAGCAATATCGTCTGCAAAACGGAAGTTTATCAACCGCCGTCCGTTGACATTTACACCTGTTTGTTTGGGCCAATTTATTTTACGTAAACACATTTCAAGCAAACTATTAAATAATTTAGGAGATATTGGGTCCTCTTGTCTTACTCCTCTCTTAATTGGAAATATTTCTCCTTCTTGATCTGTTCTTACTTATGCTTGGTGGTGTGCATATAGTTGTTTTAAAATACAACTTAATATATTTGCTGGGGGACTCCTTGATTCTTGAGTGCTTGAAGTATAAATGAGTGTTCTACACAGTCAAAGGCCTTCGTAAAATTAACAAATGCAGAAGCAAGAAAAGGACATTTCTGGAATAGTTCATCTTTATTGGAAAATAAGTTTTTGATGCTTCTTAAACCTTTTATACTTCTTGAGGAATGTTGATTTTGTTGTTGAATGAATCTTGAAGCAAAACGTTTTCTTTCTAAACAAAGCATGCATTAAATGAAACATTATTAAAGGAAAGTAAAGCATTACGTAAATAGAGTAGTGCGTAATGCACTTGTGTTGTGCTTATACTCATGCGTACCAAGGTTGTTGTATTGTTAACGGCGAAAGAATAAGCTGTTTTATATACAGAACCTTTACTGTGGCTCAAGGACTCGAAAAAATATCATGCCTTAAAATGTACGGTCGTGAAAAGTTGTAATGTATTTATGAGTTTACGTTTACCAGTAAATTTTACATCAACTCATATTTCCTAAGTGTTATAGAATCTGTGTAAAAATAAAGATGATTTCTTAGCAAAAAAATATAATATCTTAAAAATAGTATTTTATTCAAGACACGTGAAATGGATGCAATATATTGTGTCACATGTATTGTAAAAATATCTTAAGCATGCCAGTATTTTACACCAAAAATTAATTCCGAGTAAAGGAAACAGCTTTTATGCAAAATATACATCAGTAATATATTATTATTATTATTATTATTATTATTATTATCATTATTATTATCATTATTACATACATATTAATCTTGATTTAATAATATATTTATCTATGGCGATGCAATAATGTTCGATTAGCGCACTCATTTGCGTGCTAAAAAAGCTTCATTATAGGACTACTGCTCTAAAGGCTTTTCTATAACCCTAGTTGCATTAAGACTTCATTATAAGACTCCTTTTCGAATACAAAACAAAGACGCACGCACTTTGAAACGAATGAATAGCATTACCTTCTTAATGAAAATATTTGTGGTAAATAACCACAGAAATAAGTAGCAACAATCTTCAATGCCTATTGACTTAACTATTGTAATCGTCGTAGATAAAAGTTTGAGTAATACATGTTTGATACATCACATCAAAATAGTTTCATTAACACTCGTAACTATTAAAGGTTCCCCCACAACTTCTTAAGAAAATCTCGCTCTTTTACACTTCCCACTTCTGTAAATCTTACAAATGACCATTAGCATTAAGGGTTTTTAGTAGATTAGAGCTGCATAATCTTTAGATTTTTGTAGAATGTAGCAAATAGAATTAATATTTTTGTAAATCGAAACAAAATTACATTATTAATAACCTATAGGTTTCTGATAGCAGGAGTTCTGAAATAGTTAATGCACTATTTGAATAATAACTTGTCCATTAGTCTAGCAGGCTCCTCGAGGTACAGCAGTCACAACTAGAAAGCAAAATCAAGTCCGTTCCGCATATCAAAGAAATTTAGCGAGGGGAGAGAAAGAGATTCACCGTGATGAAGCGATTACGATTTCTGATGCTTCAAAGAAATTAACCGAATGTCGTATTTATTTTTTCATCTCTCTCTCTCTCCTCTCTCTCTCTCTCTCTCTCTTTCTCTCTCTCTCTCTCTCTCTCTCTCTCTCACACACACACACACACTCACTTTCTTTCAAATATTTATAATATTTTGTAGTGTATAAAATTATATTTGTTTTACTTCTTTGGTACTGCGTTTCTCTTCCTTATTGATGATCAATAAACTAGTGTGTACTCCGGATATACGTTTTTATAATTATGCATTTTCTACTTATCTCAATAATCATTGTCAATTAATGATCCAAAATAGCCATAGATTTTGTAAACTGCAATTTGTTTTTATTTGTCTACTCAATCAACCACCTTGTTACCACGTGATGTGTCAAGATACAACACTGAATGAAATTTAAGCAGACATTGTTTCATTTTATGCATCTTGTGATATGGCAACAAATTTGAAATATTCGAAAATATAATTTGTACATACATTTTTACTTACATGTCAGGTACAAGTCTTAGTTAATTTTTTTGGTAATTTGTTGTAATACTCGATGTCTTTGGAGTGTAATAACTTGGAGATTAATGTAGTAGGAGAAACTACGAAAACAGACCTACAGTGCCTTCTTCAGACAACATTGCAAGGGAATTTGAAACTTAATTTAATTTAGACAGCTCCATTTTACATCCTTGTCGTAGATTGAAATCCGTAGATACTACCCTGATTAACAACCTGTACTTATGCAAATTTTTGAAGAGTTCATTGACAGAATTGTCTAAGTTGTGTGTACATGAACTCTCGTAACGCCTGCAAAACTAATGAATATTCACAATTGTTTTACCACAAGAGAAATCCTCTGCATAGACTACAACCCACACTCTCATTATCATGCACAAAGAAAACTACGTACTGCATGCACTTCACTCTCTTACTTGCAAACTGCTCATGCATTCAATACGTTTACACAGTTGTTAGGCGCTTACCTGCACTGTAGTTAAACAGAATAAACCTCATAAGTTAATACTCTGCATTGAATGAGCAAATAAAACTTCGATTCATAATGGAAATTCTATCGATCGGTATACGATATACTTACTAAACGATTCAGTTCAATTGAATAAGAGCTATTATTTGTCTCGTTTTATGCATATATGTTTTATTCACTGCACGTATTTACGTAAAAATGTTAACATTAAAATCCAATTAATATTAGAATCCTTTCGTGTTAGTTTTAACGGTTTTAAGTGATTTCATAAATTAGGAGTAATATGATTCACTAAACCACTAACACGTTTCTTTTCTGACTCACCCAAATGATTTCTCAATCCTTCTGTAGACGTTCTTTTATTAGGCGAACGTCTCCATTTCAACACAAAAGAAATAGCAATATAAAGTGAGTTCTGGCGCTGCGATTTTATTGAGAATAAACTAAAAGTAGGTCGAATCCTCAATTTTCTTAAAACAGAATTCGAATCCTAAAATTTTCATACTTTCAAATCTTCTGAAACTTTCAAATATTTTAAATTTAGTATTAACGTTGATTGTTTTATTGGAATTACGTCGAGTTATCAAAGACTTTCATAGCAGCATTTCTGGGCATGCACGACATCCAATAGTTAGAAACGTACCAAATTGGTTAGAAACGAATTTCTAGAATTTATCAAGAAGTGATCGTGTACACATTGACTGTCTCCATTAATTTCGTTAATTCAATTTCATACATTATTGAGCCTTAGTTGCGTACAAGAGTTTTCATTGTGCGTATCCTCGCTAACAGTAATAATGAACAATTTATAATACATTATCACCTAAGATGTGAGCAACCTTTGTAACCAGCTAAGGTGAAGTATAAAGAAACTTGACAGTACCGGAATGCATTTTACTATTATTATTCAGGTAATTTTATTTCTATGCAATACAATTCAGTAATAATTTAATATTGGTAACGTAGTGTCTATTTATTAATTTTAAGAGATTTATAAATTTTATTTAAAAGTCTTAAAATTAATTAGTTAAATTAATTTAGTCTAAAAAAATATTATACGTTTTATGCGGCCTGCTTCAAGTAACATTTAATCAGGAAATTGATATATAGTTATTTACTATCAACACTGATGGTTTTGGAAGAGCGGTTTTCGAAATTCAAACAGTTTCTCATTCGTAAATAGAACTAATTAAAGTCATCGTTTAATTAAAATATTGATGTATTCATAAATTATATGGTTCTTGAGTCTCTACAGGTACAGGCCGATAAAAGTTTTATTGATCTGGACCGGAAAAGATCGATTTGAGGTACGTTAATCAGTTCGTAACATTCAACTTTAAAATGTACATAGTTGTAAAAATTGTAAGAAGCGAGAGCCAAACGTATTCGTTGCTTGTGATATTCGCCCTGTGTCCTTCAACATGTGTCCTTCGTAATACTATCATGTTAATATAAAGATTCATATAAATACATGATTTGCTTTAAGTAGTACATCATACAACATGGAATGCTTTTCTTCACGTAGTACATCATACACCTTAAAGGATAACTTATTTGCTTCTATTGTTCTTAACAGACGGCGTACATTTAAATTTCTTAACGACTGGCGGCTGTTAAGACTGTTTTTATTCCTCTGGTTATGTTATGACAATATAAAAGTACACCATTACAAAAAAACAATTTTTTTTATTATACTGAGCAGTCATTTCAATTGATTCATTATTTCCTGTTTCCAGGCGCGCCAACTGCTATGGCAATTAGTTCCGTAAATGTAGTGATTTTTTTATCACGATAGGTGGTAGTGTTCTTACACCATTCGATGGTGAGATCCGGCACCGACGTACACGTTGACTTGTGGGGTATTCCCTATCAGGTACCGGGAGCGGCAGCTCAGTGCATCAACTGATGTCACTGCAGCGCCTCTGACCGGGAGGTCCTGGGTTCGAGTCCTGATGGCGGCAGGATTTTCGACACTAGCTTTTCAGCTAGGTCGAATTCAGTCGCTGTCTGGAGGAGAATTCTAGCGGCCGGCTGCTCTGATCGGTAGTTTTCCGTGGTTTCTCCGATCAACAAGAGGCGAATGCCGGAGCGGTACCCTACCAAACGGGCCACGGACCGCGCGCGATCTGTCCTTCCTCTTCCTTGTCCTATCCTCTCCCCTTAAACACACACACACTTACACTCACATACACTACACTACCACATATTCCGGGAGACCGGTCGGGAGCTTAGAGCTTGTCCCGGCTGGGGCGGTGCCCCGCTGGTGGGAGAGTCCTGGTTGGGGGGAAACCCCACTAGCCGACGGTAGGTCGGCGCCGGATCTCGCCATCCAGTGGAGGAAAATCACCGCCATCGCCCGAGAGAAAAACATGCACTACACTAACGGGACTAATGACCTAAGCAGATGACGCGCCCGGAAACACGAAAAAATCAATCAATCAATCAACTAAAGAGCGGCTGAACTCGCCCTAGCTATCTAATTAGGTTTAAAAACTTCGGCTGCGTCTGTATCGGCGTAAAGACGTCAATAACTGTTTCCTGCAGGTTTCGAGTTCTGTGGGAGCTCCTCTCTGTGTTTGCGCAGGTGGCGCCCTGCGTAGGCTTCAAACGGCCCCGGTCTCATCCGTCCGCGCTCGATATTCAATGGGGCTCTCTGATTCGAGGCGCCTGTTCATAGGTGGGTCACGGCCCCACACAGGCGACGGCGCTCTGCGGAAGGCGGGGGGGGGGCAGCGGTCAAAGGTCAACAGGACAACACCATCCTCCGCTTCGTGTGCGTCGTGCTTGTGGGTGTAGTTTAACATCATCCGCGATTCTTCCTACGGGTGATACCGGGCTTTGAGCAGTTCTCACGGTTATGAAGAAGTGATAACTAATTATTTCATGTTTTCTCGTTCGGCGGTTGTTTTTTTTATTTGTTTGTTTCTTAATTTTGGTGGTTGATGCAAATGGTGATGGGTAATCCATCTCGATTTGCTGTCGTTGGGACCTGAACCTAGAACTTTCTTCCCTATCCTGAATACTTGAAATAATACCAATCTAGACAGAAAACCTAGAACATCCCATTAGCTTTACTCTCAAACGTATGTCCTTCTGGTGATCAGCAGCTAACGGTAAAGTTGTCAGCATGCTACCAACAAGTTACTTTTTTGTTTACGCTTAGGACAGCATTCCCCGCTTTGTCTGTGTAGTGCTCGTGGGCGCGGTTTAACAAAATCTTCTGGTGATTCTTCTACGAGTGAGATCGGGCTTTGACTGGTCATGTGCGTTCTCACGATTATGGAGAAGATATAGTTTCTGAGTTCATGTATTCGCGGTGCACCAGTTTTCTTAATAATGTTGGTAGTTGAGGCAAATGATGATTGGGGATCCATCTCGATTTGCTTCCTGCAGTGTTACAGTCCTGCATTGTTTCCTGCAGTGAATTAGAACCCTTACTTACCTATTCAGAGACGACAGGGCTTCAAGCTAGAACTTCCTCTCTTACCCTAAATACTTTAAATTAGTACCAGACTAAACAGACGTCCTAGCTTCATTCCCCAACTTATTATCTTCCGATGCTCAGTGGCCAAGTCAAGAGGATAACATCCTGTCGAAAACACAGCATCTCCCGCTTTGCCTGTGAAGTGCTTGTAAGCGTAGTTTAACAAAATCTGCGATTCTTCTGTTAGTAAGATCTGGCGTTGATAAGGCATCCACATACTGTTATGTAGGATTTTTTAAATATATTTGGAAATGAAATATATGGAGATGGGATAAGCATCCCCTGAATTATCGATCCTAGTTACTTTCCTACCTAAGCCCCCCGATCAACGTAGCTTCAGTTTTCGACTCTCAGGCTTCCAAAATTGAACCTAACATGGAGAAGAGAGCTTTATTCCGTCGATAGGACAGCACCCGCGCTTAGAGTACGTAGCGCTCCTTGGTGAAGTTAAACAAAATCTTGTGCCATTCTTCGACGGAGAGACCGAGCTTTGATCAGCCACCAACGTATCATTCATTACACATACATCATTCTGTAGTATCCAATCAAAGATAAGAATCCATAAAATGATTTTTATTCCAGACCAGGTACAATTGCAGAAGTTCCGAATCACAAGAAGAAAGTACCAAAGGCGAAGCCGTGTTATTATAGTCCAGAAGAAGTCTCAAAATCAGCCGTGTCGTCGAACATCCACAAGAGAGTTTCCCGTCAGTAGCACAAGTCGTCGTCGTAGCAGGTCTTCACACTTCTCGCGCGCGGTTCGTAGCCCTTTTGGTAGAGTACTGCTCCGGCATTCGCCTGGCGTTGATCGGAGAAACCACAGAAAACTACCGATCAGAGCAGTCGGCCGCTAGAATTCCCCTCCAGACAGCGACTGAATTCGACCTAGCTGAAAAGCTAGTGTCGAAACTCCTGCCGCCATCAGGACTCGAACCTCGGACCTGCCGGACAATAGCACTGTAGTGACATCAGTTGATGCAATGAGCTACCCCTACCGATTCCGACCGTGGAAACCTACGCTCTCGACGTAAGTCGTTTTGTTTCTTTTTGTTAAAAATGACACGACGAAAAGTCCTCGTGGTGGTCTGCGTGAGCCCTGCGTGACTGACGGCCGACTGTGAATGTGGCGGCCGCTAAGCCTTGGCGATCCGCACGTCGACAGCTCCTGTCACTGGGAGCGGCCGCGCCCTCCTTATCTGATGCCCTCGCGGACGGGGATCTCCGATGCAGCGGCTACTGCGTTCCAGCTGCGCCAGTCAATCATGCGCTCAGTACTAGGCTTGCACTTTTTATTCGACAGGGTGGTGGAGAGAAGGTTATGTTTTGCTCTGTGGATTTTCGTGCCCTGCGATGGAGAGTACTGATGCACCAGCTACTGCGATTCAGCTAGGCGAGTCAATAGGAAGTTTTTGCATCCTCGGACGTTAAAGCAATCGACAGAACTGTCGATCTTCTGGGCATGCGCAGTTTGAGTTTCACATCACTTTTGTGCATATGCGCATTAGCAAAAGATTGAAATTTCAGTCGATAGCTGTCCGCTATGGCGTGAAAAACTTCTTAATAGCGGGTTTTTGCATGGCATTGCGTGCAGTAATCGATTGCAGTTTTGAGCCTCTGCGCATGAGCCAACTCGAAACAAACTCGGATTTAGAGGGCGACTTATATCGCATGGAAATCGACCATTCGGTCATGCCATTTGGTATTTGTTCTTAACTCAACGGTGTGCTTCGGAATGTGTATTCTGATGATAACTGATGCGACGTAAAGTTTGGGGACATAAACCATGTCTGTATATGATACCATAACGGGAACTCGGGAGATGTTGTCCTGTCCTCCATCCTTTTTCTCTCCTTCCCCTTCCCTTTTCTCCTTCTCTTCTCTTCCGTGTTGTGCCTCTTTCTGTCTCAGTCTATCTCTACCTATTCTCCCTCCGTTTCTCTCACTCTCTCTCTTACTTACGCTTGTCGCTATCTTGATCTTGTCTTCCTCGCCCAGCATCACACAACACTCAGTAACAATGAAGCTCAAATAGTATAGACATTAAAGCGCAATCTTTTGCTGTAGTGCCTACTAAGGTATTTACAACAAAAGTAACAGCTGTTAAAGCGTTGGGGTGAAAAAACACGAAGATGTGCCAACTTTAATGGAGATCGATCACACTGTGTGATCGATCTCCATGAAAGTTGGATCATTATCGTGTTTTTCACAGTGTCGGAGTTCACTTCTCTGATACATACCAATAACTAACTATATATATAAACATACCTCTAACTGCTACAATTATTGGGCGATTCGTCGTAACCCGTTTCCAAATTTCTAATAACATGGGCGCCAGGAAAAAGGTTACGATAATATTTTAACTATATTTTAACTCTGATAAAAAACTGATTATTATCCCGCTAGCTGGGTCGATGGGTCACGTCAGAAATAATCGCTATCTATTAATAGCCGATTACCCGATCTGCCATCTATACAGAATGGCGAGGAATCTGAAAACAGAGATTTGATCTAGCTACTTATTAGCTTGAATTGGCCAATGAAAATAATTTTATCTTTCTTTCAAGAGAAACTTAATGTTTATTTATATCAATGTAGCAAATTAAAATGTAAAAATTTTACAATGAGAACTTTCTTAGTCATATCCTGGTTCGAACCTTATGCGGCGATTCTGGTCTTCGCGTGCTCTTGATTGGTGGTTCCTCGAAGAAACGCCTTCCCTTCCTTTTTGGAAGCTCCGAAGTCCAATTACCACCAATCCACTTCTCTTCGTTAAAAACGAACACCGCCTATTCACCGCTTCGCACCACTCAAATATTTGTTCTAGCTCCACTATATTATGTCTGATGCCCGTTCTCACCGTATAAATATCCAGTGCTTTTTTATTATTACACCGCAAAACAAATCTCTCAGTTCTATCTTCCGTTTATTTCAAGAAAATAGACAAAGTCCGGCATAGTTTGTAAACCGCATGCATTTCTAAGTTCAAGAATGATTAGAGTTCATTCGCGAAAAAAACTCCAAGTCTTATTTTTATGCACAGCAAAATATTCGGAACTCGACACGTTCCCCAAATCTTAGAAATATCACAAGTTCACTTCTGGTTCTGCCCAGAGTCCGAATATGTCCCTCAAGTCCGGTTCTTACTCCACCACACGAAAATATTTCAAAGTCCCAACACGTATTGTAGATCCCCGAAATTTTTACAAGTCCTAAATGCACAAATTAATCTATTCGCGAGCTCACCGTCACGACATGCGACCGAATGAATTTTTCCTCCCTTTTAAAACCCACAATGCCTCGCCTTTCTTTTATTTCGACAAAATGCCCAAACTTCGTTGCCCAAATTCCCAAACCGTTTTAATAATCAGTCGACGCTTCTTCAACCAATCCACAAATCTTTTATATTTCCTTCTTCGCCGTCACCTGCACGGTCAGATGAATGTTTGATTATCCTGACAACAACCACGACGTCGTTACTAAGGCGCCATATTGCCTATTATTTGCCCTAACCATTTCGCCCATCTGAGCGAGTCAAACAGCACTCAGTACTATGTATGCACTTCTTATCTGACAGCATGAAGGAGGGAAGGTTATGCTTTCTCTGGGCAATTGTATTTCCTTGCAAAGCAATGTTCTGACACGGTGGCTCTAGCAGAGTTTAATCACGCTCTCTGAGCTTTACTCGTCCTTTTCCCCGACGCTGGGAGGAAGGAGGATTGTGTTTTTCACTGAGGAGTTTTGTGTCCTGCGATAGAATGTTCTGATGCAGAGGCTACTGAGATTGAGCTTGGTGAGTCAATCAGCAGCTCATTAAATTTTCCCACTTTTTTTACCCGACAGCGTGCATGAAGGAGCATTGTGTTTTTCGACCTGGTTTTTGCATCCCTCGAAAGAATGCTCTGTTGCAGGGGCTACTGCAGAGCAGCGCTGCGCTTTTGATCTCGACATGCCAATCACACGTTCGGAGCTATTATCTCTCGTCATCCGATTGATTGATTGATTATTGGTTCCAGGCGCGTGAACTGATAAGGGTATTTCCATATGTGTAGTGCATGATTTTCCCCGTGCGATGTCTGTGCTCTTCCTTCATTGGTGAGATACGGCGTCAACCTACCTGTCGGCTAGTGAGGATTTCCCCAACCAAGTATCTCCGGGGAACATCCCCAGCCAAGACAAGGCCAGCTCCCGACTGGTCGCCCGTCAAGTGTGGTAGTATAGTGTATGAGTATGTGCAAGGGCATGTGTGTGTAAGTAAGGGTTGACGAGAGGACAACGAACGGGAAGAGAAGTTCGCGGACCTTTGCTCGTTTGTTAGGATAATGCTCTGGCATTCGACTGCTATTTATCCTAGAAATCATGGAAAATCAGAGCAGTCGGCCGCCAGAATTTTCTCTTTACCCCATTCACACAACGGCTGAATTCACCCTAGTTATTTAGTTAGTGTCGATTGATTGATTGATTGATTTTTTCGTGTTTCCGGGCGCGTCAACTGCTTTGGTCATTAGTACCGTTAGTGTAGTGCATGTTTTTCTCGGGAGATGGCGGTGATTTTCTCCCGAGGGATGGTGAGATCCGGCGCCGACCTACCGTCGGCTAGTGTGGTTTCCCCCTAACCAGGACTCTCCCACCAGCGGGCACCGCCCCAGCAGGGACAAGCTCTAAGCTCCCGACCGGTCTCCCGGGATATGTGGTAGTGTAGTGCAAGTTAGTGTGTGTGTGTGTGTGTGTGTGTGTGTGTGTGTAAGGGGAGAGGATAGGACAAGGAAGAGGAAGGACAGATTGCGCGCGGTCCGTGGCCCGTTTGGTAGAGTACTGCTCCGGCATTCGCCTGGTGTTGATCGGAGAAACCACGGAAAACTACCGATCAGAGCAGCCGGCCGCTGGAATTCTTCTCCACACAGCGACTGAATTCGACCTAGCAGATAAGCTAGTGTCAAAAATCCTCGGGCCACGGACGCGCACTATCTTTCCTACCTCTTCCTTGTCCTATGATCTCCCCTTACACACACTTACACTAACATGCACTACACTACCGCACATCTTGAAAGACCGGTCGGAAACTTAGGGCCGGTCCCAGTTGGGGCGGTGCCTCGATGATGGGAGATACCTGGGTGGAGAAAACCCCGCTTGTCAACGGTAGGTCGGCTCCGGATCTCGCCATCCAGCGACGGAAGAACACCGCCAGCACCCTTCCCAGAGAAAACATGCACTACACGTACGGGACTAATGACCCTAGTAGTTGACGCATCCAGAATCACAATCAATCAATCAACGACACCAGAGAGCGAAGGAAAGTGTTTTGTTTTCAATGTAGATTTTGATGCCCCTGCGAAGGAATGCTCTGGTGCGATAGCTATTGCGGTACATATTGATCTCGGTGAGTCAACCACATGCTCACAACTACACTGGCAATATTTACCCTGTAACTGCCGTAAACAGCCTTTACAGCAAAGGGTAAAAAGACTACAGAAAGGCTACGAAGGAATGCTCTGCTGTAGCAGCTTTTGAGTTGAACTCGGCACGTCAATCACGAACGCAATACTATACTCACACGTTTTACCCGACGGCGTGAAGGAGGGAGGAATATGTTTTTCATCTCCAGATTTTTACTTTCTCGCTACGGAGAAAGTTATGTAGTGCTGCGCGAAAAACGGCAGTTTTGGCAGAAAAACTCTTATTACAAGGCTCTGGTAACATCAAAATGAATAAATCTACTTGCTAAATTTAGAAAAAAATCCTCAAACATGTGGTGTAGCCAGAATCCATGTTTTGGGGGTCCTTGATTCTGAAAAATCGAAAGACGGCTACATGTCTGTCTTTTTTCTGACATTTTCGAAATTTCAAACAAAATGGATCTTTCTTTTTTATTAAATTTTGTTGTTCTATAGTGAGAAGGGCGTTTAAGAGAATGGTGTAGGACTCCTTTTCGTTTGAAACTCGGATTCTTCGAAAATTGCAAAAATTCAATTTTTTCGGCGTCTTCTTAAAACTAGAATTACGAAAATTGACATTTTTCCCTTAATAAAATATTTTCCTTAAAAATAGATTTTGAATTTAGGTTATGTACAATTTCTCGGAATTTTGAGTATTTTCCGCGTATTTTTGCGTCATAGTACGTGCGAGAAAGTTCGTGATATTTTAGCACCATTACTTATGCTCCTTCTGGTGTAGTGGCTACTGCATTTGAACTTGGTGAGTCAATGATAGCTCAGTAAAAATACTCTCACTACTTTCCCGACAGCGAGGAGAAAGGTTTTGTTATATTTTTCACAGTGGATTTTTGTGTCTTCACAAAGGATGCTCCCTCTGACATTCATTTTACTCTTTCCACACTTGAAGGAACTCCCTTCTCTCTATACCCCGATTTAATCACAGTGGCACTTCACGGTCACAAGCTGAATGGAGAGGGGGCGTTGTCATCCAATCGGGAGCTTTACTACAAAAACTACTATCAAAACTACTACCAAAGTCGTAATGTAGTTTGTATGACAGCCAACCACCGCTTTGTATCATATTAGTATCATATCCTCCTCTGTATCAAATGTGTATCATAACCCGTTAAGATCATTCCACCCCTGTTGGTATCGTCACATCTGCAACCACATCATGAGACGCTGGGGAATCTGTGAACTTTCCCTGATTTTGCAGCTGACAACGCGGCGACGTGCGCCGACTCGCCAACCCCCGCTTTGTATCATATTAGTATCATATCCTCCTTTGTATCAAATGTGTATCATAACCCGTTAAGATCATTCCACCCCTGTTGGTATCGTCACATCTGCAACCACACCATGAGACGCTGGGGAGTCTGTGAACTTTCCCTGGTTTTGCAGCTGACGACGCGGCGACGTGCGCCGACTCGCCAACCGTCGCTCAGCTGCTGTGTGGCGACCGCGCACGGCGGATATGGCGAAACAAGTGCCCAGCGCCGGCCCGGCCGGGCCCGCGATACCGATCACGTCATCCGACAACCGCCTGGATTCCGCAGATCGCGCCATCCTACGAGCGAAACGGTGTTTTCGCGTCCACCACTCCGTGCGTTATCGCAACTGCCAGGCGGTGACGTCACTTGGGACATCGCACGCGTGTTTAGCAGTTTCAAGTATCGTGGGTTTCTAGCGCAATAAATTACTCGTCACTTGGTTTGACCTATATATTAGCAGTGGAAAGCCTGAGGAATTCATTTGAAGTACCTCTCTACACATTTCACGACATCCTAACCCCTTTGTTTGTTCTATCAAAAGCAATGTAAGATGAGCCCCACTAACTAAACTTAGGGGCCGTCCATAAATGACGCCAATTTGGAGTATTCTGAATATCGCGTCCGTAACGCGGGCTTGAACTCTCTAAATTATTGCGTAATACTTGTGACATCTACCATATTTACAGTAAGTAAACATAAATTATAAAACAGTAAACAATTTGTATTAATTTTATTTGTGTTACATATTAAAATTTCTGATAATTAAGCACAGAATTAGATAGCGATACTGACTGCACCTAATAATAGATAGATAGATAGATAGATAGATAGATAGATAGATAGATAGATATTTATTATTCTGCAGATAGGTATATACAACCTGGTGGCAGAACTCTACAATTAACATATTACTAACATTAACTTTAAATTACTTAACAACGTAACATTAAATTCTTTAAAGACATAATAATAATAATAATAAATAATAATAATAATAATAATAATAATAATAATATGCTAACAATAATGGCATTAACTACATTTTATGGTTGACCTGCACAGTTATATATATATATATATATATATATATATATATATATATATATATATATATATATACATATATATATACACACAATACGTTTGGGAATACGTTTTGAGGGATGAAAAGAATCACAGGTGAGAAAATGACACGCCGTGCACACGCATTCGTAGATGATGATGCTTGGGCGAAAGTCTGCTGCGTCAATTAATTGGACTTTAGAATATATTATAGATCAGTTTTGAATATTTTCTTCGTAATCTAGCAAATACGGTACACTCAATACATCTTTGATGAAAAATATTTTCAGCTATTATAACAATTTATAAACATTTTAATTTGTTTATTTTTAAAATTTGATTTGTTGATAGATTAATGATTTAGCTTAAGTTTAAATAAAATGAATAATTTCTGCAAATGTTGAAAACTTAAAAGAATTATCATTATATGACACTAAACTAAAGCTCTGGCCCTATGTAACACAGCTTAACCCTGCCTCAAATCCCCTCCCCTCTTTAGCATTATGTAAATTTATGGACGACCACTACGTGTGAATAGGTTATCTTTCAACGGAAATAAGTTGTTTGATTTTTTTCGGAACGAGATGAATTAAAAGCGTTTATTTTCGAGTGAAAAAAGGATTAAGTTTGAGGACGTCAAAGATACTTAGCGTAAACAATGTCATTCATAAATATTCTCATTGTATACCTTTGGTTTACATTTTTAATTGTCATTTACAAACACTCTGAATTCAGCAGATCATGCGATCCGCCGAGAAATAATGGTATTTTGTGTTACAGATTACGATATCGTAGAGGCGCACCCAGGATTTTCGTGTGTATGTGTGAGTAGGGGAAATGCAAGTAAAGTGTCCAGCCGACTTGATGTTGCCGTAAAAGGAATTTTTCATTCATGCTGAATATGTTTTTATATTATTTACGGAAGTGTTTTATTCGTTTACCTTTCATTTAAATATTTATTATGGTAACAATTAATATATTGAATAACTTTCGTTGATTTAGACAATTAGTACAAGCTATATTTGTTGAATGTGTATCATTCAAAAAGGGAGAGGGCTGAAATATCATGACCCCCTCCTCTTTGCGTCACCAATGTCACTTAGGTGTCTATAACAAGGAAACTATAGAACAGGAAATTTTGTACTTGTGAAGCACTAAAATAGTGTGTATGAATACAGTTGTACACGAAATCGTAGTATGATCCATTTTACTGCAATACTATACTGCGTTTCGACATATGTATTTTAATGATGTTTCAACATTTCTTATTTTCATCTGTAATCTTCGAAAACTATAGAACCCTTGGAGAATAAATATAAACGAATTGTCACGTTCATGGTGTATGGAAAACACATAATGTCCACAGCCGACAATGCCATATGAATAGGCAGTGTTTGCCTATTCGTTTATCTTGTAGCTTGATCTGTATACAAACACTGAAAATCCTACATAAAATTTTGCGGAATGCATCTGTCCTTCGTCTTCTTTTTCTTCAATATTCAAGTTACTCAATATGGGATAAGAAAAATCAAAATAACGGGTACCTTTCTTCCTAACCTGATGTCTATTTCGAAACATGTTTGTAAATTGTGTTGTTGTTTCTTTTTTCACAAATTCAGTTAATAGACTTAAGTTACAAATTTCCGAGTCGAGAAGAATAGAAATTCATTAATTTAGTAAGATGTATTTTAAATGTTAGAATGAAAATTATAATAAACGACTTCAGTGCTAAATCAGTTGACATTTTTATCTGACATAACTGCCTGCATTCTTCAAATGGCGCGAATGGGGTTTTCGTCTCCACCGCATGCGTTATCGCAGCGACCGGGAGGTGATGTCAGAGTGGATATCAAAGGAGTGTTTAACAGATTCAAGAATCCTGGAATTCTCGCGCAAGAAATAACTCATCGCTTGATTTGACATTTTATATGCAAGCAGAATGGGAATTCTCATGAAACCGGTCTCTAGTTCTTCTACAAGCAACCCATATGATTCATTTTTTCTGAGATGAACACAATTTAGGTCAGGACGCCCAATCTAAGTTTGCCTATATTTACGCAAGAGTAAAGACATTTCTCACGAATAAATTTTTTACAATATTTTTAGTTACTGAAATATATTAGATGTAAGATAGTAATGTAAGGAAATATATTAATGAATTTTAATTTAACATTCTAAAGCGTAAACATTTTTTACCTGCAATATTAATCATAAGCCACAACTAAGAATACCGTAAACTTTTTTCAAGGTGAATATCATTTCTAGAACACATTCTCTATTAATTGATATTCTAATATAATAATGAAAAAAATATATTATTAATAATTGTATTTTATAGAAATTATTTAAACTTAGTAATGAAACTAACTTGAACCTCAGATAACTGATCAATGTAATCATTATATTTTTATTAACTAAGCAAATGCAGCTATGCTGATAGGATAGAATGCTACTTCACAACGATAGTCTCTACAACTTAACACAATTTTATTGATTTGATGCATTTTGTCTGTAGTATGGTAATATTAAATGATGCTATTTATCTCTCAATTAGAAGAAAAGGCATTCATTTAGAGAATGGAATTATTAAATATTGAACATCATTAATTCCCTTCGGAATACTTACTATAAAGTGATTTCTCAATGGAATGAATCGCTGTTCGGTGGGTAACGGCCTCTTCTTATGGAGTAGTAGCTTTTAGTAATATTCCCACTACTGAACAACGTTTGTGGATCTTACAATAATTTTCCTACAATTATTTACATTAGGCAACGTTCTCAATGTTACACTTGTCTCTAGTTCACTTTTCCGCTGTACTGTACTCACTCTTGCGTAACTATAGTACTGATAAGGAATTAAGGAAACATCTAACTGATTACACTGTACTACTTGATCTTTGTTTCCATTTTCTCCGCCTAATACTGTTCACTGTTATATCTGTCTCTTTTAACATACACTTCTGTCATTGTCTCACATAACGTTACTGTTGTGCTATTATTCTGATTTCTACCACTTGTTAATATGCTTCACATTGAATTTACTCTAGCTGTTCCATTTTTAAGCACTAGTGTTTCTATACACACGTTCAAGACACTTCCATTCTTCACGGTTTCGCACTGTCCGCGACCACAGATTGCCTGCAACTTCCTTTATCTCATTGGTCCAAGTTCGGATAATAGGGGATAATTTTGGATGAGATGGTTGTTGGCTTCATTTATCTTTTGTGTCAATTGCTATTGAGCTAGTTCAATATCTTATGGTTATGCAAAATGAACTTTTTTCAACAAACGAGGCTCCATTTTATTATCTCATTTTTTATTTTCTTATTCTCGTAATGATGTCCAAAGCATTTTTACTTCTATACTTTATTGCCCGCACATCCCCTATCACCAATTACAAAATCTTCAACCACAATGTCTCTCAAATCTATATGCAATAGTTCTCAACTGTCAGTGTCCACTGGCATCCAAAGTGCCTCAATGAAATGATTAATGAAACAAATCGGTGACACAGGGAAAACCAGAACACCTCGAGAAAACCTTCCGCGAGGCTGCATAGACAACGACAAATTCCTGTTATCTGAAAACTGATGACCTTGATGATGACCATCTAACCAAAAAGAGCACGTAATATGGTTTAGAATATAATTTTAAAAGGTAGTAGAGTTCAAATAACCCTACAAATGAAAAGGTATGCAATCTGATATGTTTCACACAGTGAAACATTTTTAAATAAATTAATGGTGTCCTCTGGCTGAAGGCCATTTAGTTTCAAATAATAACATATTGTATTCAGACATATTGTTAAAAATAAAAAATAACAATAATTCTTAATTGCACGATTTCCTTTCGTCCAAATCCACAAACTTTCATTGATATATTCTAAAAAAGGACAAATATTACAATATATTATAAAAATCATATGATATAAAAGAAATATAATAATTAAGAGAATTCAAGTTATTATATGAAATAAACAATAGTGCTCCTGGAAAATGAGAACGGCGAGTCTCAGTATAATCACTGATTTTCAGACTGACCGTAAAAAACAACAAAAATCTATATAAACTGCAAATACGTAATCATGAAAGATACTACATTGATCGCTCGGGCATTGAACTTGAGCCTGTATTCCATGGGCCGTCCGCAACTCTCCTTTATTCGTGGCGGCGGACGGTGCAGATGGTTCGAGTGCATTGTGCGTTTGCGTCGCTGCCACCTGCCACTCGAAGGCACTTGGATCAGAGCAGGAGAGCGCAGACTCACGCTGCACCCGTTCATAAAGGCTCTCAGCCCCCGTCGTTACGCAGTGATCACCGCCAGGGCATTCCAACACAGCCGCAAGGGCCACACTTGCCCCTGGGAATACCTCGAACGCACGGGGACATGCCTTGGTTGAATTTACTCGGTAAGAATTTTTATTCACAATTGCTCAATAAAATATCTAAACGAATTTTCGATAAAACAGAACACCAGAAGCGACCATAGTTAAGAATATTCATCGCATAGTGGTAGTTATAAACTACAGCGCAATCATTTTCATCCCTCCTGATTGTAGTTAATAACATTTTCATATTTTTCGTAAAATTCTTGGGATACACTACTAAATGAAGAAAGTATTGAAGTAATATATAAAACTCAATGGGTGATTGGCATAACTCTTTCTGAATAGATGTCCAAAATGATCACTGTTCAATTAATTCTATTTTTTAGTCGTTCATTTCCAATCATCGATTTTAATCCAGTAGTGACCACTTGTAAAATTGCAAAATTCTGGTTAGTGGTCAAATACTTGGCTCAGCACAGGCCAATACTTATTCTACCCGCTGGCAATCTTTGACATTTCAAGTTCAAAAAGTACCAGTTGGTATTGCATTATTGCAATGTCAATTTTAATAAAATGTTATCATCTTTTTATATATAAAAGAAGGAAAGAGAAATACTGAGGCAATGGCCACTGTTGGTGTCTTTGATCTAGAACATATTTTTAATTTTTTTGGAAGAGGTACTGATTATCAGTTTTGTACGGGGCCCGAAATTGTTTTGCTACGGCTCTGGTCATCATGGATAAATTCTATTGTTTTACGAATAGTACCTATACGTGAGGCATAGTATGTAAGCCCGATAGTTATCTATTGTTAAGACATTCTTTGTAGTATTATTGTTTGAACACATGAGTAGGTAGGATCGTATTTTACTGGCTTACGTTTTTATTTGATAATTCCCATCAGTCAAGTTTGTGAACCCCTGTGGAACACCGATGAAACTGCAGTCGATCAGACAGCAACAGCTGCATATAAAAATGGTTATCTCTTTAACGAGGCAGGTTGCAGTGAGCCCCCATGTGCCCCCGCCTGGACTCCTGTTCGCTGGGAGAGACTAGTCCAGGGTTCGAACTGGGAACCGGTTGGATAACGCGAGGTCGCACTCCATGCGCAATGCTGAGACGGCACCGCTCACCTTCTGGACCCAACTTGGAGCACTGGCGCCCATTGCTCCGTGCCTTTCACAATGAATGAGAAATGGCATCTGAAGTAGAATTGATTTAATTTCAGGAGTCAACTGTCGGTGGTGAGAAATGGCGAAATAGTTCTATAAACAATGAACCAAGGATCATGCGATCATTCCTTCCTCATCTTATACTTCCTGCCTTTGTTAGCATTCGAGTTAACCCCTTAGCAGGTATGGCCCATTTCCCATGGATCTTAAAGACAGCAAACGACATCATGTCGAAAATGCAGATGTCAGATGAGTTAGAAGCGTCCCTCGTTGGTTAGCGTGCTCGCTTTCCACGGCGCAACCCCAGGTTCGATTCCCGGCCGGGCCAAAATAATAACTATGCGCTTTCCGTACAAATGTGCCAGAATCTATTGCTGTGTGACGATGAGAAATCCCACCCTAAGGTTATGAATATCAGTATATACGGTGAAGGGATGTCTTCGTGCTAACCACTCGAACCCCTTATCCCATGGCCGAGAGGCTGGGTCACCACTGGTTGGGTTGACCAAGGCCCGTAGCGGGCTGTCGAGCCAAAGAACAGTAACTGGCCAGGAAGAAGGGAGAGGCTGAACTAGTTTTATTTACCTTATTTGAGTTGCGTACTATTAAAATCATTGAAATCAAGTGAGAGGAATACGTGCACGATTTATGATAGACAAAGTTATTTTGACGGTGATTATTTGGAGTACCTTTATTTCTTCCATTACTCGTTCCACCTTAGAATTGATACCTTCATACAATAATCTTCACACTTCAAACCAAGTAAAAAATTAAACTACATAAAGTCATACATTTACCGAGAATTTATTGTTTCAATTCAATATTATGGGTATACATAAATGTGGCTGCCTTCATGTTTAAGTTAATGGTAATTGTGAATGATACATCCAGTTTATGTTAATAGTAAAAATACTTGTTCATCTCATCACGCCTTAGTTGACGATTTGTTTGTGAATGGCCCTTAATTCTAAAATTCACAAACAGCAGACTAGCGTGATAAACGCTACATCACTAGGTATTTAGAATTACAAATTATATTCTTACAAACTATTTTTAGGCGAATATTGCCTTTACCGATGACTCGTGAGGAATTCCCATTTGAACAAAAGAAGATAATGTCTTCCACATCACCCTCTTTGTCGACACCGAGAAACAGCGACATATGTCATTTATGCAAGCTATTTTTAGCAGCTATCTACCATGGACAATATGGCGACACGAATGAGTGGAATACCCCTCTCAAACATACAGAACAAGGTCATCTACATTCTACATCATCCACGTTCCCTTTCGATTTCTCGGAAGAGACTTCTATTGCAGTGGAAGCTCGCACAGCTGACAGGCAAACCGCAACTGTGCCATTTCCCTCTCCGAGGAACACGGTCAGTCAGTGCTGACGAAGGAAGTGGTCTACTCTCCGTTGCACGCGCGCGCACGCAGGCGCACTCACACACACATACACACACACACACACGTACACACGCGCATGCGTGTAGAAAACGCTTTCGTACTCTCGCCGCCGCTTCCTGGAATTTGACGCTGCAGACTCCCTGGTTGGCCTCCGGGTTATCAACAGTGAAAACCCTTTCATGATGAAATACTTTCTTACTCTAAGGCCACCATTGTTTTCTAAAGCCAAGCTGGTAGTGAGAGAGTACTTAGTGATCGCGGTTGTGTCAACTACGTAGGTAGAGGGGAATAACAATATAATGTATTATCTTATACTGAAAAAGTTTAAGAATAGTGCATGTTCTTTTTCTGGAGGTGGCGGTGTTCCTCCGCTGCCTGAAGGTGAGATCTAGAGACAACTTGCTAACATAGTTTTCCCCACTTCTCGCTTCCAACGGGGAATAGCTCATACTGGGACAAACAATAAGCTCCCGACTGATCTTCCTGCAATCAAGAAAAATCAAAATAAACAAAAAGCATTAACAAATGTGGTTTTCTCCAGAATTACACATTACATCGAAAAAATACGTGTTCAATATTTTCAAGAAGCTACTCAATGATACTACACACCATTGAAAAGCACCCTGATCTGTGAGATACTAGGGGACTCGCACACGGAGGGAACACAATATTACTACGATCACGTCATTGTTTCTAAGGTCACGCGGAAAGTAGTTTTTTTTAATTGATTGCCACACTGCGATGTTCGGTATCAGTGTGTAACGCGTATTTTTTAGTTTTTCGAGTTGATGTGTAATTGTCACAAAATCTAATTTTTTTAATTGTTTGCTTATTTTGATTTTTGTCGAGCTTCATCTATCACGAAACGCAAAAAATAAAAATTACAAATTAAATTAAATACAAAAATTATGTTTTTCGTAGATAATCCGAATCTGCCATAAAAATGGGGTCTTCATTTAACTTTTTTTTTATTTTCCCCACCCCCACCCCAGGAGGTAGATGTGAGGGTCGAGTTTGGTGTCACCAGGTGCACTCGGTTCATGCGTACCACGTTCATTTGTCTTGATCGGAAACGCACTTTCCGAGATATTCCCAAAATCAATTTTAAATTGAACACCCCGAATATTAGGTAACCGTTACCTATTTTACAAGAAAGTGCGTGGTGTGTTGTAGCACGAACGTTTTGCCGAATGTAAAAGGAAAACTAAATTAATAAACACGAAAGTACTTTTAAAACAGTTAAAGGTGTCGTAAATGCCCCACGATGATACTTTTAATTAAGATGCAACGAAATAGCCCCTCGTGGACAGTGTGCTACCTTTCTGAGATGCGGTCCCGAATTCGATTCCCGGACGACGCTAATATGAAGCTGTAGCTTTCTCATACAAATCCTGTCAGTTTAAATACAGCTGTGTGATGAAGGAAAAAACTCAGGCAGGCCATGTAATATACGTATGGTGATGGCAATACCTCACACACACTACATGCCTCCTTTATATCCAGGCGTGAATAATAAATAAAAACAGAGCAAGGCCTAGGAACACTACTAGCGTGCAAAAGTCGAATTAATCAGAATACTCAATCATACAACGATAAAGAGAAGGAATGATGGCCTATCCTGTTAATCCTGCTTGAAGCAGCGTGCGCCCCGTGGGCGACTTCGGAGCAGCTGCAGCTCAGCTCTAAAGAGGGCACGTGGTCTGCGAAGATGCGTTTTCGCGGAATCAGGAAACCCAAATACAGCGAAGTCTGCGTGTTGGCATTTAACGCTTTGGGCTGGGAAACAAAACCTCAAGGCTGGCGGCGGCGACAGCGGCGGAGGTGGCACTGGTGGAGTCGGCGGCGGTAGTGACAGTGGCGGTGGCAGCAACGACGCCATTGGCGTCAACGGTGACGAAGGAAGAGGTAACGGTGATAGTGGCGATGGCGGCGGTAGCACAGATGTAGCCGGTAACAGTAGCAGTGACAGTTGAAATGGCTGTGGCAAACACTGTGGTGGTGGAATCGGCGGTGGCGGTGATGGTGATGGCAGGGATGGTGGAGATGGTGGTGGCGGTAGAGATTCAGGAGATGATAACGTTGACGACGGGGGACGATGATGGTGGCAGTGGCAATGGTGGTGACGGCGGAACCTGTGGTGGTGGCGGCGGCGGCGGCGGCGGCGGCGGTGGTGGTGGTGGTGGTGGTGGTGGCGGGGTGGTGGTGGTGGTGGTGGTGGTAGTGGGGGTGGTGGCGCCACGGGAGGCCGCCGTCCATCTGCGGTCTATTGTGCTACCAGGGCAGCCTTGACGACGGAGGTTCGGTGAAATGAAATCATCGGCGCGAATACCTCGCCACCGCTTCCACGCAGTGACGGCGCGCGCGGGAGCCACACGACGGTTCTCCCGGTATGGCGACGAGACGCCGGCCGCCCCGCCCCCAACGGAATGGGAATGCGACGGCGCATCGCGTATTGGTACGGATGCGAAGATCAAGCGTTGCGTAAATCACTGAAACGTCACATACCAGGCTCAGGCCAACGGTTCGTTTTATTTTTAATTTTTTATTATTATTTTTTTTTTTGTAGAATGGTCAATAGTATTTGGTTAATCAGTTCGCACTCATTCTCAGTCAACACTCGCGCCGGCAGAGGTGGCTCAGGGCATCAATTTTTATCACTGCAGCGCCTCTGACCGCGAAGTACTAGGGTTTGACTCCCCACGATGTCTGGGTTTTCAACACTCGCTACACAGCTAGGTCACTGTCTGAAGAAAATTGTAGCGGGCGGCTGCTCTAATCGGTAGTTTTCCGTGATTCACTCAATCAACATCAGGCAAATGCCCCTAACAAACGGGCTACAGATCACGTGCGATCTTTCCTTCCTCTTCCTTACCTTATACTCACCCCTTACTTACACACTTACACTAACATGCACTACACGACCACACATTTCGGGAGACCAGTCGGGAGCTTGGAGCTTGTCCAGGGGGAATTGGCGCTGGGGAGGTATCTGGTTGGCGATGGTGGAAGATACTGTTGGCGAAAACCCTGCAAGCCAACCGGTAGTTCGGCGCCGGATCTCGCCACCCAGCCGGATGTACACCACCTCCCGTGATAAAAATATGCACTACACTAACTGGACTGAAGACCTTAGCAGTTGACCCTCCCGGAATCACTAATCAATCAATCAACACTCGCAACATTCTCATTTGCAGTCATCGCATTCAATGAGTAAGTCCACTTAAATAGCTGGCTCAAATGATGTAGTTTTAACGTGAGTCACACTCAATTTACTTACCCAATATGTAGATTGACAAAAATAAAACACTTACTTTATGTACTGTTACTTATTGGTATACTAGATTATAAATTATTGATTGATTGATGATTCCAGGTGTGTTAACTACTGAGGTCATTAGTTCCGTACGTGTAGTGCACGTTTTTCATCGGGAGATGGCTGTGATCTTTCCCCACTGGATTGCGTGATCCGGCGCCGACATACCGTCGACTAGTGGGGTTTTCCTCAACCACGTATCTTCCACCAGCGGGGCACCGCCGCCGCCGGGACAAGCTATAAGTCACCGGCCGGTCTCCCGGCATGTGTGATAGTGTAGTACATGTTAGTGTAAGTGTGTGTGTGTGAGGATGAAGATAAGACAAGGAAGAGGAAGAAAACATCCCGCGCGGTTCGTGGCCCGTTTGTTAGGGTACTGCTCCGACATTCGCACAATGTTGATCGGAGAAACCACAGAAAACTACCTATTAGATCATCACGCCGCTAGAATTCTTCTCCAGACAGCGATTGAATTCGACCTAGCGACCAAATTCGACCAAGGTAGTGTCGAAAATCATGCCGCCGTCGGGACTCGAACCTAGGATCTCCCGGTTAGAGGCACTGCAGTGACATCAGTTGATGCACTGAGCCACCACTCCCGGTTATGTAAATTAACGCTGGGTTTTTGTATTAGAATTAAAAGTTGAAATTCTATTAAAACTTATTCAGATAATACAACGTCGTATTTTAACAGCTTGAACAATTGGCAGCTGTCATGTTGCTTGTCGTCTCAAGTCAGGGATAAATCCGTGTGTTAACTAGCATTATTGACAGACTAAGCCGGTTTACGTTACATTTCCTTGATGTTATTTGGTTTCCTCTGTATTTAATTCCATCATTTGCGCTCCTTACGTCACTTTGATCATCAACAGATCATTACATTTTAAGATAAAAGCATTGCCGTAGAGATCTAATGCGGGCGATATTTCGAAGCTGCAATCATTGTGCCATCTCCCTCAAATGCGTGCTATATGACAAATAAATAAAAATATACTACCATATCATTAGGAATTGTAGAATTATTAATAATTTCATTTCGATACATTTTTGTTGTTTGTTGCACGATTGCAAAGCTTTCTCTGCGAAAATATAACAAAATAATATGAAGTCGATAAAATGATGGAATTGGTAGTATACAAAAATATGTAATATATAATTATAATATGTAATATATATTAAATATGTAATATATGTACCTATATAAATTTGGCAGTGACAATAATTCCATCTACACAGCCAAGATGCATTACTACAATGTTTTATGTTAGGAAATATACAGAGGGATCGAAAAAAATTCTACTCTTTGACATTAAATGTATTAGAAACGGGCAGATATACATCTGTGATTCTTGCTTGATACTTCAGTTGAATGTTTTGTTACGATTACGTATATTCAAAGTGATACCCAATATCAGCTAAACAACGTCGATAACGGTGAACTACTGACCGAACTACGGCTGTCCATCATGCGGGTATAATGGCTGCACACGAGGCCTCGATGATCTCTCGTAGCCTGTTCAGAGTAGCTGGCTTCTGTCGATGAAGTTCATTTTTCAATGTCCCCCTAGGTAGAAGCCGAGCAGTGTAAGGTCCGATGACTGTGGTGGATACTTAACAGCTCCTCTTTGACCATCGTCCAACTAAGCCCTAGCATTCCCGTGGTAATGAGGCAGAGCTAGGGATGGCAAAAAACATAGGTGGTTTTAAAACATCCTCTTTATCACGCTAAACATTTCGCCTTTGCAATCTGAGGGAATTTTAGGTAGTCTTACTTCGATGGTGTATGAATGGATGAGACTAAAGAGTAAAGTAGCAAATCACGATGTTATTTATTGTTAATTTTATTCTTTACATTCGATAATAGTTTTTATTAACATACTACTAACATGCTGGTAACCAAGCAATAACATATATTCCTTTTATGTACTGTAATTAAAAATTGATAGGAAATCGCATGTTTATTAGTCTATAATTAAAGCATCGATGTTTCAAACATCGATGTTTTCTTGTCGATGTTTTCATCGACATCAAAAACCTTTTAGCAATGTATCGAAACATCGATGTATCGATGTTTTGGTCAAATTTGACATCACTAGGCAGAGCGCCATCTTGTTGAAAGTAAAATGGTTCATTTTCAAACTGCTCTCTGATGGTAGGCAAAATGACGTTTCAAACATACCAAGATACACCTCACCAGTTACGTTACGTTCGAAGAAGGGACCGCGCCATAAAAGACCACGCCACATAGAACTCTCAGTAGATCTACTTGCTATGAACGTGAGGATTTATAGGAGACCAGTACCCACAGTTGTGTCAATTTACATTTGTTTAGTTTGAATTGCATCTCATAAGACCTGATATCATTACCTGTAAACACTTCATCATCGTTAAGCTTGTTCTTAAACCACTGACAGTATTCCAGCCTTCGATCTGGGACATCATTGCTTAATGCGTGCAGTAGCCTTGGAATATACATACTTTGAACTTTGCAGTCTACAGAATTCTTCATACATTTCAACGATTTTGCCCACTTTCAAATTCATTCTGATTCACTTATTTTTCCGGTGACCGTGTAAAATGTTGCAACACCGCAGTGCTGGACGCTCGACATGTTGCCGTACATGGTCTTTCCTTATGCCCAGATCTTTCCTTACGCCCGTCATGAAGAGTTCCTTTGGCTTCAAAATTATCCCAAATTCGAGTGATTATTACGCGTGTAATAATGTGTAGTGAATAGGTTCCCACTCATTACGCTATTACCGTTGCACTTCTGCATATTTTTGTACTTCCAGTACCATTTCAATTCGGTCTTGCGTTTCTCTAACGACAATCTTACTTCAGAAATAATTGATGACACATCGACATCTGCTGCTGTCAGAGTGCAGGCCATTCACGTCTGCCATCTGTTGACAAAGCATTGAATTGAAATAGCAAGCAGGATTCTTAATCTATGAGTCTTTTTGTTCCAAATATATTTTTGTCGTCGGGGTGCCCTTTTTTAAGCTCATCTGCATAATATATTGTACAATATAATATACAATACAGTATTTTAATAGTTTTGTGGATTTCTGTGCCTTTCCTCGACCTCCTCCCCAAAAAAAGATAAAAATAAGTGAGCCTCAACGCGTTTTCAGATCTTTGTTCAGTGTTTGGTTGTATACGACTTCAAAGGATATTCCCCATTGTTCTGGAGAATGCGGTCGCCACTCGGGGCGTTGCTGTCCGTGAACGATTTCGCACTGAGCGCGAAGTAGTAAAATCCAAGTAATCGCCACCTGGGTGGGCCCCAACTGAAGCACTGAGCAATCTGTGAAGCTTAAAAATATTACAAGTTATTGACTGGTACTGGTTACCAATTACGACGCACCCATATATTGACGTAAATGTCAACAAAATATAAAATAATTTATGGGTAAGGAAATAAAAACGCTTACATATCCTTGGTGTCACATTAAATTTTCCATGACATGGTGGCAATAATTATGTAACGCGGTCACTGGAACTAGTTGACTCTTTGAATGACGAAATCTTTAATCTTTATTTAGCCATGTAGAGTAAATGCATCACAATTCAATTACTAGAACTCATTTAGATACAATTTGTGATGATTTATTGCACACAATTTATGTTAAAATGTATTCGACTTGAATTCTTGATATGATTTGTTTCGTTCAATTTCGTGTTACATTACTTTTCACATCATTTAATTTTTGAAATATCGTAAACGTTCGTGAGAAGTAAATATTCTAGTTTATAATATAATCATAAAATATTTAATACATTCTGCGTGTTATTGGTGCAAATTTCTTACACTCAGTGACAATTATGTGGAGAGACCTTTGATAAGTATTACGAATCAATTTCAGATAAATAATTATCGTTGCAGTATTGGACCTCATTTTCGTATTAATAGTTTGGTTAATGGTTTCAATTACTTGAAAATATGCAATTCTAAAGGAAATAATAATGTTGTAAAGTCCTAATCAACAGGGTAAAGAGGAAGTGCAGTTGAGATGGAGAAGAGTGTGCACACATACCTGAAACACGAAGCCTTCTTCGCTGAAGTTCGTAACCCCTCACACCCGGAAGGTCCCGTACAACGGTGAGAGCGTGTAGCTAAAACGAGTTCCTGTAGTTCCCCATAGAATGTGATTGCTGGAAAACGATACATCTCCAGTGATTCACCTCTCAGGATCCATAAGAATATGTTTAAAACACAAAAACCGTATTCCAACTAGTGGTGCTACAACAGTACATACTTTCCCGCCATTTTAACTTCTGAAATTTTTGAAAATTCTGAGAGAGCCGAGAAAATCGCACCTGTTCGATTTCTATTAACATACTTTTTTCTATAAAAAATTAAAGAAAATATTGAAACAATTTTTGAGAAAACATTTTTAAACTAATGGTGTTAAATGAGCACGTACTTTCACGCAAAATTACGCGAAGAGTACTCCCGTTTTCGAAACATTGTACATGGCCTTATTTCAAAAACCATCTTTAAGAAACATATTTATTTAAGGAAAAATTCTCTATCTTTAATATTTTAGTAGTGGGAAGACTCCGAAAAAATTTTGAACTTTTGAAACTTTCGAAAAATCAAGGTTTTCAACAAACATGAGACTTGCAAAGTTCTCTTAAACGTCCTTCACACTATCCAACAAAAGAAATTTAATCGAAAATGATTGAGCCATTTTTTGAAAATGTTCCAAGGGCTTCATGTAAAGTAACTTTGGAAATTTAAATATCGGTTTCAAATGCAAGGGGCCCCGACATCAGCCAGATCGATTAGGGAATGTCAATTTTGGAGAAAATTGGCTAAATGGTTTAGGCGCCAGCATTGCTCACAGAGGGACAGAAGTTTTGCCATCATTCGATTTTTCGGTATCAAGGACCCACAAAGCATGGAATATGGCAACAGCACGTGTTAGAGTATTCCCCCCCCGAAATTTAGCAACTGGAATAATACACTTTTTCTTTACCAAGAGTTTTCCTACCGAAAATTCGCCGATATTTCGCGCAGCAGTTCAACAAAAATGGGAAATGCGCCATTTTTAAGTGTCCTTTGATCTCTCTGAGAAATGATAATCAAATCATTAGGAGCCATTTTTGAGAAAATTTGGAAAATATAAAGTTTTTATGTAAAGTACCCCCAAAAATAAAAATATCCAATGCAAGGTCTCCAGTTTGATGAGATATGTCAGGGTTTACACAATAGCGTTGACCACAGAGTTGGTTTTGCCGTAAACCAATTTTTACTTTCTCACCTTGCAAAGTTCTTTTTGGATCCTGTAAAACCTGAATTCTGACTACCCAACGTTTTAATAAACTTAAATATTTTTCAACAAAATATTGCTTTAGAAGTTTCAAAAAAACGTTAATAGAACTTTGGTGAAATTTAATCCACTTGAACACTTTGTTGTAACTTTCTGCCACCTTCTCGTGACACGTTAGTGAATTTAATCATATCACTTGAAAGTAGGAAAATCAAGGAATTTGGTGGCTTTCCTATTGGATTGCTGGCACACGAAGGTGATTTCGCTTTCTAGTTAGGCGTTAACATTTTCATTTATTACATTTCCCTTTTATTGGATTCATTTATACTTTTACAATCAGCACGCGAGTGTATTAAGAGTCGAAATTTCACATTTCATATCTAAGAATTACATAGTTCCTTTAATACCATTAAACCTTTTACTTGATCCATATTGCCTGTGTCGTCTATAAAACACATTGGGTATTGATCTCGAGAAAGCTACATTTGGTTTAGTCCTCGAGTTTAAAAGGAGATCAAGCATATATTGACTTTTAATTCGTGCACATTACGGATATGGCATTCGATGATCGTAACACTACATCAACTCATTTGTCGCAACCCCAGTTCCAATGTTTTCCGGGTGAGCGGACACAGCGAAGAGAACAGGACCTATATTCCAGGGGTTCCCAAACACTTACCGCATTTTCACTAAACACGGAACATAATGTCTTAGTCTTCCATTGTGTACTACATCTTTAACGAGAAAAAATTATTTTCTCCTACTTTCAGAGGCAAAAGTGCATTGCATTGCCAATATTTTAGTTGGTTTTCTCGTCGTAACAGCCTTTACGAGTTCCACAAGGATCACTTAGGAAGATTTTCTAGGCCTCTTCTACTTCATAAAAATGTTGTGGAGTTCGCAATCATCCTGAACACCATTTCACTAACTCAAAATGTCGACCGATGTTTTGGAGATCTTTAACGACCACTTTATCCGCATCCTGCCCTGCCCTTTTCCACAACAATACTGGAAACTCCGGCGTAGGTCTTTGACCTTCTTTGTCATTCGTTGTCAGACTTCTACGTCTGTAACCATGCGCGCGTTCATTAATACCATAGAATCTTTGGTCAAAAGCGTCATACAGTGACTATTCAACCTCAGGAATTCTTCAAGGACCCCATATCAATTTTGGAATTGCACTTTTCCGTAAAAGGTTATCAGCGGAAGGTTGATCCTAAACGGGCTACGTCAACACGTTTCTGAAAGTGACGATTGATCAACAGCAATTACACAAGGATCAGTATATATATATATATATATATATATATATATATATATATATATATATATATATATATATATATATATATGTGTGTGTGTGTGTGTGTGTGTGTGTGTGTGTGTGTGTGTGTGTGTGTGTTTCTAAATGGCTTAACAAATACCAATTAACCTATGCTTACACTAATACAAAGGTTGAGGAAGCCATGAGGGAACCTCATAAGTTCTCTTTTAGGTCTCAAAATATATTGCAGAGTGTACGAAATGGATATTTATTTATAATGCGAGTAGGATAAGTGGGATTTTTACCAATATTGTATAAAGATTTTGTACGAGATGAATATTGGAGAAGAAGTTATGGGATAGGTAAACAAAGAGATAAATGAGGGGTTCGATGTTCAATTGATTACACCATTGGAAATTTGATATGAACCAGGATACATTAGCGATGGTGCGGTGTTCTCGCAGTGACGACGATTCGGAGTACCCCAAGGTCCACTTTGTGAACCCCTTCTCGCCTGCACTATTCCGCCGCGCGTCGTGTCCCAACTTCACGTACTACCTCTCGAGCGGTGCCTGTGAGCGTGGCGTAACCGCCTGTTATACAGAGCGGCCGGGCCCGGGCGTGCTCAATGCGCCAGCCTCAGTTCGCGGGCCAGCCCCCCGGGGCGCTGGAGAACCGGCCCTGGCCGTGCCACGCCGGGCCAGCGCCCCAAACGGCAGCGGCGCGGGGGCGGCCGCGACCTTCGCCGTCCTCGGCGACGCCCCCATCCTCGCCATGCCGCCTCTCGGACGCTGGGGCGGCTGATAAGGACCGCGAGGGCGGGCGGTGGAATGTAGGAGCTTAGGGAGGTCGTGGCGCTGTGGGTTTACGTATTCGTCGTAGGAATGTGATGTTTGATGCGAATGGGTGTCAATGTTTTCAAAACATAAATGATATAAACATCGATTGACGATCTGAATGCACGTAATCACCACAGGGATTCGACGTTGACGTCGTTGTTTTATAAGCATAGATATTTTTGATATCGATCGTCAATCTGGATTCACGTATTTGTCATAGGGATATGACATTGGTGTCGATGATTTGATGTTTTAACATCAGGTTACTCCGTCGGGTCGCTTCTGTCGTTTGATGACGCGTTTTAAAAACAATAATTTTTTAACATCGATTTTTTTAACTTTTTTGTTGTACGGTCGATATTGTTTTGTTGGGTCGTGCGTGCAAACAACGTGTTGGCACCGTTGCTTTTTAATAAGAAAAATTCCATAATAACAAAAAAAAATCTGTAGTGGTTTAAGTTGCAGCTAGGAATTTGACTGATGACTTATGTCCCATCAGAAATATTTTTATCTAATTGGATAGTCATTGAAGAAAGAAATCGTCTTAAAATGGAAAGTCAAGAAACTTATTTCTTTAACAAGCTGTAAATAACAAAAATGGCTAATTAATGATTATAAATTAAACATAAATTTCCTAATTTTTTAGTTTCTCCTGTATAATTATTTTTCTACTAACTAACTTGGCTATTTGATATATTTAAATGCACAAATAGTGTGAGCTCACTTACATGTTATGTTCCTGAGAATGTTTTATTTCATCCATTGAAGACTTCATTATCTGAAAACCTGACTGACAGAAGACACCCTTTCCATTTATTAGACAAAAGTTGTGTTCAGCAAACTAACCATGTGTCTCTATTGTACATTGCTTACGCAGGAGATTCATAAAATATTACTCCAAACGTGAATGAAAAATTAAATGTAAAGAACACGAGATGCTTTAGAATTACGAATTCGCGTAACCTTCATTACGGCCATGGCGTAGGGTGGACCTCGATATATTTAATATCAGCTACCTCAGTTTAATTTTTGCTGAACAAGAAAGTGACATTTCAAGCTCTAATGAAGAGCTCTAATTAAATGAATGTGAGGATATGTGTCCTTGTACCCAAGACGCGAGTTTCTCAAATAAACAACTTCCCGTGATAGACTAAAACTAAATAAATCGGATGACTGGTATCTTTAATTTCGGATTATTCTGAAATAATCATAACGATATAATTTGGTACAGTTTTTTAGACTGTAAATGTAGTTTGACATTTGATTCTTTTGTTTCAATTAAATAATGGAAATAATACAGTATCCCTTTGGTCAGCACAGGAGGTCTGTGTTGCGTTGGCGGCATTGTACTTACCGACAATGCTGTCGACAACGTCTTTCTTTTCATTATTGTATACACCAATGCCAGCGAAGCCACTCCTTCACGATCCAGACATTAACGCAGCCCCGGCATGAAATGAAGGGAATGCATGTCTCTATGCATACGCAAGCAGCAAAAAGTGTTCAAGGTTAGCGCTCCTGAATTAGTTTAGATTATTTTCTCGTCGTTTCGCTGACCTACAAGTTTATAAAATGCTAGGTGCGTTAAATGCAGTACACTGCAATCTCGTTATCTCAGATTCTTGGTATCTCGAATACGTATTGCTATTCTTCTCGGTCCATGTGTATGTATTGTTCGAAAATATGTTCCAAACTTTCAGACACAAAGCGATGACGAACGACACTTGCCTAATATTTTTGTTATGTAAGGTCGCATCAACATCTAGGTCATTAGCGACCACTATTAATGTTAACGTTATGGTAACTATGAAGATTAAACGATATGATGATGATAAGGGGTCAACGGACGAACAGAAACACAACCATGCCAGAGGCGCGACTCGAACCCGCGGCCCTTCGGTCCCAGACCACTACGGCACTACTGCGTTAGCGATCTCGGCCATCGGGCCCGCACTTGCGTAATTTATTTCCTTAATGTACGATTTGTACGATTTGTACGATTTGTACGATTTGTACGATTTGTACGATTTGTACGATTTGTACGATTTGTACGATTTGTACGATTTGTACGATTTGTACGATTTGTACGATTTGTACGATTTGTACGATTTGTACAGTACGCCATTTCATGAAACAATTCTCATTACGGTTTGGTTTAAAATCAATAATTATGTTTAAATGACATAAACTTTGTCAAGTGTGTTCTATGCTTGCCGCTTTTTGGAATGTGCGAGGGTAGAATAGGAACACAACTCAACTCCCGAACGTAAAGAAGGCATCATTCAGCAACAGCTTTATTTATATACAATATGTTATTGACGTAAACCTGACAACATTTAACAACGCCACTCTACATTGTCTATAAATTTATTTTAATTTTGTAATTTACGGTTACTTGTATTTCACCCCCTTAAAAGAAAATAAATGGTATTTAAGGTTAAAAATAGTTAGTTTTTTACCATTCATTGATGAAAAGGTCAAGACTTCCAGATATTAATATATTTTGTCATGAATTGCGTGAAAAGTAGAATTATCATTTACCATTTGAGACGTTAAGATTGTGTCAGAAATTACGAATTTTCTCCAACGGCATTGGATTTTGCCACTGGCTAATACGACTTATCCACATAAATTTTATTTACTTTAGTGCCTGAAGAGAATCCAAAATCTTATAAGGACCGAAACGTGAGTTGTACTTATGATTTCCGATCATGTTCATAACAAAATACTTGAAAATCTCCATCTGTAAATCTTGGTCTTTTAATAAAAAACGAAATATCTACTCAAGAAAGAGGAATTTTGAAGATCTGAATGCTGGATGAAGGTACACGACGAGGTCAAGAACCTTCCCAGTGCAGAAATTGTCATATTTTTTCTATACTAAAAATTATTGTTGGCATCGTCCACCTCGATGTATTCGTTGCCTTGGGCAATGTTTATCAAATGACTGCACTTATCTCGATACGCTATTCCAAAACGCACAAATTAAAAAGGTCAACACACGGAAAATTACAGGGAATGCCCCTATTGTTTAGTAAAAATTGTTACACGAAAAAGTCCTTCAAGTAATTGAGACTGGTCATGTCCGCAACATTACGAAATTCTCACACGAAGTTCTCAGACGATTGAAAACAAACACAAAATATAAAATTCTAATAGCAATACATTGATATTTCACTTTTCATGTTCTCCCTCCCTAACGAGACCAAAATATCGAAATTCTCTTGACCTGTTTTCTGTCACAGACTTATCGACCCTACATAAAACAATTTCTAACATTCCTAACGAAGGTATCAGATCTATTCTCAATGTTATTCAATCTGCTATAATCAATCTTTTACAATCAGAACCACTCATGTTGCTAAGATACGAAGACGTTGAGATCATTCTTTCAATTTCTTAACAGGAAAGCCGATGGTATACGTAGACCATTGAATTAACACATACTAATTCATGTTACGCATAATTTCTTCTTTCACCTTCATTATTTCTCATTGGCCCCTTTCAACTTAGAACGGATCACCTACACGACTTCTTCCCGAGATGACACATGAACTTTTCTAGAAAAAATGTTCTTTCAATAAATTAATTATACAGTTCTAAATGATAAGGTATAATAAAATTGAAATTAAAAAAACTGGATGCGGAAACTTGAATTGAACCTGGTCTTTGATGAAGTTTTATTAGAGAAGCAGCATATGCCAGTAGGTAGATCGCTATTTACGAGTAACACAACAGAATGAAAGAGGAGCGATGAAGGATGTGGGAGGCTCTTGGTCTACGCCTCTTTGCACGCACTTGTTGACCCTGGCGTTGCCCGCTCTATCTCACTCCTTGGGTGTGTTCGCAGGCATGTAGGCGTACTGCACGTAGAGGTCAAGGGTTTTCAGCCAAGGTCCGGCCATCTACGTGATCAGAGTTCTACCACGTTTTATCTTCCTTCTCGTAGGAAATCATTTATGAATTCAATTATAAATCTTGATCTCCTTTTTTGTGTTGCTACAATAGTCTCGTTTACATTAATCTAGTTGTTACGCCCTTGAAATCCATACATCTCTTTATTGTTTGTTTGAGGTCACATGATTAATAGCTCGTGAAGTAAGCTATATTTATATAGTATATATCTATTACACGAGTCATTTGCATGTAGTATGTTTAAACAACGTTTCATTTAATCAACACGTCTTAAAGCGATAAAAATGATTCCGTTCAAATTCAAAATTAAATAGCACAATTCAATTAGATTGGCGAAACAATTATAGAAAAATTAAAAAATTAACTTACATGACTTGACATCTTCCTAAAGTGAGCTTTTAATATGTTTTAATACGCATAATCATATAAAAAAGTGTTTTATGAAAATCCATTCAAAGAAGAAAAGAATCATGTGGGAAGATGGAAAATATATTTCAGGATAAAGACATACGAAGAAATTTATCACGTAAAATTTTATCAAGCAGATAAACGTGACTGACATATTTGTTTCAACACTAGCTTTGAGAATTATCTCTGGTAGATATTTCCATGTTAAAAGATTCATTTGTGCTATGTAAGTTCATAATAAACATAAACTTTAAATAAAATATAATTAACAGGGATGGACATTCACGAGAATATAAACCTATGAAAACTATCTAAAGTCATATTTATGAAACTAATGATGGAATTTCATTTAAAAATTTAGGTTTATTTTCGCCAATCTAATGAATCATGAGATAATATTTCATGTGGTGCTGGAAAGACAATATAGTAATTCACTCATGTTTACCATTGTAGGTATCTTTAATCTACAAAAAACTCGCTTTGTCAAATTATTCAAAAACATTCCAGAACATTCCTGCTAAAGTAAAGCAAATATGAATCAATTCTTCTGATCACCTCTGTAGGCACCTTAATGCCTTCAAAATGCTTTGAAGATGCTTAAAATTCCCAAAGCACATTTTTTCCTGCCTAGTTCCTCACCAATAGTTCATACTTATCCGAATGGTGAATCGGAAGACGTCAAACCGCATTTATGTTAGTGCTTCTTACATAAAGGAATATGTAATTCATTATTTTGTGCTAACTTTAAATATGAAAAATGACCGATGCATTAAAACAATTAATTATTGTGGCGCATTCTACCCCTCCACCGTCAAACCATCTTTCATTATACTTAGATAATTTTTTTAATTAGCCAAGTAAGATCCCATTAAGAACGAGGGCCCCTTTTGGCAGGGGATACTCAATGAAGTGATAGGGTGATGATGAGGGGGGACAAAATACAACCGACCCCAGGTGGGACTCAAATCTGCGATCACCACGACACTACTTCTTATAATTTTAGGTCCTTAAATTATTTTTTTAAATCCTATTTTTTTAAAAAAATTTTATTTTATTTGAAATTAACATAGGTTACAAGAGCGATAATTATTTGAGGTATTTTTATACGTTCAGATCTAAGTAATAAGTTTATAACAATAATATACATAATAATAGTAATAATAATAATAATAATAATAATAATAATAACATAATATTAGCTACGATTATATTTTAGTTTTCATAGCAATTTCGGAAAAGAAACGAAATTATTGAGTGGATTTAGGCCTAACATGTTTTTCAAAATTAAAACGGATAACCTGAATTGTTGTTTGATTCCTTAGCTGATGGCTTCGTTCTTCACTCATCTGACCTTTTCCGCCGATGGGCACGCTCCCCTCTTTCTGACATTCTTAATCACGTTCACCTTGTTGAACATGATCGACTCGTAGTTGCCCACTTGACCGCGTGATCTTCACGCTCGATTCTTAAGACTAATCGACCTGACAGTGTCGCAAGTAATTGTGGCAGCATGAGTCACTCCTCACCACGATATCTTGAGCGCAATAGGTGTCATTGCTCGTGTGGCCTGAAATCTATTCTGGCAACGGTTCTCCGCCGACATCTTGAAGAATATGTGTTCGAGAGACAATACGGATACGGAGATAACCACGTAGATGCTGTCATATGTTTCTATCTGCAATACGTACTTCTTTGTTGACAGCAAGTACGATACGAGTTGAAACATAAATAATTTAAAAATATTCACGTGTCAATAATGTTGTATTACGAATTGGCATTGCGTCATGATAAGAATAGTTCATGGAATTTTCATGTCAAGTTATAATGATCCTTCAAGAAAGAGCAAACAACTCACAACTTAGACGGCAATGGCTTCCAAATTCAGTGACTCTAATCCTCGTTTTTGACCATCATTTACTAGCATGGTTCTACTTGTAAGTACTTCATCAGTTCTGTTTTTGTTAAAAATAAAATGATTATGAGTTAAATTATGTCTAAGGTGGAAAATAGTCTGTACTACAGTAGTAACAGTGAACCCTGGGATTATTTTTATCTAACCAATTTGCATGTCCCGATGATGTGAATACTTATTGACTATTTTACGGCAGTAAAATAATATTTCACTTCACATATAAGATAAATTTCACATCTCGAGAAAGTATTGGTGATATGATATTTCAACATCCACGAAAGAATACTTCACAGTTCTATTCTGCAAATATTAATAAAACTAAATTTACCTTACAAATTAGAATTTTCTGCAAATGAATAATTTGTGATAAAAACAGTGGAGAAATATAATATAACATAAATCACCAAGTGATCGACAGTCATGCAAGCTTAAACAGTTATAATTAACAATCTCTCGACCATTTCTGATAAACAATAATAATTATAAATAACTCCGATAAATATCGTTGTGTACAATCTTGGCTTTGCAAACTTGTCAAATCCCTTCAGTGGGAGCATCATCAGGCAAATTCAAATACGCCTGTTCCTGGGCGCCCGATACCATATTTTTTTACTTCTATTTTCGCCGCCAGGCCTCAAAAAGTAACCGGTCTCACAGTCATATATTACTTTCGTCATTACCTCACAGAGTGTCTGCGATATTTGTTTCGAGTAAATTGTTAGAGGATTGAATTTTGCCGGGCATTTTGCAAGAGAATCAATAAATGAAGGACATTTTTTAACTAGTGGATAAGACATTCTTTTAATGCTAACATCGTACATATATATTCAGATCTATAGCTTAAATAAGTTTTTAGTTGAAACAGACACAGGACTATATAAAAAACAGCAAGAAACCATTGTAATGCATTATCACTAGATCGAGTAAATAACGTAACTTGTGTCATTTTTAACTTCCATATACACGCCTGTTCCAATTACAAATTATTTAAGTTACGGAGCTGTCATAGGTTTTTATTTTATTAATGATGAAAACATAACTGATTAACTGGTAGTAAACAAAATCCTTCATAATTGTACTACGATTTCAGACGGCTAAGATATTGAACCAAAAATTAAATTGTAAAAATAACTTCTAATTTCCTGTTTAGTTGACTACGCAGCAAGTCGCCATGTTACAGGACCAAATCGTTTGATGACGAAACAGTTGAGAGAGGAGAGTCCTGAAATGGGCGCGAGAACGCAGTCATTTGCCGCGCACAGTGGAACAATTCAAACGTCACCGGGAGCGCAGCAACTACTAATCGGAGCCTGAATTATAGCCAGGTAAACACGTGCCTCGGAGCTGGGAGGATCCACTTGGAACCCAGCGTGCATTTCGTGAACGTTCCTGCTACTTCACGGTCTGCATTTGCCATTACGAGGCGAGTGGAACAAAGGCCGTGATTCGTGAGTTGTGGTTCTTTGGACGATTCTAAAAGTTGCTGAATTAATATTTCCAGAAAATTTTTTAAGGCCCAGAGATGTAACAAAAACATGTGTCATTTTCTCAGATTTACGAAAATAAACCAATGTTTTAAATTGCCAAGTAATTAGTAAATTAATCAAAAATACATCTATATTACAACTAATTATTTAGAGTATTTTGAATTATTTTTTCACTATTTAAAGTTGCTGAATTAATATTTCCAGTTTTAAAACTAACATCACAACTTATTATGATACTAAACTTTATTCATTTGTTATATTTATTTATTTATTTATTTTACGTCAAAAACAGTTAAAACTGCGTATGACGTGCCATGGGGAAAAGTGAATTGTGTGCACATTTTCACAATTCTGTGATCCCTAAGTCATATACTATTTGAATTTTGAATTTAAAAAAATCTCCCATGTAATAAATCTATTTTCAAGGATAAATAAGCAATAAAGTTTGGGTTCTTATCCATGTTGTCCTCCGGAATAATACTTTCTGCCGCGACATTTAAACATTGTTTGAAATAAACGAAACATTTAAGTCAATGCTTTTTTTGTGTAATTGTTTATTATATCCTTGCACATTAAATTTTTCGTTAAGACGCCTTAATGAATCTTGTATACTGTGGGAATTTACCATTTTACTAGGAGAACTACAGCTTAGGGTCTCTGGGTCCTCAAACATTATAAAAAGTCACAGATTTGCTAAGTGTCTCGCGCAGAAACGACATCAATTAGTATTTTGGAAGCCACAATCGTATTGGTAAGAAGTTGGAGTTGATTTCGGTTATATATTGTGTTCGAGTATTTTGACGTTCGTTACGTTACAATATTAGGGTCATCCTACATTCGGCGTGATTTTGTTACGGGTATATGTGCATTTCGCGTGATTTATTTTCGGCGCAAAAAGCATATTAGTGATCTGTAGATTGTAAGCTTCAGACCCAAATGAAAATAATATACCTTTTTCATGATCATATATCAATTTTTTTCATAAACTGTTCCATTAATTATGTCCTGTAAATTTTAATATTAACAGCAAGGGCGGCTTTAAAAATAATGTAACTTCAGGCCTCCAAAATGGTTTATCTGTCCCTCCTTGTGTGTTTGTAGAATTGAAGATGGTCGAGATTTTCGAAAGTGCTCTTCATGCTTATTTCAAGAGACGCTGACAAATTCTTTCTTCCACCATGTAGCAATACATAACTCATACCTTGTAAACAGTAATGAGGTCTTTGATTTATCACAACCTTCTAAATTTCCAGCTGTGAGCCCAACACGTTTCAGTCCTTTCGTTCACCAGCACTCAAAGGAGAAGATGCATGGGTACAAAAAGGCTGCTACCAGAGGTATGCCAAGGATCGACAACATAAGACGACTACATATATTTCAGAAAGAAACCCGCAATTCCGATCTTCAGAGTCCTATACCTAGTCACCTTCATTCCTACTGCCGCTCAGTCAAACATGTCTGCAAGTTTTTAAGGAGCCGAAGTGTTAATTACTATTCTTTATTTTGTTTAAAATATATTTTATAAACATTTCAATGGTAAGGATTCTTCACTCTTACATTTAGCACTCAGCTAGGCAATTAACTGCAAAATAATGCAATTTAGTTCGCAAAATAACGAAAGTTATCGAAACATTTTCTTTGAAACTTGCAAGTCCTAAAGTTAAATGCAGAGTGGTCTTACAAGAAATATGTAAACCACAGCGTTTGTTAGTAATTATTTGTATTTTAATGAACCCGGGAGTGCCGCAATAAGTAAACTCACGCCAGTGCCCGCAATTTACCTCAGAGATATCTGAGACTTTGTGAATGCGAATTATCTGAAGATCTATTTACTGAAATACGTATTTTATTTAGTTTGTACATGACCCCCAATTAATGAATCATATACAGCAGAAACCCTGTCTGAATACTTATGGTGAGAAAGGTAAAATTTGACAAAGTACACGGAAAATAATTAAACATCTTATTATCTTATTACAAAATATTAAATACAATTTTCACAAATGATTGTAGCATGTTCTCAACAAACATATATTTTACATTTTTCACAAAAATATTTGGAAATTCTTTGTTTCTTTTCAATTTTACAAGGTTCGCATTTCTTTCATTTACCTACAGACGTCTCCTGTAGAATAATAATGTCATATTAATAATGAATAAGATATTAATTCATCGATACCAAAAGGAAACTTCGTCAGCAAAATACGTATAATAGATATTTACATCAGTTTCAGTACAATTGCCCGTACATTAATAAAACGGTGAAAATTGCTTTACTCTCTCTCTGGCATTTACACGAATCATTACGACTTAATTGATGCGATTGATGATGAACCTAATTTTGTAATTAAAAAATTATTTTAATTGACAGTTTTTCATGTAATTTTCTATGCCTGAAAATGATCGAGATAGAATACTGTACTATGTTTAAAATTTATTTTTATTATAAACATGCAAAGCATAAATAAAACTTTTTAACATGATTACACTCGCTGGATGTGCCACATTAAGAAAGTGATATATGCAAGCGACAAAGGAGATGGTGAAATGAGTTTTTACTGACATCGATCTGCTAAACATACTTTCCTTGCAACACAATCATAACACAAGAACTTTGTGCTATTAAAGAGATGATAGAAGTGAAGAAATTGTTTCACACACCTGATAAAGATTATCTCAAACAAACGATTGTATTTTGCATGAGAACATTACCCCACAAAGAAGAAGGGCAATTAGCACAATAAAAAGTTGCAAGAGTTAAACGATGAAGAGAAGATGGCTACAATGCAGGAAGATACCGATCTCTTATTGCTGCCAAGTGCGGAGCGGAGGTCAAAGGTCATCCGATGCAGATGTGGCCACGTCGCCCCACTCAGAGCGAAAGCCTCGACTTGGGTTCGAAGCGGCGACCTCGGGTCTCGCCCCCCCTCCGACCAGCACGACAGGATGTTTCATTACAGCGGCTATCGCCATATGCAGAGACTTCTGGCAAGTTTGATCCTGAAGTATGCACGTTGAGCGCAAAGAAGGACCGTCGGGAAGTGTACGTGTGAGTAGTACGGTGGATAAAGGGGCGTCATATATAAGCAGATGGCACACGGCGTAGTTTCGGATGGCCGGTTTTCCCATTAAGGCCTGATCAGGCAGGCAAGTTTTCTTGCTTCCTCGCTCGACGCCTGCCACGGTCGTTTCCTTTCCAATCCTGACCCCGGGTCTACCAACCCGCCAAACAGTAGGCTGCCTTTGCGATGAAAAGCTAATCTATCTTATCCGTGAGTATTTTATAATCCACGTTCTTGTAACTGAAAGAATTTATATCTATTAATGTATTTCCAGCTCTGACGGAAAGATTTTATATCTATTAATGTATTTCCAGCTCTGACGATGATCGCTACGCGATCGAAAAGATCTTAAGAAGAAATATAGATTTGATACCAGACAACCTCTGTTTATTTACTGTGAAAGAATTCGTTATGTCATGCTATTTGGTTGTGTAGTAATCTTAAATCTTATTTTTCATGCGTTTTTAACTGCATTGTAGTCATACTTTTACAATATATGGTGCCTAATGATAAGGTTTAGTGATGAAACGTCGACAAAAAAAAAAATAAAAACAAAATTCAACAATTGCATGCAATCACATGCAAGTTGTTTGAAGGAAAAATCATCAAAGAGTAGAACATTCATGAAACGTGAACTTTTTTTGATTTTATTGACTGACATTGTAGGCACATTTACGCGTACGATAAATGTCGCAAATTGCATTCTACGGAGTACCTTATTGTAACAATGATCATATCTTTTATTGCAAAATTAATGCACGGTTTTTGAGCGACGAAAATTTGTTACCTGTTAGTAGTGACAACTGTCAATCAACACTACTCGTAGGTGGTTGACATTTTTTAAGAAAAATGTTTTTTCAATAATAATACTACTACTGAATAGAAAAATGATGAATGTGATCTGGGAATTGGGTGATTATTAACTACTATCATGTAACGTAAATGCTTATTTCTTCACTATTTACTAATACTTATCAGTAATATCATATGATATTACTAATACTTATCAGTACTATACTATATATATTACTAATACTTATCAGTAATATCATAGTCGTTACATAATTAGACGAGTGTGATTGAATTTTCGATTGATTGATTAGTGTTTCTGGACGCGTCAACAGCTGTCATTAGTCCCATACGTGTAGCGCATGTTTTGTATAGCGGGAGTCCACTGCGGCCTACATGTCGTGTGGTGTGTTTTCCCCAACCAGGTGCCTCCCACCTGCAGAGCACCGCTCCAGTCGGGACGAGCACCAAACTCCCGACTGGTCTCCCGACACATGTGGTAGTGTAGTGCATGGAAGGAGAAAGGGGCGCGGACAGGACAAAGAAGTGGAAGGAAATATTCTGAGCAGTCCGTGACGTGTTTGTTACAGTACTGCCCCGGCATTCACCTGGAGGTGATTGGAGAAATCACGGAAAACTAACACGAAGAGTAACCGCCGCCATAATTATTCTCTAGACTGGGACTGAATACGACCGAGCTATGTAGCTAATGTTGATGCCACCGTCGGGAGCTATCTAGATAGTGTCGATGCTCCAGCCATCGTCGGGACTGGATCCCTAGGACCTCCCGGTCAGAAGCACTGCAGTGACATCATTCGATGCCAGAGCAAGTTATGCCGGTAGCGTGATAGATTGATTGATTGATTTTTTCGTGTTTCCGGGCGCGTCAACTGCTTCGGTCATTAGTCCCGTTAGTGTAGTGCATGTTTTTTCGCAGGAGATGCCGGTGATCTTCCCCGCTGGATGGCGAAATCCCACGCCGACCTACCGTCGGCTAGTGGGGTTTCCCCCTAACCAGGACTCTCCCACCAGCGGGGCACCGCCTCAGCCCGGACAAGCTCTAAGCTCCCGACCGGTCTCCCGGAATATGTGATAGTGTAGTGCTTGTTAGTGAAAGTGTGTGTAAGGGGAGAGGATAGGACAAGGACGAGGAAGGACAGATCACGCGCAGTCCGTGGCCCGTTTGGTAGGGTACTGCTCCGGCATTCGCCTGGTGTTGATCGGAGAAACAACGGAAAACTACCGATCAGAGCAGCCGGCCGCTAGTGTTCTCCTCCAGACAGCGACTGAATTCGACCTAGCTGAAAAGCTAGTGTCGAAAATCCTGCCGCCGTCAGGACTCGAACCTAGGCCCTCCCGGTCAGAGGCGCTGCAGTGACATCAGTTGATGCACTGAGCTACCGCTTCCGGCAGCGTGCTAGAGTGTGTAGTCTTATGAAAAGCTATAAATTCTGAAAATATATTTTCAACATCCAATAATTCTGGACACACGTGGCAGAGACGCATTTAATGAGGTAGGGAAATGGTTATGTAGATAAAGCAAGTAAGTAACAAGAACATTTGGATATCTACATTAGTGATCTTTTTTCGTTCGTTTTTTACTTTCCTCCGCTTCTTCGACATTCTTATTTTTTCTCCTTAAACTCCTCCTCTCTTCCCCATTCTTTCTTCTTTCGTAAATGAAACAGAGGTGCTCAATATCATGAATCTCTTCAACGGGGCAACGACGTGGTAGCAGCCTGACCACAGTCTCATCGTCGCGATATTTATCTGTCGCGGAACAAATATCGTTAATTCGCATTAGGGACGGGCGGGCGCGCCTCCGGCAGCGACCAACCGGCGTCAGAGTTGGCGAGGAGCCACCGGGCGCCATTTTCTTGTCATTATGTAGATGCGTCTGCGATACTGTCGCTGAAACGCGTTTCTAATCTCAATCACCGATTACAAATGGCGGTCCGCGGAATGCTCGTTTGTTCTACATTTTATGCCTTGCTTAGCCATTCGACTTTTCGTCGTTAATATTCCAATGATGCAAGAGATGAATTATGATATTAAAAATTGAAAATTATATAAAAACTGGCCTACGAAACTCAGCAATTCTCGGACATTTATTTATCACAATCATCTACCAGATAACTGGTATACACGGTGTTGCCCGGATTTTAGTAAAAGGTGCAGATTTTAACAAAGGTAAGCTTTCATTGATTTTGATTGGTACCCTCTAAAGAAATTTTGTATTTTTTCTTTGAAAAAAAAGCATCTTTTAGGGTAACGTTTTGAATCGCAACTTCGCGCGTGATTGATTCTTGTTCGCTCAAAATTATCCGTGCCAAATTTACGAGCAATTACTCCAGTAGCGATAATCTTTCTGTGACACACCCGAGGCATGGATGTTTGTATACGTCCGTCTACCGTTACCGTTACAACCAATGTTACTTACATTGGTCGCTATGTGACCCTAGAAGTTGAAAAGGGACGTTAGATAAGCCAAAGAAAAAGAAGAAGACTGAAGGGATAATTCCCTGTTCAGCAGAAGTACAATTATTAGGTTTTGTGTCGATGGTTTCCTATAAACTCTAAAAAATCATCTTTCCTTAGTGTGTTATGTATAGGAGATTATTATATTCATTATGGAAGGGATATTCATTTAACGCAAGGTGAATTTTGTTATTTATACCTTCGTCTAACGAAACTGTTCTAATAAATATTTGTACTTTTGTAATTATTTTTTATATGATCAGGTTGTCATAGCGGGTGGTGAAGACGACGCAGGCTATATGTTCTGCAAGCTTCAAGAAGATAATGAAAACTGGTGTCTTACTATAAAGTTCTAAAGACGAATGCAAAGTTGAGAACATATGTACTTACCGAGCAGAAATATGAGGATTACGTATTAGCTATAGATAATCTTGAAAACGACTATTGGAGAAGGAACTGCCAAGTGTTAAAATTGGATCATACACGAAATGAAGACACCAGAAAAAGAATGGATGTGGAAAGAGTCATCTTAGACACGATTAATGACAAGCGATTTGATATGGACTTCTTTAACACATGGATCACATAAGGTGCCCAATAAAAATGTGTGAATGACTCATACAACAACGGAAGCGTAGCAGGTCACTCAGAGCTGGAAGAAAGATGGAGATTGTGATATGCAAGCAAGAACAAGAAACTGGCAAAACTGGCTCTAGGCATCATCTGATGGCACTTAATTGGGTGTGACCTGGAGATCCTAGGGTTCGAACCTCGTGGCAGGAGTTTTGACACTAGTACAGAGTTAGGTAGATTTCAGCCGCTGCCTGCAGGAGAATTCTAGTGGCTGGCTTCTCGTATGCTACATAGTCGTTTTCTGTGGCTTCTCCAATCAACACCAGGCCAATACCGGAATAGCTAACAAAATGGTCACAGAACGCGGGCGATTTTTCCTTCTTTCTTGACCGATCCTTACCACTTACATACACTTACACCCACACACACTACACCATCATATTTGTCGGGAGGCCAGTCGCGAGTTTAGAGCTTATCCCGGCTGGGGTAATACCCCGTTCGTGGAGATACCTGGATGGGAAACTCCCATTACAACTTAATTTCTGTGAGTGTAGTGTATCTTATATGCCAGATGTGGCGGTGTTCTTCCCCTACTGGGAATGTGTGGAAGTGTAAAGCAAATAAATGCGTGTGTGTAAGTAACAGGAGAGAAGACAAGATTGCAAAACGAAACATCGCGCCCTATCTGGTGCTGTCTGTTAGGATACCAGCATTCTCCTGATTTTAACACGGGAAATCACGGAAATCTATCGAATAGAGCAGCTGGTCTCTAGAATTTCCCTGCTGACAATGGCAAAATTGTACCTCATTATGCAGCTAATGTCGAAAATACCCCACTCTTGGTTCTCGAGCCCTGAGACATCCAGGTCAGAGATGCTTGAGCAGCACCGATCGCAGTGCCAGAGCTAGACAACTTTTGGCCTGGGCCAATGATGAAATGTAGCCTCCTCCCTGAAACTAAATTAAAAATGCGGAAGTTGAATCAAAAAACTATAAGAGTTATTTTATTTCAACAAATAACAAAAATGACAAGGTTTAAGTAACAAAAAGTTAGAAAAATAATAAAAATTATTTTAAAAATATTTAGCATCATTTGATTCATTTAGATTCCTACTTTATAAGTAATTACTATAATTAACGATTTAAACTAAAAACTAATTGAAAATTTTATGAAAACTGTAGTGCCACTTATAAAATTACGGTAACTATTTTCTGGCGTTCTAATTTCTATTTAAATTTTTTGCAATTTTCCCCCCATTAGGCCCATCATCTGGTCCCTCGACTTGCGGGGCCGCGGGCGAGCGCCCGGCCTGCCTATGTCTAGCACCGGCACCGACTGATCGTTGTCTCTGCGCCATCTCAGCCGGTCGAAATGAAATGGAGAAACTGCTCGTGTGACGACTGACGCGGGGAGGGAGGGGGCGCGTGGGCGTTGCGGTTCGACTCCCAGCGGCGGAGGCGGGGGCGGGGGCGGCCGCGATGCTATCGCTAGCGGCGGCCGGGCGGGTTCGTAAACACGCCCGATTTGGCGCTGACCGCTCTAGTTTTGTTGACTTTTGCCAGCGACCGCACGCTGGGCTCTGCCTGTCGGGAAATGAGAGCGGACCGCTGCTTCGCACGGGGTGGGTGGCAGATGGCGCCGCTGGGGGAACACAGTGAGAATGCGAGGTTGGAACCGACTGTGGTGGCTCAGAAACAGCAAATGCTGCCGATCTAGGATTCGAAACACCACGGTGGCGTATTATTGAGTATTAGTGGCGTAGCTGAGATCTGGGTTGAATTGAATCATCGTCTGGATCTTCCAAATCTGTAAACCTAATCAAATGTTGCTTAACTAATATTTTGAAATTATTTCTGAGAATTTCTTATGACGTACTATATTTGACATTTCATAATGAGTGCACTCCTTATTTTGTAATACGGTAACTTGCTTTCGTCCGTCCGTCACTACCGGTTTGACTCTTTCCATCCTACTGCTTTGTGCAAGATCGATCTGCTGGTGGGAAATTGGGAATTCTTGTACCCTTCTAATTTAATTTAAAAACATCATATTAATGAACTGGATCATATTTTTAAGACTGTGTAAAGCATCGGAGACACCATACTAAACTATTTAAAAGAACAGAATAAAATAAAATCTAATTACCGTGTTCAAAAACGATCAACACAAGAGAAGTGAGCCATCCAAAGACATTCGAAATCAACGTTCCCCCCACTCATGTGGCAAAGACCATCTTCAATGGCTGACACCTCTTTCACGCGGCTGACCAAGAGGGTGCTAGTTCCGTGGCAAGCGGACTTTCTACACTAGCTGAAGGGATCAATGGAATTCAGCACTGTCTGGAGGAGAATTATAGCGTCCTGATGCTCTCGTCGAGAGTTTTTCGTAGCCTCTCCAATACATAGCAGGCGAATGCCAAGTAGTATCAGGAAAAAAACGGACCAGGCGATCTTTTCTTATTCATTTATCTTCCCTTACACACACACACACACACACACACACACACACACACACACACACACACACACACACACGCGCGCGCGCGCGCGCGTACCTTTACATGCACTACACTACCACTCATGGTTTGATTGATTGATTGATTGATTGATATTTTCGTGTTTCTGGGCGCGTCAACTGCTTCGGTCATTAGTCCCGTTAGTGTAGTGCATGTTTTTTGTCGGGAGATGGCGGTGATCTTCCCCCGCTAGATGGCGAGATCCGGCGCCGACCTACCGTCGGCTAGTGGGGTTTCCCCCTAACCAGGACTCTCCTATCAGCGGGGCACCACCCCAGCCGGGACAAGCTCTAAGCTCCCGACCGGTCTCCCGGAATATGTGGTAGTGTAGTGCATGTTCGTGTAAGTATGTGTGTAAGGGGAGACGATAGGACAAGGAAGAGGAAGGACAGAACGCGCGCGGTCCGTGGCCCGTTTGGTAAGGTACTGCTCCGGCATTCGCCTGGATTGATCGGAGAAACCACGGAAAACTACCGATCAGAGCAGCCGGCCGCTAGAATTCTCTTCCAGACAGCGACTGAATTCGACCTAGCTGCATGTTGTATAATTTAATGATTAATCATTTGGATTAGTTTATTGGAATGATTTCTCTGTGTTTCTCCCTCTTAAGAAACATGTTCGAGCCCCACTGTCTCTGCCTTCCTGCAGACACTTATCCGGAAGAGCCTGAAATCAAGTACAGATGTAACCAGGCATCCCAGTCGCTACCTCTACTTTCTCCGGAAAGCGAATGGGGAACGTGGTTTCTGCATCGTCCACCGTTTTCCGGCGAATCCACTCCACGCTTGCCAGAAACACGTTCAAAAGACGTTTCCGACAAGGAAGTTGTTACCACTGTAATGTAAATTTAATCAATGAACATAGACGAGTTGTTGCATCAGTACGATTTACAAATGATCGCAACATTACTAATACAATAAAGAAAGACTCGAGAGGCAAACTATCTTCAAGAACGGTTTTAAGGGTGCATAAATGTACACCAAAGTGTTTGTAAACTGTACTTTTTAGAACATGATAATTAATTTTCATCCTCGAAATGAAATAAACAAGAAAAAACTGATAAGAAAAAGTGCATATTGAATTGCGTATTATTTTTTTTTAAGAGACAGTGCAAAATCCAGCCAGTTCTAATTTTATACACTGCGATTTATTCACATTAATTTTCTCTGAGATAACACTATAAGTAGAGTAAAACTATTAAATTGTTTCAATTTCTTTTGAAATCGTTGTTTTAAAAGTTAAAATAGTTTCTTCGTTTTGAAATCCAACCTTGAATTCTACTTAACCACGCTTCGGTTTGATGAAAAAATGAAGTATAAGAGGGGAGTCAGACGGAATGTAAGATCTAGATTTTTAAGAACCTGGTATATATTAAAGGACGCTTTGTTTAAATTTACGTACGATGTCAACGTTAAGTGGCTTGTTGCAATTTGACTGATGTAATTTCTAATTCATAATCTACCAAATTTTACATTTTGTTCTTTTAAATGTTTTGTGTATTCCAGTGGTAAGGAGCAATTCCCTATCAATCAGTAGCACACTTACGTGAATTTGTGAGAAAGGTGAAAATTGTTTGTGTAAATGATTGTTTAAATCACACGAAACTAACAGTGACCTACACGTAGGCTTGCGGAAATTCTCCTCATCAAGGTATCTTCCAAATTCGGATCACCGCCCCAGCTGGGGCAAGCTCTCAGGTCCCGTCTAATTTCCCGGAATGTGAATGTGTCGTGCATGTCAATGTGTGCGTATCTAAGGGGCGAGAATAGGAAACGGACGGAAAGATCGCGCGTGGTCCGCGGCCCATTTGTTAGGATACTGCTCCGACATTCGCCTGGTGTTAATAGGAGAAACCACGGACAACTATCGATCAGAGCAGCCGACCTCTAAAATAATGACTGAGTAAAGTTAAGCTGAAATGAATACATCCCCAACCCGCTCCGCTACGAGTAAGTCGCCCGAGCATGCAATCAGCAATCAGATCAGAGGCGAGAGAGCTGGGGGCACAGCCCATCTGCAAATCCCAATTAAGAACCGATTCCGGATTCGTTCAATTCGGCGGCGACGACGTTGCAACCGGCTCTTAGCTCGGGCGGCTTGGATTTCACTTTCGCCGAAGACGCATCAAAGCGCTGCCGCCGCCGACCACACAACTCTTCGCAATGCCCCGGTCAGCGCATGGTGCGTTCAAGCATACAAGAGATTCCTACAACAGGCGTGTATGAGAATTCACGAATGTAGAGTACTATGTGTGAACTAGAAGCATGTGCGTGATGTCTTTGATATATCACGTCTCATTTACATTCTTCCATTTCATCTTTTTCTTTTCTATTTCTTCTACTACTTCTCATCCTTCTTTTTCTTTCTTCTTCCTTTTTACTGTTCTTCTACTTTCCCTTCTTATATATCTTGTTAAACATCTTCTTCTTCTGTTTCATCTTCTTTTTTCTTCCTCCAATTCTGCCTCTACTTCTTCTACTTCTATCTCTTCTTCATCTATTTCTTCTTCTTCGTCCTCTCTTCTAGTTTTTTTCTTCTTTGTAATTTCCTCCTCCTTGTTCTTCTCTTCTCCTTTGTTTCTTCTTTCTTCTATGTTCGTCCGCCTGTTCTGTTTAAATAAATTGTCCTCCTCCAGGAGGCACTGCCTTAAAGTAGCATTGACCGTGTGGACGAGGAGGTTTGCATGCTCCAATGGAGTCTTGGGCATTGCAGAGGTAGCACTGCTACTCAGTTGGCGGCCTGACTACCAGTGTTGCCGGTAGGGCAACCCATGCTGTATAGGTCTCAACGGAGGTGCCAGACGAAGGGCTGTCTCACAACGACCCATTTGTTCTTCTCCACAACCATATTTCAAATCCTCTCAAAATCATCTCCGATATCCTCCCCATCCCCCCATCTGTGGTATTTATTTTTATTTTTATTTAATAGGTAATTATTACAGCCAAATTAGAAACTAGATGCAATGTGGCTAGGCCGAAGGCCTTTAAGCCATTACAATACCTACATTCTACCGCGTTCTAACCTTTCGTGGTATCTACTGATGGTGGTACATCTGTGGTATTTACTGATAGGTGGTTCCCTTACTATTGCGTTATGACTCTACTTACTTTGTGACCCTCTTCTTTCATCTTTCCAGTAGCGCTGTTTTTACCACTTGTGTTTTCCGACCCCGACGCTACTAGGTTTCGAGGGCTAGGGAGTCATTCGTTTTCCCTTCTTCTCTTTCCTCTTGCATTCTTTTTCTATATTTTCTTACTTCTCTACTCTCTAATGCTTTTTTCTTATTCTTCTTTCTTCTTCACTCTTTCCCAAGCCAAGGTGTAAAGGGACCAGTGCTGAGGTCTAGAAGTGGCGCAGGGGGTATCTGCGTCTTGAAGGGAGCTTATGGGATACATGGTGACTTCCCATAGTAATAAGCCTTTCCTCTTTATATGGAGCTCCGAATAGATTGATAGTTAATCCCTAGCTACTCGTGGAACAGAAGTGGATGATTAAAATAAAAGAAAAAATGAAAATATAACTAAAAAATACACAAAAATAAACAAAAAAGCTCAATAACAGAATCTTTAACTCAGATCTCAACGAGTTAATACTTGAAACTAGTAGAAACTCGCTTAAATACAGTTGTACAAACAACAGGGGTAGGAATTAATCGCAATATGCCATAGAACCAGAAATAATTCAAGATGAGAAACGCTTACAATTTTTTCATGAATCACTACAAAAGAGGAAGAAGTGATAAACTACCTACGCAATCAAATAGAAAGTCTTCAAGCCAAGCAAAGTATTCCTATAACTCAACCAGCTGAGAGGAAGAGGAGGAAATTGTTAACACAGAAACAGCTTGGCGATTACCCAAGAATTATTCTAAAAGGCAGGCTAAGAAAAAGAAAGGCCCCATCGTCACCAGAGCAGAGTGCAATTAAATACGGTATAGAACAAAAATCAAAAACCTTATAAGAGAAAAAGCTACCTCCAGTAGTAATCAGCTATCTAACTAACAGGAGAATAAAAACCAGCTTCAAAGTAAAAATTTACAGTACAATGCTATATTTATGAATAATAGCCAAATTGAAATTAACGTCAGTGATGGAACAGAATTCCACGAACTAACAAAAATAATTAATGAAGCCAAACAACAAAGGCGTACTTATGAAAATAAACAAGTGAGGCCTATAAGTATCATGGTCAGAAATCTCCACCCAACTTGTGATACGGCAGCAATTTAAGCGGAACTAGAAGAAAAAGTGTTCAAAATTATATCGGTAGAAAATAAATTAAAAAGAATAAAAGAGAATAACCAATATAAATCCATTATTTATGTTAACCTTTGACAAGGCTGATGACATTACGAAAATCCACGAAATACAATATCTGGCAAATATGAAGATCAGAACAGAAATGTACAAGACTGGGAAACTCAATGTAAAAGACGTTAAAGCTACAGCCATACACAAAAATTATGTCAGAGAAATCTAGTATGCTTCAAGTGCGCGGGAAATCACCTGACATCTGCTTGCACAAAATCAAAAAACACACCAGCAAAATGTGCAAACTGCGCTGGAAGCCATCCAGCAAATTACAGAGGCTGCGTTATTGCCAAAGAAGTGCAGAAAAGAAGAAATCAACAAAACAAAAACAAGAGATGCGCGGAACACCACAGAAAAAAAAGAGGTGCCCAGAAGAAAAACTTTTATACCCAAAGGGACAACAAGAAATCTCTAATAATATTACTGTTCAAGGGAATGAATTGAAACAAAACATCAATTCACTACAACCCAAGCCAAATTATGATACATCAGTGCAACAGATGTAACAACAGATGATACAGATGATGATCATTTTGGTGAGAGATTAGATCGTTTAGCAGCCATAGCAACAGGGAAAGATGAAAATAACGGGTAAAAATCTGAGAATAGCGACATGGAATGCTAATGGCATACAGAACAAATAAATATGAACTAGATTTTTTCTAAATACAACAAATAGATGTGTGCTTCATATCAGAAACTCACTTTACAAAAGCATCTTATATAAAATTAAAAGGTTTTAATATTTATCGTACTACTTACCCAGATAATGATGCGAAAGGAGGGAGCGCGAATATCATCAAAGTTTGTATGAATAATTATGAAAACAACCCAATAGAGTGTAAAGAGGTGCACCTCATCACATATTGATCAAATCTACCAAACCAAATCTTAAAATTGGTGCAATATACTACCCACCAAGACACAGTCTTAAATTTGAATATTACAAAGCAATTTTGCAACACATGGGTGAACGGTTTATAATGGGTGGTAACTTTAATGCCAAACACACTGATTGGGAAGCAAGGCAGATCACTAGCAAAGGAACCGAGTTTAAAAAAAGGGACCATAGACACAGGATGCAATACGCATTCAAAAGGGAAGCAAATCTACTGGCCTAATGACAGAGACAAAAATACCAGATTTACTGTACTAATTCATATCGAGGAAAATTGCATCAAATTTTATAGGGATAGACGAAAGTTTTGATTTAAATTGTGATCATTCAACTGCTATCTTAACGCTGAGTGAAAGAATAATTAAAATGAATGCGAGACCAGCTCTTGTAAATAAAACTACAGACTGGGAAGTTCCAAAATTGATTTACAAAATGAAATCAATTTGAATGTCAATCTAAAAAGAACCGAACAATTAGACAAGGAAGCAGAAAAATTGACTAGACTTCAACAAACTACTGCTTTTAACAACACCAAAGAAATAAAACGAACCACAAAAGGATTAATTATCCAGACGAGATAAGAAACCTACTAAGAGAAAAGAGGTCAGCGAGACGAAAGTGGCACCAAACACGACACCCTGCTAATAAGACTATCTTCAACAATAATGCACACAAATTGAAAAGAAAAATTCGTAAGTTAAAAGACGAAGTATGAGAGCATACCTTACAAATGTGACTGCTAATGAAGATACTGATTACTCATTGTGGAAAGCCTCTAAACGAATCAAAAGGCCGATCACCTCAGTCCTTCCAATAAGAAAAAGCCAAGGAGGGTGGGCAAAAGATAATAAACAAAATGCAGATCTATTTGCTGAACATCTAATGGATGTCTTCACGACAAATGATATGCAGAACAATAATAACGCTCTTGAAGTTAATAATACTATAACAGGAAAAATAACTCCGGTTACTCTAATACACATGTTATCCCATAATCGTCAAACATATGCTCTAAGAGAGTTTCTGCAGAATCTCAATGTCTGGAAGACACTAGTTTTAATGATAATTACTTCACTTAAAGTTGATTAAGTTTTAAAAGTAGCGTGTCCCGTACAAAATTAATCAAAATATTATCCTTTTGTTGATTATTTTCTTACTTTCAGCATTTCATAATAAATTGTCAAAATTAAGTTTAATTTCGGAGAAAAATGTTATTGCACCATCATTTTTATCATTTATCATGTTATTGTATCATGCCCAGTGTCAAAGTATCATGTAAGATGCTTTTTTTTGTTTAGACTGTGGTTCAAAATTTACGTGTGCCACGTACCGATGATATTCACTAGAAGCAGAAGGTACCAAAATTCCTGTGGCTATTACAGGTTAGACAATGCACGCGAGACATGTGTTCAAAAGCGTTGTATCATTGAAAATACATTTTATACGGAAATCGGATTAAAAATTCATTCTTTGGTAAATACTTTTTAACACTGGGCAATACGCCAATTTCTAATTCTTCATTATTTCATAATCTCTTATCATAGACTGCATATATTTTAATCATCTTCGAAAATCACAGAATTAGTACTTTCCACTAAATCTTCCATCCGAACATGCTGTTTATTGCTAAGAAATGAAGGTTTCGAAGTGTATTTGCATATCCTCCCCAAACCCCCTGAAAATAAGCAGCGTTTGAAGTCAAGGCTTATGAAGATCCACTCGGCCCCAATCGCCGGCAAATGTCACTGCGACTGCATTGGGAGTGGAGCGCCTCCAAATCGGGCGCATTTTGGCACCACTAGAATCGGTGTCATGGCGGCGGAGGCGGTCGTAGGGAAGGCGTGTAGTAGGAGACGAAGGCAGTGTCCCTGATGGTGTCGGTGTGGGTGTCGGTGTGGGTGTCGGTGTCGGTGTGGGTGTCGGTGTCGGTGTGGGTGTCGGTGTCGGTGTCGGTGTCGGTGTCGGTGTCGGTGTCGGTGTGGGTGTCGGTGTCGCTGTCGGTGTGGGTGTCGGTGTCGGCGTGGGTGTAGGTGTCGGTGTGGGTGTGGTGTGGGTGTCGGTGTCGGTGTGGGTGTCGGTGTCGGTGTGGGTGTCGGTGTCGGTGTGGGTGTCGGTGTGGGTGTCGGTGTCGGTGTCGGTGTCGGTGTCGATGTGGGTGTCGGTGTGGGTGTCGTGGGTGTCGGTGTCGGTGTCGGTGTCGGTGTCGGTGTCGGTGTCGGTGTCGGTGTCGGTGTCGGTGTCGGTGTCGGTGTCGGTGTCGGTGTCGGTGTCGGTGTCGGTGTCGGTGTCGGTGTCGGTGTCGGTGTCGGTGTCGGTGTCGGTGTCGGTGGTCGGTGTCGGTGTGCGGTGTCGGTGTCGGTGTCGGTGTCGGTGTGCGGTGGGTGGGTGTGGTGTGTCGGTGTCGGTGTCGGTGTCGGTGTCGGTGTCGGTGTCGGTGTCGGTGTCGGTGTCGGTGTCGGTGTCGGTGTCGGTGTCGGTGTCGGTGTCGGTGTCGGTGTCGGTGTCGGTGGTCGGTGTCGGTGTCGGTGTCGGTGTCGGTGTCCGTGTCGGTGTCGGTGTCGGTGTCGGTGTCGGTGTCGGTGTCGGTGTCGGTGTCGGTGTCGGTGTCGGTGTCGGTGTCGGTGTCGGTGTCGGTGGTGTCGTGTCGGTGTCGGTGTCGGTGTCGGTGTCGTGTGTCGGTGTCGGTGTCGGTGTCGGTGTCGGTGTCGGTGTCGGTGTCGGTGTCGGTGTCGGTGTCGGGGTCGGTGTCGGTGTCGGTGTCGGTGTCGGTGTCGGTGTCGGTGTCGGTGTCGGTGTCGGTGTCGGTGTCGGTGTCGGTGTCGGTGTCGGTGTCGGTGTCCGGTGTCGGTGTCGGTGTCGGTGTCGGTGTCGGTGTCGGTGTCGGTGTCGGTGTCGGTGTCGGTGTCGGTGTCGGTGTCGTGTGTCGGTGTCGGTGTCGGTGTCGGTGTCGGTGTCGGTGTCGGTGTCGGTGTCGGTGTCGGTGTCGGTGTCGGTGTCGGTGTCGGTGTCGGTGTCGGTGTCGGTGTCGGTGTCGGTGTCGGTGTCGGTGTCGGTGTCGGTGTCGGTGTCGGTGTCGTGTCTCGGTGTCGGTGTCGGTGTCGGTGTCGGTGTCGGTGTCGGTGTCGGTGTCGGTGTCGGTGTCGGTGTCGGTGTCGGTGTCGGTGTCGTCGGTGTCGGTGTCGGTGTCGGTGTCGGTGTCGGTGTCGTGTCGTTCGGTGTCGTGTCGTGTCGGTGTCGGTGTCGGTGTCGGTGTCGGTGGGCGGTGTCGGTGTCGGTGTCGGTCTGTCGGTGTCGGTGTCGGTGTCGGTGTCGGTGTCGGTGTCGGTGTCGGTGTCGGTGTCGGTGTCGGTGTCGGTGTCGCTGTCGCTGTCGCTGTCGCTGTCGCTGTCGCTAGTCGCTGTCGCTGTCGCTGTCGCTGTCGATGTCGCTGTCGCTGTCGCTGTCGCTCGCTGTCGCTGTCGCTGTCGTACGCTGCCGTGCTGTCGCTGTCGCTGTCGCTGTCGTGTCAATGCCGTGCCTGGCGTTTCGACAATCGTGCAAGGTGTGGGCAATGCCGTAGCGGACGATCATAGTGCAAGTGGCGGATGGCTGTAGCAGGCAATGGCGATAGTGATGGAGACGATGGCGATTACTATGGTCATGGCGATGACAAAGGCAACGGGGATACCGACTAGATAGGTGGAGGCAGAAGGCGAAGAGGCAACTATGATGGCTTCGCGGATGACGCTGATGGGGCTGCAGGCAGGGTGCCAGATAGGTTTCGAGCTCTTTCTTTACCACCAGTGCGTAATTTCCCCAAGTAACCTCTCCAATGAAACAAAGTTGCCCAACTTTAAAACGAAAAATATTACAAATTATGACGACATGAGTTGTCCCTGTCAATTCCATTGGGTGTCCTTTTAATTTAAAATCAACCATTCATCGTCCTCTAAGCTGCTCGAAGCCGTTTACTATCTTCGTTTTTTTTTCGTGCCCTTCTTTTTCTATATCTGTCGTTTATTTTTCTCGTTTTGATACAAAAAATGACTTCTATTGTTTCTTTATTAATTGAAAGAATAATATTAATAACTCGACTTTGGATGAAAGAAAATTCCCCAACCCAAGAATATTCCCCAACATTTCCCTTTTCATTTATGTTGCCCATTCTTTCCGAACACCGAAAAAAAAACCATTTTGAGGATAAAATTGCCCAATCTGGCAACCCTGGCTGTGGGAGCGTCGGCAATGACGGCACGTGGGTGGTGAGAGTGATTTGGTGTCGGAGGAGGGGGTCATGTGCCGAGCCGCACCTCCGCAGCGGCCGCATCCATCACCGCGTCATCGCCGCCGAATACGCTTATCACCGCGGCGCTGCCACTGTCGCAGCCGGCTGGTGCACAGTAGTCTCGGAGACCAGTGTGCGGTCACACTCTTGCATTTGTTGACGATTTATTAATTTTATATATCTCATAAAGTAGAAGGCAACTTGGTAATTTTATAAATAGGAGTTTAGTAGTCCGAAATTTTCTGATGTCTAATGTGGATAAATTAATTTTAAATACGACAGTAAAGAAACGAAGGTTTATCAACACTAACTAACGAAGGTTATGCAAAAAATACTTTCGAGCTCAATAATAACGAGTTTAACTTAATACATAAATCTGGACTTTAATGTTTTTATATATAATGTGCTTTCCCTCTCTCTCACTCTCTCTTTCTCTCAATCACTTTCTCTCTCTCCCTCTCTTTCTCATCTTCCTTCTCTCTTCTCTTTCTTCCCGATATTTACATTTTCTTACATTATTACTTTCTCCGTACTCAGTCTTTCAATGACCCTTGTTCTTTTTCTTCTTTTCCTTTTTCACCTCTTATATTTATCTTTCTTTTTCCTTTCATTATTTTTTCTTATTATGACGATCAGATCATTGGAGTTCCTCGGCGAGACACCGAACACGCAGCCACTGGCGGGCGGTCAGTGCGGGCGCGCTTTCTCCTGGCTGCATTCCGCCAATACAAATGCGACGTCGCGCGGGGCGGGGCTGGGCAACACGCGCTGACACCGCGCAGGGGCCATGCAGGTGCGGCGCCATTGTAACCACGCGCCCACACGCCGCCGCCGCCGCCACCGCCGCCGCCGCCGCCACCACCGCCACCGCCAACACCGCCGCCACCGCCGCCTCCGCCACCTCCACCGCCTCCGCCACTGCCGCCACCGCCGCCACCGCCGCCGCCGCTGCCACCGCCGCCGCCACCACCCACCCTCCTCAGCCCCAGCCGCCGCCACCGAAATAAGGCGAGTGCATTTCGATGTCGAATCGCCTTCTCCACGGGGCGCCCGCCCCATCCTTGGGCCGCTATCTCTGCCGGGAGGAATCAGGGGTCGCCAAGCCACCGGTGAGGTGCTGGTGACAGGGCTGCGGGGAATTATACGAAAAATACGTCACACTCGTAACACAAGGCTGAAGCCTTGTAGTACTTAAGTATTTTGGTAACTCGGTTTTCTTGGGCTCTCTTACAGAGATTGTGCTCGCCATAGGGAACAGCACTATCGATCTTCTGCACAAAAGTGATGCGAAACGTGAGCTGCTGAAATGATCGTTAGTGCTTTAACATTCGACAGTGCACAAACTCTTTGTTTATAGCAGAGACCATCGGGGACGATATCGATAGAAGTTTCCATGGGGGCCGTAGCGGATCCTGATGCACAAGAGGGGCGTTAAGGCAATGAACAGGATCATCCATAGCAGCCTAGCCCATCCCACCTAGCAGCCCCAATACCTATCTCTCTCTCTCTCTCTCTCTCTCTCTCTCTCTATATATATATATATATATATATATATATATATATATATATATATATATATATATATATATATATAGCTCGTGAGCGCATCACATCAAGAGATTTTTTCGTTGCAGCGGTTGTGGCAATTTTTTGAGAGAGGGCGCTTGGCAAATATGAAGATAAGTTAATTTTTTATTTATTTAATTATTTTTTCCTAATGATTTATGATCGCTTTTAAAATTTTAATTAATAATTATATGTGATATTTCGTTGCTATTAAATTAATAAGACATTTCTTGAGTTATGATTGCTTAAGCAATAAGTGATTTCTCAAAATAAATGGTCCAGATTTCGTAGATGTTCCTGTTGAAAGCTGCGTGAGTGTGCCTTTAATCGGAATCATGTAATTGAGTGGCAACTCAATATTTTCGAACTAAGAGCGTTACATGCCTGATGGCTTCTGTTGCTGATTGATTGATTAATTCTTAGTGATTCCGAGCGCGTCAACTAATGCATTCCCCATGCACTCCTAAGTTCATGGGGTCATTTATCCCGTAAGTGTAGCGCATGTTTTTTCATCGTGAGGTGGTGGTGATATTCCCTAATTGTGTGGCGAGATACGGCGCCGACCTGCCGTCGACTAGCGGGGTTTTCCACAACCAGCTATCTCCCACCAGCGGGGCACAGCCCCAACCGGGACAAGTTCCCCGACCTGTCCCCTGACGTGTATGGTAGTGTACTGCATGTTAGTGTAAGTATAAGTGTGTGTGTAAGGGGAGAGGATAGGACAAGGAAGAAGAAGAAAAGATCGCGTGCGGTCCGTGGCTCGTTTGTTAGCAACATTCACCTGTGTTGATCGGAGAAACAACGGAAAATTATCAATCAGAGCAACCGGGCGCCAAAATTCTCCTTCAGGCAGCGACTAAACTCGACCTAGCTGAAAAGCTAGTTGTCAAAAATCATGGCACCGTCGGGACTCCCGGTCAGGGGCACTGCAGTGACATCAGTTGATGCACTGTGCCACCGCTCCCAGTGGCTTCGTTTGTGCGCCTCCAACTCTTGCACTTAATTCTTCTCCAATTAATTTCTTCCAATTAATCTCTTCCAATTAATTGTCCGCATTTTCGATGTAGAAATTCCATATAGCAGCAAAAATGATGTGTGGTGTATTATTCAAACTATTCAAAAAAGAAGTGAACGCCACGTCAGAATGTCATCTAAACCGATACGGAGAAGGCATGAATCAGAATGAGTGGTCATTCATTAGAAAACTAGACTGTTTGTTAATAACAATCGGTCATATTAGCAGCACTTATTTAGGGTGTTCGCTCTCTATTTCTTCCAAAGTTCCTACTAGCGTTAATACCCGTCCCTTGAGAGTTGTGAATAGTTTTCAAACCAGTATTTCCAGTCCAGGGCTTCAAAAACTCCTGATTCCTTTCAAAACCCCTGAGTGGCTTGGTCGAGCAGTCTTGGCCCGGAATACGTTGTTTACTCAGAGGATTTGAGATAATGCCTTTACTCCAAATCGTATTTTTTTATAAATGATTTGCCATACTCGCAAAAGTAATGAGTTTTTAATACCAGCCGATCTGAGTAGCCGAGATCTTTCAAGCGAGAACGTCTGCACTTCGGCTGTCACTTCGGTCATGTGATCGAATCCCATGTTTGGCATGGATGTATGCAGGTGTGTTGTGGCGTGATGGCGCGGCGGGACTCTACCATTATCATCTCCCAATCCTCACCGGGAGCGGTGGCTCAGTGCATCAACTGATGCCACTGCAGCGCCTCTGACCGGGAGGTCCTAGGTTCGAGTCCTGACGGTGGCAGGATTTTCGACACTAGCTTTTCAGCTAGGTCGAATTCAGTCGCTGTCTGGAGGAGAATTCTAGCGGCCGGTTGCTCTGATCGGTAGTTTTCCGTGGTTTCTCCAATCAACACCAGGCGAATGCCGGAGCAGTACCCTACCAAACGGGCGACGGACCGCGCGCGATCTGTCCTTCCCCTTCCTTGTCCTATCCTCTCCCCTTACACACACACTAACATGCACTACACTACCACATATTCCGGGAGACCGGTCGGAAGTTTAGAGTATGTCCCGGCTAGGGCGGTGCCCCGCTGGTGGGAGAGTTCTGGTTAGGGGGAAACCCCTCTAGCCGACGGTAGGTCGGCGCCGGATCTCGACATCCAGTGAGGGGAAAATCACCGCCATCTCCCGAGAAAAAAACATGCACTACACTAACGGGACTAATGACCGAAGCAGTTGACGCGCCCGAAAACACGAAAAAATCAATCAATCAATCCGAATCCTCCTCCAATCTTCCCCTCATTTACTCAGAAAATAATAAAAATATCTGTCCATTTTAAGTCTATTGGCTACAAGGCAACGGTGTATTGTGAGAGATAGTTCTCATACCTCTAAAAAGCTAAAGAATCGACTTGGGTGCAATGCTTACGTCGGAAATTATACAAAGTGATTTTTTGAGAAGTACCAAAGAATTACATCTGAAACGGGAAGTGTGAGCAGGTGGGGATCATGTTTGGAGTAATATAAGTACTTCATAATTAAGTTTCCTTCTGCGCCAAAGAGTGGAACGCCCACCTTTGGGAAGTAAATGGAAAATTCAATAAAGGGCTGCCTGATGATCTCAATAGGTTTGCCGGTTGCGCGTACCTGGATTGAGAGAAGGTAAAGCGACTTTAAATAAAACAAAATAATTTATTTCCAAAATCCACATGAACACGCAGCTATTATAAAATGATAGATCCCCAGTGTCAGAGGTCTCATCAACACTGCCATTTGAGGGATTGATAAATTGGTCTTTCTGGGCGCGCCCGCTGGCTACATGTTTCGTATGTGTTTTGCTCATTACTAGGGAACGGAATTTATTGTAATAAAAAAAGCAAAATATGTACATATATATGTACTTATTTTTTCAAAAATATGTAAGAAAAAATAGGAAATATGTGAAATAAATATTCGTTATAATGTTTACAATTCCATTCTTCAAGCGTTTTCCGAGCAGAGTACGTTGCCGATCAGAACTTCACATAGATTCAGAGAATCTGGGTGAATTTTTTACATCTACCGAAGCAATTAATCGCTAGTTTCATCCAAAACATATAATACTTCCGTATTATATACAATGTTGTATACGAGGAGCCGGAGCTCAAGTGAATAGTACCGTGTAGCCTGTGATAGAAGGGGAGGGGTGTAAAGGGAGCATACTCCCACCCCAACTCCAGAAAAGGGATAAGACAATGATCTGATTTTTTTATCGAGTTACGCAGGGGATCTATGAAACACGAGTAAGCACGTGGTTGAAGTTCCTTCTGCTTCACATACTACATCCGCTCATCGTTGATCCCGACTACACTGTTTCCAAGAAGCAGTGGACGGGGGGAGGTAAGTTTGGCAATTAATAGCGATTGTCCGGCGTTAGTACCAACGCACTGCGTATTTGAAATGTTAATTTCCAACCTATAAATATTTTAAAATGTAACGAAATATGTAGCTATAGATAAAATATGTAAATATATGCAATTATACCTAAATATGTAAATATATGTAAAATAAAAATGGTTCCAATTAGTTCAGAATGTCGTGGAAAGTGTAAAAAATATTAGTGAATGCAGGTATCTTGTCCCTGTAAAAATATATATTTACATGAAAATCCGTTCCCTACTCATTTCATTCCTGGAGGTGGAGTGTGTCTCTCCCGCTGGATCGTGAAAACCAGATCCGACATCCACGTTTCTCCCTCTAAATATCTCCTCCCTCAACACTTCTAAGCGTCCGTCTGGTCTCCTGACTGAATTTGTCTTATCTATTTCACCATCTGACCGTACTTGGCGCGATAGCCCGCGTACGGGCCTTGGCCTACCAGCAGCGTACCTTCCTCGGGGCCATGGGTTAAGAGGGTAGGTGTGGTTAGCACGATGACATCCCCACGGCGCATTTTCGTCTTCTCAACCTGAGAAGTGAGTCACACATCAACATATACAGGGACATTGCGATGAAAACGTACACTAACATCTTGCCCGACCGGGAATCGAACCCGGGGACGCGTCATGAAAAACAAGGACGCTCACCAATGAGACTAACTACACTACAATTTTTACAGAGCTGCGTTCGAAGTAAATCAGATGTTACGGTGTCATCCAATTGGAAGGCTGAACGTCACCAATTTGACGTCACTGTACTGACGTGTAAGGTCCCGATTCGACGGCACCGTAACAACTGATAAAATATCAAACGCAGCAATGTAAAAATCGCAGTATAGTTCTGACAATTACACCACCGATGAACCTTAGGTCCTACCACTCGGTGTCATGCAGTGCCTTAATTTGGTGGAATGGGCGGGGGGTAATCCCTCTTGTGGCGTATTTTCCCAGTCCGGATCTGGGGCCCTGGTTGGAAAGCCCTGCGAGCACGCAGTCTTCGCGACGGGGCTCCGCGTGACGCATCGGGCAGGCGCCATGCCAGCCTCCGCCCGCCCGCCCTCCTGCGGCCCCGGGGCACCGCGCCGCTGAATATGGCGTGGCCGTAACGACCGCTGCGCCGTCCTCGCCACCGCCTGCGCCATCGTAATCCCCACCGCCGATTCTGCTACGCCCACGCTCCCGTTGCTTGGAAACAAAAAAAGGAAACAGCGATTAAGTGCGGTTTGCCGACCTAAATAGACAGGTCGTTGGACGGTTTCGAGATGTCTAACATAGGCGTGCTGTGGTGGTTTCGGGTCGGGAGGTCGCGGGTTCAAGTACTATTTAAATATGGTTCTGTTGTCGTCTGTTGTGGGAAGGCGGGATTCCATGCATCACTTTTCAAACGGTGTCCTTTCAGTCTGGGCCTCCCTGGATGATGTAGGGGCTTGCTGGGGAAACAATAACATGCTGCAACCACGGGTTGTCTTTTCCTCGTCCAGTGTGTCGTGATATGGTGGACTATTAAACGAGTGAAATTAAGTCCAACAGAGTTCCAGAATGCGACAAATATTAAAAGAAAGCTATGTTAAAATCAAATAAGTTATGTTTTAGTACATACGCGATTTATTGGACATTGGGCTTGCAGCGATGACATACCGCCTCCTAAAATAGATGAGTCACAGTTTATGATTGAACACATGCAACTCCTGGCGACCCTTGTCCTTCCCAACTGACAAATCCTCAGCCCTAAGCGTCTAATGCAGTCGAGAGATATCTCGGAGCTCTCTCTAGCAAGAAAAGGAAAATCAAAATGGGCCTAAGGTCTGCCCCCGACAGCCAACGAGTAGAGGGAACCGACTCGAGACCAAGTTGAATTAAAGAAAGCAGAGAAATGAAAACTAGTCACTACTCAGGGGCCCAGGGGCCCAGGGGCCGCAGGAGGCTAGCAAGGTGTCAAGTGGGTAGATTGGCGCTTCAATAAACGTACGTCTTTTTCTTTTACATTGCCGGACACTTATTAATTTAGTTGAGTGTTGGAGTTATCCCTTTTCTTCCCCCTGCGCAAACCGTATTATATTCATATTTTACAACCTCAAACTTGAACGTCAGGAGATAGAAATGGTGATTGAGGTGTACGTGAAAAAAATTGGCGGTGTTTTGCAAAGGGTTGACCACACCTGAGAATTGAAGAGAGACCTAGTCGTGGCCCCCATCGCTCCCACAAACTACAATCCCTGCCTTCAGCCACCACCTCAACGATACACTTCGGCAAATGACTAGTCAACACCAAACTGTGGTTCCAGAATCTAATAAGAAAATTTCGAATATATAATCAAATGATTGCTTTTTTCTAGGGCTTTTATCCAGCAAACAGCCAGTTTCCCTTTAAATCCCGATGGGACGCATATTCGACCATACACTAGACCAACTTACTCGCGGGTTCCTCTGATCTGGGGTCAGCAGAACGCGAGGCCCTCCGCGACAACACATACAAAGTCAAGGAACAAACAACCATGCCCAAGGAGGGACTCGAATCCGCGACCCTTCGGACCGAACCGGTGAGTCTGTACTCGCTCTTAGCCACCTCGGCCATCCGGGTCAGCCAAATAATTACTAATATCAGAAATATATGTAACAAAAATAATATTTAAATATATTTATAAATGTATATTTTTTTCTAAAATGGGATACATGAACTCACTTCCATTTCTTTCTGTTCCTGAAATTAGAGTAAATTATATTAAAAATACATCAATAACAACATTGAGGGCAGTCAAAACATCATATGCACTTTCATTCAGAGGACAAAAACATAATTAAATGGCTGTCCTTGAAGGTAAGGTTCGCTAAATGTGACATATTGCCTTTAACTTCCCTGGTACAATTATATAAAATAATGCAAATTTTGTTGCAATATCTATCGAGACCGTTCTTGAACTTTTGCATCAATCGTCTCTTGTAATTTCCTACCACACCAATCCTACCTCCACCACCACCATCATCTCTCCCCCGCCCCCGCTGCGCCGTCGACACCGCTAGCGCCGGCGGGGTCAGAGCCCGGCGCCGAAAGTTAATTGGCCCACCGCCGCGCCGCGCCGCCCCCGTCGCCCATCCGCCCAACGCCTCGACACCGGAACAAATCGACGCGCGATTTATCGCCGCTGCCGGACACCTCCACGAACAAACGGCCCGCGGCGCTGCAGCACACGAGCCTCGCGTGGGAGGACAAAGCAGCCGTTGGAAGGCACGCGCACGGGAAGCGACAGGGTTGGTTCGGAAGAAGAGAGATGTTTTCGATGAATATTACACTCGTGAAATTACCGGGAGCGGTAGCTCAGTGCATCAACTGATGTCACTGCAGCGCCTCTGACCGGGAGGGCCTAGGTTCCCACTCCCCACGGCGGCAGGGGTTTCGACACTAGCTTTTCAGCTAGGTCGAATTTAGTCGCTGCCTGGAGGAGAATTCTAGCGGCCGGCTGCTCTGATCGGTAGTTTTCCGTGGTTTCTCCGATCAACACTAGGCGAATGATGGAGCAGTACCCTACCAAACGGGCCACGGACCGCGCGCGATCTGTCCTTCCTCTTCCTTGTCCTATCGTCTCCCCCTTAGACACACACACTTACACTAACATGCACTACACTACCATGTATTCCGGAAGACCGGTCGGGAGCTTAGAGCTTGTCCCAGCTGGGGCAGTGTTCCGCTGATGGGAGAGTCCTGGTTAGGGGGAAACCCCACTAGCCGACGGTAGGTCGGCGCCGGATCTCGCCATCCAGCTGGAGAAGACCACCGCCATCTCCCGAGAAAAAAACATGCACTACACTAACGGGACTAATGACCAAAGCTGTTGACGCGCCCGGAAGCACGAAAAAACCAAACCAACCAACTCGTGAAATTAAAACCAATACTGTTTAGCTATACATACAAAATGCCCCAATCAGGGCAGTGTATCTATGTTTTTCTATTCGTTTTCTCTTACCGCTTCTCCCTACAGTCCAATAATAAACTGTACCTCATCTATCTCGGAGGTGGTATGTCATCGTCGCTATGCCAATGTCCAATAAACTACGTATGTACTAAAACATGACATCTTTGATTTGAACATAGCTTTGAGCGATTTTGGAATTCTGTTGGACATAATTTGACTCGTTGAATAGTCCTATTAAATACCACTCGTGCTTTGGAAATTTTCAGATAAATCCCCTCCTCGGTTCGTGAGTGGGCAATTTATGGACTATTTTCAAAACACTCATGGTATTACCTATGATAACGGTAATTTTATAAATAAAAGTTTTGTCCTTTTCTTACTTATTTCAACTGTCATTAACATCAACACATCACAAATATATAAAAGATTGTTAATGAAAAACACTTGTTTTACAACGTTTCGGGAGTCTATTGCGCTCATCGTCACATATTTGAAAATGAGCACATACAAACAAATGGAAACTTACCCATACGATTGGAATGTTTGTAAACTTATTTAAGATGTAAATAACAGCTTGATCGATTGTCTTAAGTTATTAACTTATAATGTTAAACCCTGTCATTCTGAGCATTGATGGCTGGGCCTCTTTTTGCCAACCAAAGTGTTAACCATCTGCACTGTGCGCCCGAATGCTGCGCGACCGCCTGAGTGTCAACGGTGGCAAGGGGGTTTGGGTAATGTTACCAATAGAAAACGGAGAGAAATGTGAAATGAGTTGCATTCAACCACTGTCGGGAGGAGAATTCGAGATATAGGCAACTCTGATCGGTAGTTTTTTGTATTGATTGATTTGTGATTCCGGGTGTCAACGTTAAGGTCATTATTTCCGTAAGTGTAGTGTACGTTTTTATCTCTCGGGAAGTGGCGGTGATCTTCTGTCGCTGGATGGTGCAATCCGCCGCTGACCTACCTGTCGGCTAACGCGAGTTTCCCAAACTAGGTATCTCCCATCAGCGGGGCACTGCCCCACACTGCCCCGGGACAAGCTCTAAGCTCCCGTCCAGACTCTCGGCAAGTGTGGCAGTGTAGTGCATGTGTTTGTAAATAAGGGGTGAGTATAGGACAAGGAAGGGGAAGGAAAGATCGCAGGTGGTCCGGGGGCTGTATGTACTTCTCCGGCATTGGTCTTGTATTGAGCGAAGAATTTTTTTTTTTAGTTTCTCAGATTCAAACCAGGTACCTTAACGTAGTAGCCTCGGACCGCGCTCTTTCCTTCTTTATCGTTATCTCCTTGTCACTCCCAGACATACAAACACACACTTGCCCTTACAAGATCTGCACTATCGAACATGTCGGTGCCCTCTTGGTGGGCATCCCTGGAGAAGGAAATCCCCAAAGCCAAAGTGTAAGTCGGCGCCGGGTCTCAGAGACGAGCGGTGGAAGAATATCGCTACCTCGCGAACGGGACAAATAAGCATGGCATTTATCGCGCCCGGAAATAGAAAACAATTACATGTAGGGCTCCTATCAAGAAATTGCAAAAGCAGACCACGGCGAGAAATGGTCCATTCTATAGTCATGATGTAATTGTTTTATTCTGAAGCAGATGTTTTACTTCAATTGTCTAGTTAACTTGCTTCAAAGTTTTATGTTTCTAAAGTATCACATAAATATAGTAACACTACATGTAAACGGAACATTTTAACTGTAAATGCTAATAAGAAAATTGACGCACGGAGATTATAATGGAAGCAGGTGCCATTCATGTTGCTCATAACATTGTCTTATTCTCGAATACAAGCCCAACCCTTAGCTGGTTCCTATGAATCGGAGTCTTCGGTTATTCTATTATTGAAGAAACACTATTCCTGCTTAAATTCTAGGTTAGTTTTTTCGTTAGAGATTCTCTCCGCACAAAGAACACTAGAATTCCTAATGATTATCTCACGAAAAGAAAGAACGAAACTTAGAAATGACAGGAAAAAGATCATAATCAAAATCTATTCAATTACGCTTAGTTGTCCAAGCACAAAAAATATAATTTATATGCCTGCACGATGTAATCTGCAAAATACAAACAGAAGACATAAATCGTTGCATGACATCGGCATGCCTCTATCAAACCTACTCTTTGAGTTTGACCTCAACGACCCCGTAGACATCCAGCGAACGATCTCGCAGAAGAGACCACGTTGAATATGCACCTTCTTTCTCACCCCTTCCCCGGACCACAACCGCTCTTTCAAGTCACGAGCAGGAATGAAGTGTGCAGTGTGATTCCACGAAAACATGGCACACGCCATTCGTTTAAAGGAGAGCATCGCACTAATATTTTTTTTTTAATCCTGCAACGTTGGTATCATGTACTTAATTAGACACGTCCTTGCTCAGAGAGATACGTCTCTCAATTAATGACCCCCCGCGATTCAGCGTCGATGTAAGGAAAGACGAGCTGTGGGCCGCTAGCGAAGTCGGTGCAGAGCCGCCATTTAAAGAACGTGAGCAACAGGCTGGATTCGGTTTCAAACCGGGTCGATCGGTGATAGCGGGGCTTGCTTTAACTCTGTAGGGTCGCAAGCGGCTCGTGACAGCTTCCCACAGAAATGAACATGACGTGAACTGGAGCTATTGGTGTCACGTAGCGTGTCCATTTGTTGAAGGCGATTTAGATATACTGTAATTTCACACAGTGTATGTTCAGATACATATTTTTAATTATTTTTTGGTGTGAAATAACATTTAACACAAAATATAATAGAAAGAATGTGTATATAATAAAGAAGAATAGGTATTATCATTGGAATTATAATGGAAATTAACATTTCTTTCTGTGCCTTTTTAGAATCGGTTGTCCAACGTTATTAGATGTGAAGATAGATGAAGACCAATCACCTTCTTCTTTTCTCTTACTATTATTAAAAATTTGAATGAAACCCAATTATTTTCAAATAAAAAGAGCAGAATACTTTTATTTTTTATCCAATCACATTTAGGTTACTCACAAACCAATTTCAACAAAGGTTTTCTAAAGCAATTATTAATATTTTATTATAAAAAGGTGAACAATTCATATATCTCACGCGAAAAGCAATGAGCAAGAACTGTTATTGGTAATTCACAATAAGGAGCGAGAATATGTAATGATTCCATATCTGTTATATTTTGTCTGAACTTGCTTTAGCACGTTTGACATATAGAACGTCAACATATAGAAATTTCCATTTCAGTAATCTACGTTTAACAAAAAGTATCCAATGGTATATTCCCTCAATACATCACAAGATTGATATGATACAGCACGTACATACGAGTACATATCAACATTGTAGACAGCTATTTTTCGTTACAAAAGACTTTCTTTTATATTTGAAAGCAATATGCATAGATGGATTTAAGTTCCGTGTGCCTTGTGACTGACACACCTTATCGCAATATAAGATAGGAAGGGCTTGCCATAACAAGGCATTTAAAGTTATTGTCATTTATTAGTAATACGTTTATTCCTATGGCATTAAAATGGCAATTTACGCCTTGCACTCACATTCAAATACTCCCATTTCTAGTGGTCATTCTAGAATACAGCGACTGGGCCAAAGGGGGATGGGGGTTAAGGATCATCGAATAGAAAAAGGTTATTTTTTTATTGATTGATTAGTAATTCTGCGCGATTCAATTGATAAAGTGATTAGTCCCGTAAGTGTAGTGTGTGTTCTTCCCTTTGCTGCTGATCTTTCCTGAATGGATGGTGAGATCCGGCGCCGACGAACCGTCGGCTAGCGGGGTTTTCCCTCAACCAGGTATCTCCCACCAGCGAGAAATCGCCCCAGTCGGGATACGTTCTAAGCTCCCGGGCCCGTCTCCCAGCACATGAGGTAGTGTAGCGCATGTTAGTGTGTGTATGTCAGGAGTTAGGATAGGACAAGTAAGAGGAAGGAAAGATCCCGCGTGTCCGTGGTCCGTTTGTGAGGGTACTGCTCCGGCATTGATCGGAGAAACTATGGGAAACTACTGACCAGAACAGTCAGCCGCTAGAATTCCCCTCCAGACGGCGACAGAATTCGACCTAGCTGACAAGCTAGTGTCGAAAATCCTGCCACCGTCGGGATTGGTACCTAGAACCTCCCGGTCAGACACACTGCAGCTGATGCCGAGCCAAGGAAAAGGAAGGGGAAGGAGAGGAAGACAATGGGGAAGGAGCGCGGTTCGTGACCAGTTGTACTACAACGCACTTCTCCGGCATCGTACCCAACCACGAGAAGGAACCATTGCGGGCGAGAGAACCTGCATTTAGAATTTTCATGCAGGCAATGACATTGACTTAACTCCTTGACAGGTGTCAAAACTTATCTACCACTGAGCATCAAACCGTAGACTACCTGGTGTGCGAAACTACCGAAGGGGGATTCAGGATTATATTCGATAAGTAGCTATTTACCGGACACTGAATTCACAGTCATCTATTAAATAGTATCAGAGGGCCCGCCCACCCTGCCCGTTCTGCCTACCTCGCCCAATCAGCCCACCCCACTCGAGATCTGTGCCAGACAACGACTGGTCCCGCCCCATGTCGCCCGACAACGCCTAGCAAAAATGCCGCATAGTGTATTGTGGGTTGAATAGTCTAATAACACCGATTTTTTTATTGTAAATACTGTTTTGCATGATAATTTTTTCATCTTTTTTCGTCGGTACAGAAAAATGACGGAGCAGACTGGATGTAATTAGTACGAAAAAATAATGTTTGATTTATTGTTCGGTAGATTTCATCCATTTTGACTACCGCGCTCCTAGCATCCCTTTTTGGAACTTTCTCTAGTTTGCGGTGCGCGTGGTGCAATTTGTTCTTTTTGTGCAGTTTCGAGAGCGGTGTAATGTGAAGTGATTATGTAATGAGAAATAAACTCTGTACTGTGTGCTGATGTCTGGTTTCGTGCAACTAATATAGCCTAACTTAATTTGTTACCACAGATGCTATGTTCAACTGTTTGATCTTCAAAGCTCTTTGTAGGGTCCAGAGGAAATATTTTCATCACGTTTGCGTGCAGAAAATGAACGTGTAAAACCCTCGATCTTGTTCATTCAGTTTCGGTGTCGAAACAATAGCGCATAGAAATAAGCGTCCCTTTTTCATCCATTTCTAGTACAGGAAAAATAATGAAAAACTGACCGTGTATAACGGGCTTAACATGTAACGGTATCATTTGGAATTGCTATCATCTTGGGACTTTGGGATCGCTAACTTGTAAACATTTACAAGATTTTTCTTGCCTGCAGAAAGGTGTACGTGCATAATTTTGCAGTTACCCCTTCAGTGATTCAAAAGCTTTTTTTGACAAATATACGCACTCCATTTTTATACATTTAGATTAATTTACCACTAACAAGTTTTTTAGTCATTACGATGATTTTAACTGATACATGGTGATTTACTTTTGCGTCTGTCTCGGAAAAACCGCAGAAATAGAATTCACAATGCGAGTTGATTGTAAAAGGATTCAGCGCTTAAGGAATCAACATCAAGCTGGGTACTTGTGTATTATCCCGCTGCCACGAGAAATAATAGGAAGCTTTAAATCCTCGGTAGATGGTTTTGTAGTTCATTATGTTGTTGTTTGATAATATCACAAACCAGATCTGTCAGCACTTACCCGAATGTTCACAGATATTTCCGCTTAGTACTAAATATTACTCAAAATATCAGCCAGTTAATTACATGTAATTTTACATTTTTCGCCACGAAAAAGCGCCTAAACAATTTAGAATCTATAATTCAACTAATCTCGAGGTTTAGTTTAAAATATGAGTTGGAATTGCTACATACTATGCGACACAATATTCGACTACTCATAACTTGGTTATACTCATCAATCCAAGAACTACAACATTTTCCCCGCGGTAATGAACAGAAACACTTAAAATTTAATTTAAAATTAACAAACTAAAAATGGTTGCTGTCGCAACGGTGAGAGCCTATGCTAATACCAATTTATGCTCCCCGCCCCTATGACCCACCCAGCCATTAAAGCTCCGCCTGCAGCCCCGTTACGCAAGGCCTTCTGAATCATCACGGCGACCCGTCCCCAGCATCTGATCTCGCCGCAGAGTCACGCAGGTGGCCGTGAACGTCGTCGTCGCAACCGCACGGCAGGGTTCTCTCATCCCGAAGCTGCCCTAGGAGATTTTGTTTCAGAGAGGATGTGGTGGATAAGCACTAATGTATTAATAACAGTACACACGGATGTTAAAGAACTACTGGATTTAAATGCCCACCAAACAAAAACTAACGTGAAGTCTGGTAATAATAATGGTAAATGGAAAGGTAGATGATTTAAGATTAAGACCACCGTGAAATTTACAATTGTATTGTTATATATTAGTTATGGAGTAATTCGTGTATTGATAAATTACCCAAACAACGTATTACTATTACTCATTACTATCGTAAATTATTACCCAATGTATTTTCTCCGTTGTTAGGCCGAATAGTGGTTCACGTGCCTCGAGTCTCGTCATTAAATGAGTATTATTATTATTATTATTATTATTATTATTATTATAAACATTATTGTAGTGTGTACATATCAGTTATACTCATACTTATGACACATTTGAGAATAAATATAATAATTTTAACAAAACTATATTTTTGAATGTATTGAACTTGAAAACCTATGACCAGTTGGCGAAGGTTATAAATTACTTCAACGATATTCAACTTCTTGAACAAACGATACATTTTCCTTTATTATAACTTTATGTAACACATTCGAACTATATTTTATCCCCGGTTTTTATATATATATTGTGAATTATTCAGACGGTCTTATATATCTTATTTAATAATTTATTAATTTACTATCACATATAGTGTAATAAAAAATGAGAGAGTTGATTGGTCCCTCAGAACACAATTCTTGTATTTGCCTGTCAACTTTTCTATTAATTAGATTATTTAAGAGCCCATAAAATATTAATAGTCATATCTTAATTTGTAAACTCTGCAACCACCTTCCCATATTCTCAAAAAAATAATTTTGTCGTTTTTACATGTGACTTGTTGTACGGCAGTTTCGCATCTAACAAAGCTAAATGCATAATCTGAAACAAATGGAAAGATTAACTTATTTGTTCGAAATGTGAAACTGATGTTTTTTTTCGAAATAAACGTTTCGTAATACAGTGGACTCTCAACAAATCGGCCGTGCAGCAGCCCGGCACGTAGAATTTTAAATTCCGGACACTGAAAGTGCGCGAATACGCCATTACAAACAACTCACTGTGCTCCGTGACTTCACTGACTGTGATGGTTGCATTGCAGTGAGTTTTTATCAAACTATGAATTGTCGTGTTGGGAAACCGAAACCATGTGACTAACCTTAGATAGAAGCTGCTTACGTTTCGGAAAAGATGCAATGTTACCTCGTTTGTCTAAGGATTACAATATTGACCGACTTTTTGTGTTCGTACAATAATCCACAACTTTTTATGTTCGTACCGCACTTTTTTTCGTGTCCTCCAGTAATCCGCCGATTTCGCTAATCCGGTCTATCTAGTTAGTCGCGTAATAGCGATGGATTAGCGGCAGCCTGCGTTCGTTCATTCATTCATTCATTTTATTCTGTCGACACCGCCTCATTAAAGAACCTTTACCTGGCTGACACTGAACGGTCTGAGTTTTCAGTTTGCTGCGCAATCCGCTCAGGTACAGCGGTCGTGGAATTCCGCTGACACCGCCCCGGCCACGAGACGCGTCGCCAGCGCGGACGCCGCGCTGCGGGCGGCGAGCGAAGCAAGAAGCGGCCGGATTCCTCGGAATCGAACGCAATTCCTTTCTCCGAGGGACAGCGTTGCCACCTCCAAGAAGTCTTCACTCTCCCGTCGCTCACCGCTGTCTCTGGCTCCACCACAGCCACCCGAAACAGACACTGCCGAATGAGGTGGCTTAGGGCATCAACTGAGGTCACTGCAGTGCCGCTGACTGGGAGTGTGGGTTTGAGTTCCATGGTGGCACGGTTTTCGGTACTAGCTAGTTAGCTACGTCGAATTCAGCCACTGACAGGAAGAGAATTCTAGGGGCCAATTGCTCTGATTGTTAGTTTTCGGTGGTTTCTTCGAACAATACCAGCCGAATACCCGAGCAGTACCATAACAAACGGGCCGCTTACAGTGCGTGATCTATCTTTTCGCTTTCTTACTTTAGCTTCACCCCTCACACTTAGCCTAGCTTATTACGTGTCTGGGAGATACCTTGATGGGGAAAACATCGCAAACCGACTTGTAGGAGGGCGACGGAGGTCGCATCCAGCTGGGGAACATCATCTCCACCTCCTGTGATGAAAAAGTGCACTACATTTACGGGACTAACGGTCATAGCCCATGCGCTCAGACACACAAAATAAACAATCAAACAGACACTCCATTGCTATCATCAAAATCGTCATCGACACCGTCACCATTTCCACCACTGCCTTCGGCAGTGGAAGACAATATTTTAGGAACAAAAATGACCTTTTGAAACTAGTTATGTCCACGGTCTTGCTCCATCCTTTTGTCAGCTGCCATCTATCGCCGCTCAAATGACATTTTTTTTACATTTTCTCTATTTTTCAGTTTCCTTATAATATAACCGAAATATTACTTTAAGATTATTGAAACAGAATTAATCATTGTCATTAATGGCAATTTTCATTGAAAAATTTAGAGCTGTTTTTAAGAAAATGGCGTTTAAGCGGCACTGTAAATGCGAAATTTGAAGCTCTTCTCACAAGAATCTATTGGGTTTTCAAAAATCTTCATTTGAAGAACTTTTACTCATAAATGCAATAATGCATACATATTGATAGAAATGCCCGAATTAACTGCGTGAGAGATATTTTTAAAAAAATTACATTTGTGTAATTAAAAAAATAATACATAAAAATTAATTCTACATCATCTTAAACAGTGAAATAAGCACTCTCCGTACGAATAGTTTGAAGAAAAAATTTGGAGCCGTTTTTGAGAAAATTTTGAAATTGTTCGGCGGCTTCATGTAATGTACCCCCAAATTTTAAAGAATGTTTTTCAAAATTTCAAATCTTCAATTAGAGTCGGACGAATATGGGTTACTTCAATTTATAAAAGATCGTATGCATGGTTTAGGCACTAGTAGTGTTCACAGACTGACAGACAAAAGAACGGACGTTTTGGCATCAATTGACTTTTCGTTATCAAGAACCCACAAACAGGGATTTTGGCCACACCACGTGTTAGATGATATTTTTTCTTAATTTACCAACTTAATTTATTCCTTTTTTTCGTTATCAGGGCTCGGCAATGATTGTTTCCTGCCGAAAATCCGCCGCTTTATCGCTCAGCATTACATTAATTTTTCTATACTACTTATATTACTCCGCACAACGTACGTATACAAGAACGCAACAATCAATCACCACATTTTTCCTGAGGACAGCGATTCCGGCGCCAACACCTTCTAACTTGCCCATCGCTAGCCTCTATCTCCGTTACCATCACGTTCATCATCACAAAACCTCCTCAAACAGGCACTACCTTCCAAGACGTAGGAATCGGCGGCCAAAGTTAAAGATTCTAGGCTGTCCAAAAAACTCTACGTCCTAATCGCAGTTGTCAACTTTTCGGTCGTTATAATCTAACCTTCAGTAGGGTGAAATGCATTTCGATCGATCGTAGTATGACAAACGAAATTCTAGCAACTATGCCTAGGACACCTCTCTCTAGGACCGCCATGAAAATATTGCAAAGACTACCTTCCTCATCATCAGAATCGCCATTGGCAATGCTAAATTGCCAGCATGACCGTCTTTGGCAGTGACCCTGTGCTCGCATTGCAACCTCGTCAACCGTCAACGCCATAATCCATTGTAATAACGCAATTTCCATCGCCGACCCCATACCACTTCCGTCATCAAAGGCGACACCACACCTTTAGACACTTCACAGCTATCATCATGGTTCCTAAAACACCGTTGTCACTGTCACCGTGAAGGCGACCATCGAAATTGTCTCGGTCGACTTCACCATCACCTCAGACCCCATGAACATTCTCAACGCCATCATCAATATCACGTCCACAACGACATACCCCTTCCCAGATTCGCTACCGAAGTTCCCCAAAGCCAGTGTCACCCAAACAGAGACTGCTACTTGACAACACACTGCCACCTAACCGTTTACTTCAACACAAACTGACACCTCCACCGCAACCGACACTGTCGTTACTATCACCTGATTCTCTCCAAGATCTCCCGTGTACACCGACACCGTCAATCATCTTCATGGGAAAACACCACCACCACGGTTGACTATTCCTGTCATCATCTACATGGTGATCCCCACGGACCGGGCAACTCACATCAGCGTCTGCTGTATCATCACGGCCGACACCGTCACCTTCCCAAATACCAACCGACAACCCCTGGTTTCCACACCGTCGCCTCGGTCAGACCATCGTCACCGTCAACGTCACCACCACCACCGCCGGCGGAATGGCCGCTGCAAAATTGAAGTCATAGTGCTTAGAGCTTCCAGGAATTGGCCGCCGCCCCCCGAGGCGTTGTGCCCGCGCCTGCCTCAGCCGGTAGCCTTGCGCCGCTCCGCGCTGTGCACCGCCGATCACTCTCCGGTGACCGCATTTCGATGCTCCTGCGAAGTGTAAGAGCGAGCCCGTACCCGCCGCCGCACGCACTCCGCTCAGCTCGGATTGGCTATGGTTGCTCAGGGTATCGACTGTCGTCGTTGCAATGCCTATGACCGGGAGGTCCTAGACAGGTGGGTCGACTACACGCGCTTTCTGCAGGAGAATTCCTGCGGTCGACTGCTCTGATTTACCGATCAACACCAGGCGTTTTTTTTTTCGTGGGTTCTCCGATCAATACCAGGCGAATGCCGGAGCACCAACTTAGCAAACGGACCACAGACCGCGCGCGATCTTGCACCGCAGATTTTCGAGAGAAAATAATTCATTGTCGGGTCGTGAAAACAAGAAAGTGGATAAATCCAGTGGTGCAGTCAGAATCACAGTTTTGTGGGTCCTTGATGCCAAAAAACCAATTGAAAGCAAAACGTCCGTCCGTGTGTGAAACCCTGAGTAGGATTTTTTCCAATTTAAAGATACCTCTGTCAATCTGGCTTTAGTTGAAGTTTTGAGATTTTGAAAACATTCTTTAAAATTTGGAGGTACTTTACATGAAGCTTCCTGGACATTTTCAAACGTTTCTCAAAAACGGCTCCAAAGTTTTTCTTTAAACTTTTGGTAGGCATAGTACCAAACAAATCCTACAGGATGACATAGACGCCATATTGCTCTATTCTTTTGTTTAAAAAAATACAAAAAAATAACTTTTTTCACTCGTCTCTCACGTCGGTAATATTTGCATTAGAGGCGATTTCTTCAATTTATGAGTACATGTGCTTTAAATAATGCCATACATACTTTCTCGACAACTCAAAGAGTTTTCTGTTAAAATGAGCTCAAAATGTCGCATTTGCAGAAACGCTCAAAGGCCATTTTCTCAAAAATAGCTCCAAATTTGTCCTTCAAATTTTGTGTATGGATAGTGAAAATTACGCTGTTTAGGATGACATAAAGTTCATTATCATGTATTCTTTTATTTTTTAAATTACACAAATGTAATTTTTTAAATATGTCTCACGCCTTCATATTCACATTTCCATATATTTGTATACATTATTGCATTTATGAGTGGAAGTGCTTTAAATGACTTTGAATGAAGTTTTTGGAAAACTCAATAAATTCCTGTGAAAAAGAGCTTCAAATTTCGGTTTTACAGTAATGCTTAATCGCCATTTTCTTAAAAACGGCTCCGAATTTTTTAATTAAAATGTCAATTTTGGGCGGATTTCCACTATTCTTTAATATTCTTGAGGTAATATTTCGGTTCTACTATTAGGAAACCAAAATATTGAGAAAATGTCAACAAAATGTACTTAGTACATAGATGCCATAGATGGCAGCTAGTCAGAGAATATTATTGTAATCGTATCGTATATGTTATCGCATTATCGTAAAGCCAGTCCACACCAAGGAAATTAAAGAAAATTCCTACGAGAAAGTCTGTGCCGAAAGAATTTAACTGAAGAATTGAACACCTTTAGAATTGGAAACGATCTTTTAATTTTTGGGTGTACTTTAACGAGAAATTCACAAAGTGTTCTCATAAATGACTGCAAATTGTTCTTGAGTGTTTTGACGGTTAATGCAAATTGCTCATAAAAATTGCACAGGTCTGATTTTCTGTAAGACCTCTGAATTTTTAGAGAAAGAAAGATAAGAACACCCTGAATTCATTGGTAGCCAGCCATTTTTGTTTGCACTTTTGAATTTTCAAAAAATTGAAGATATATGTGTGTTTTCGAAGTTTTGCTTACCCTTTGTTTCGTAATTATTCAAGAAATGGTCAGAAAATTAGTGGAAAAGAAGTTGCAGAATCATAATATTAAAAAGTCGTTATGAATAATAGAGGAAGTATGTGCTGCTGAAGCACCACTTGTTTATAAATGAACTTTTATTGTCAGCTCACCAGCCCAGAAGTTTGTTCCCTGTTCCTTATGTTCTTATGGCACGCCGAAGTCAATAGGATCGTCCAAGAATGTAGGACACATTCGACGCACCTACTTTGCTTCATGTTATATTTTGTGTATTACCCTCGGTATGGGTGGAGAAACCAAGGGAGACAGAGGAGAATATGGACAGACGAGCTATGCAAAGCAGCTGGTCCCACCTGGACGAGACTGGCCCAAGAGAGAACAACATGGAGGCAACTGGGATGTGAACAGCAAAAAGTAGATGATGGTCCACAGTGCTATTAATCGATTTTAGTGAAATTGAATATCAACCTACTGTAACCCTGCTAAAGCAGGAGGCCTTTGCCCTTTACGGGATGTTATAGGCTAATAATAATAATAATAATAATAACAATAATAATAATAATAATAATAATAACAATAATAATAATAATAATAATAATAATAATAATAATAATAATAATAATAATAATAATAATAATAATATTTTGTAAGATACCTTCTGCCGGAAGGTCTGCACATCCCCTCCAGAATATGTAATACGCCAAAGAAAGTTGACGGTTTTCTGCAGAAGGTAGTGAGTGAAGATGTAAGTGGAAGACGTCGAACGATGTGTGATATTTGTGGGAGGGGATAGACAGTGGTTATGGCAATTCAGTTTCAAGGTGATTATCCCATTAAGCAGCTAGTTAGAATATGAATGATAAATGTTTGAATGATGATTATTGATTTATGCTAAGTGAAACAAAATACTTATATACATTGAACATTGAATATCTATGAATTTCAAATATTTAAACATATAGAAAATCGGGAGTATAGAAGAAGTTTTGTAATGATGCCGAAAATCGATTTCGAGATTTCACTGGAAATACACGTTTTGATGTCCCCTGATACTGACAGTGTTCTTTTCTTTTCGAAACATCTGTGTGTCTGTCCGTGTAAACTATTCGTAGGACTTTTACCAAAATGAATATTCCCTGGTCGATATGGCTTGACTGGAAGCTTTTGAAGATCTAAAAAAGTTTATTTAAATTGTAGGGGTACTTTCTATAAAGCCCTGGGACATTTTCGAAATTTTTTCTAAAACATTGTTTTAATTTCTTGTAAAATGAAGTAAACTATAAATACAAATGGCATATGTCTGATTATCAATGTTAACTCTGAATTTTCGAAAATTACAAAAGGGTGAATTTTTTGCGGCGTCTTCCTACAATTATAATATTGAAGATAGATTTTTTCAATTTCAATATGATTTCCACAATTAGTTCTTTATTTAATGTTGCGTTCATTGGTTTAAAAGAATTAGCAGTTTTGCGCATATCTGAGCGAAATATGGACAATATAAAAAAGTATTAAAAACAATATGTTTTCAATAACGGCTCCAATTTTTTCTTCATAAATTATGAGGGAGTCTACAAGATGGCACAAACGTTATTTTGTTGCAATCTTTTGTTGTTGTTTTGTTTGAAAATATTTAGAAATGTAATTTATTGATATCACTTTCACATCGTTGACATTTACATAACCGCCGATTTGGATACATTATTGTATTTATGAGTACAAAAGCATCAAATAATGTCTGATAAAATTTGTCGAAAACTCGAACATTTTCTGGGAAAATGAGATAAAAGTTCCGAGTTTTTGGAAATACTCGAGCTGCATTCTTTCAAAAACTGCTCCAATTTTTGCTTTCACCTTTTTCAAGGGATTGTGCTAAATGCTTTGAATAGCATGACTACCGTTTCAATTTATTCTTTGGATGTTTTCAAAATTACATGTAATTTTTGAAATATATTTTACGTCGTTAATATTTACGAACGTTTCTTATATGTATTGCATATCTACGTAGAAGTGTAGAGGTATTCGATGCCTGCTCTGACCGGAATGCCACGATACTGATCTTCGGAGTATGTTGAACTACCACTTGGGAGTCAGTTTACTGTTCTTTAAATCTGTCCAACTACTCCCCAAAGAGAGCCTGTTGCACTAGTTTTTGGAAGTCTGTTGACGAGAAACATTTTCCATTCCAATTCGTTAGTTCGTCACGTCACCCACAACCGAATGCATTTCCTGTATCTTTCTCTGCAATCGCGGCGGATGTCATAACCCAGCGAATACTCGCAATTAACCTCCCATAAAGGAGCGGGGCGGCTGTGCGCGGTTGGCGCGTGGCCCGCCATCCATCAGCGCTGTCGTCGCGGGCGGTTTGGAAAGCTGCGGTCGCGCTGTGTCGCAGGATGGGCCGTCGCCTGCCCCTCCCACCCCGTCCCTTCCCGCCCCTGTTTCGGGGAATCGGCCTGAAGTGGGCCACGCGGCCTTTTGGGGAGGCTGCCGGCGACGAAAGCCGGCCGGCCGGTGGCGTGGCGCAACGCCTCCGCCGCCACACCGCCACACCGCCGCCACTCACCACCCGCGCAGGGGCGCACTAGTCAAGTTCCCGGTATCAAACACTTTATTTTGTAGGTATGTCTGTTTTACCTCCGGTCGTTTGCGGGTTTAGTGAGAATCATTGCTTCGGTGTACCAATTGCCTCTCATTGCCAAGTACCATAAGTTTTTTACTTTCTCGCTGCGCAGAAAAACGGCAAATTTTCGGCAGAACAACTTTTATTACAGGGCGTGGTAACGAAAAGTAGATAAATCCAATTGCTAAATTTACAAAAACTCCTCTGACACATGGTATAGTCAGAATCCATGTTTTGTCGGTCTTTGATACCGCAAAATCTAATGACGGCAAAATGTCTGTCCGTCTGTGAACAACGCTAGAAGCTAAACCGTTCTGCAGATTTTCTCCAAAACGGATATTCACCTATCGATCTGGCTGATGTCGTGGTCCCTTGAATTTGATATTGATATTTTAATTTTGGAGGGTACTATACATGAAGGCTCTGGGACATACTCCAAATTTAAAAATAAATGGCTGTAAGGATTTTAATTAAATTTTGTTCTTGAATAGTATAAAGGACGTTTAAGACGAATGGTACAGTCTTACGTTCGTTGAGAACCGTGATTTTTTGAAAATTGCAAAAGTTTTTCGGAGCTTTCCTTCAACTAAAATATTAAAGATAGAGATGTTTTCCTTAATGAAATCTGTTTCTTAAAGATAGATTTTGAAAGAAGGTCATGTGCGATTTTTCGAAAATTTGAGTACTTTTCGCATAATTTTGCTTGAAAATACAAGCGAGAAAGAAGTGCTGTTTCATCACCACGTGGCGTGGCGTGGCGGGGCGGGGCATGGCATGGCATGGCATGGCATCGCGGGGCATGGCGGGGAGGGGTATGGCGGGGCGGGGCAGGGCGGGGCGTGTCGTGATTTGAACTAGAATTATCATCCCTCTGTATTTTCACAACATTCCTGGACACTATAGGTAGAACACTCCGACGCCATGACATAGAATTAGTACAGTGTATCAAAAAAATACACAATATCTTTATGTATAAAATACTAAGGGTTTTTGCTTAGAAAGACGTTAGAGCGTATTTGCATAATTTATTCGTTTGCTTATTACGTTGTTTGTTGTACGAGTACAATCAGTCTATTGAAAGCTGTCGACATTTCGGCGTTTACAACGGGTAAGCGTGTTTGATTTTCAACTAGACTGCACCCTGTCTATGTTTTACACACTATGTATTTCTAATGTTCGTCCTAGGTCGTTTAATTACGACTTAATTCCCAGTGTATCCACCACTATGTATCGCACTATAATATGATAAAAAATTAGAATGTGTTATTACCTCATCTTAATGAAAAAAAACTTTAAACCTAATTCAATAAGATTACATATATATGTTGATAACAGTAATACATCAGATTTATTTATATTTTTCACTTACAATCAAATAAAAACTCTAATGCTCACTTATATTGTATTAGCAAAATTGTAGTGAACATACAGATGTGGATCTCTGCCAATAATAGGAAACTATAAATACTAGCAATTCTAGCCTCGTTAGCACTTTGAATCCACCAGTCCTATCGAGTCTTTACTTCCACTTCTTTTGAGGTCAGCAGATTATTTCTGGAAATGAATGCAGCACTATAATTACAGATCAAGAACAGGGCAGTGTAGATCTATAAATCTTGAACAGAAACACGCGAACGTTTAAACACAATAAAATGGTTGCGTTAGACGAAGCAAACTCGCTTATTGATATGCTCATCTCGGAAAACATGCTGAAGCAACAAAACATTTGTTCATTTTCATTATTTCAAGTTTGGAATGAATTCAAGGCCTCGTTAATGAGTGTATAAGGGAATATTTAGTTCTCATCCATTCGAAAATATTTGTATATTTATGTGAAAAGACACGAAAGAGATTCTTAATACCAGACAATAACATTTTTTATTTATAATAAGGCAACATAAACCTTACAATTTGCTGATAATGAATATAAATTACAAAAGATGTTATTAATTTAGATGCAATAGCTACTTTATAAAGGAAGTATATATCGGAAAAATAAATTTCCCTTTTTAAAATATTAATATAACATATTAGAATGATAATTTTTATGATTAATAAATAAACTTGTATTTTTCCTTGGCAAAATGGGAATCAATTAGCACCAATGAACAAATTAAAAACAGAGGAAATATAAAATAATTAGGAATCGATAATCCACAAACTTGAAGTCTGACGTAATTCTTTACGTGCAAAATGCAATCACGTAATAAAAACACTCAATTACAAACACAAAATCGTAAACACTATAAGAAATCAGAAGGAAAAAAAACAATTAAAAGCAGCTTCTCAAGTAGAGTCGCCCTTTTTGCTCCCAGCGAACTCGTGCGTCTCTTCCACGGCCTCGCCGCGCCGCCTCCCGCGCAGTCCCCGTCCTTCGTGTGCTTCGCTTTGGCTTCTTTTCATACGCGCGCCGCTGCTCCGAGGGGCTCGGCAACTGCGCAGTTCCCTCAGAGCTCCATATTGGGAATATCTTCGGTTCGATTTCCTGGACCGGTTTTTGCGAGATTGATATTTCTCGTGGATTCTCACTTGAGCGTATTCAGTAGAAAGTCCCCCCCCCAGAGGAAGAGTGGTGGGGTAGAACTTGAAACTCAAAATCTGAATGGTCAAGTAACATTCGTAGCAATGAAACTAATGTGTTACATAAGCACATTAGAGAATATTCGAAAAGAACAGTGGTTGAAGATTTGTCTCTCGAATATTGGTAACGATTTTCTTTTATCACAAATTATAAATTATATTAGTCTATTTTAATGCAATGGTTTCTTGAGTCTAATAAACGGACTCTGTATTTTTATAACCATTTATTTCTTGTTATTCAATCATGATGTTTCGATCCTATTTGGGGTCATTTTTAAAAAATCTAATGAAAATAATGCTCAAATGACTGAGAATTATCAATAAAATTGTTACACATATCTAATAAAGCGAATCATTAGGAACAATAATAAAAAATAAAACAAATTGCAAGTACCAAGTGTCAAGGTTTGTTGACACCACCTCATAAAGAATTAGCATTTTGATAAAAAATATCATTGTTACAAAAATGTCATGATTATATAACAAGGAATATATTACATAGCATCGTAGGCTTTCACGGCCGGGGTCAATATGGGTGAAAGTTTCCGGGCTGGTATGCCGTGGTCCAGTTGGCATTGAAGAGCCAAACGTTTCGTCCACGTCTGCGGTGGACATCTTCAGTGGCGGCAGCGACGTCCGGGTAGTCTCCGGGTCGGCGGCTGGCTCGCCACTGAGTCAGTCGCTATAATAAAATAAACAATATAATAGACGTTTATAAATTCATCATAATAGTCTAATTTTATATGTATAATTCACAACAATGAAATTTGTAGATATATTTGTTACAAAGTTGCTAGTTTTGGAGGCTATACAAGTCACATCGTGAAAATTATCCAAAATTACCTTAGAAACATTTCCTCGAAATGGCTTCAAAATTCTTGCTGTATTGGCACACTGAATGAGTAATTACCCTCGACGTAGACAATACGAAGTCCGCCTTCTTCATGACAACACTATCGTTTTCTGTACGCCATACCCAACGCCACGTCGAAAACGTTCGTTGACAATTTCTTTTAATAGCAACCTTGTAGCCCTGATTTGGCACCTACCGACTTGCTTGTGTTCTCATTATAGAAGAAAACGTAAGATCATTGTTTTAATAACGAAGAGGGGTATCAAAAATCTGATACACAAATGGGACAAAATATCATTTAAAGATATTCTTAATTGAATTCAACTGAAGAGATCAAAACGGTTACGAACAGTAGAGTACAGAGAGAGTCGCAAAATGTATTACGTTGATGAATTTTAATTAATACAATACATTTTCAGGAGTGGGAGACGTAGTTTATAAACGTGCCTTCCACTAAATCACTTCCTGAAATCTTTTACTTTTTCAGTCTTCTTTTAGTTTGAATTGGTTCTATAATTAAAAAATTGTTCAGGATAAATAAAAGAAATTGAAAGTAACTTATCTCTTTCTTTTTGTCGGATGGATAAATCTTTTCCATTCTTACTCGTCTTCGAGCAATAAACAGCTCCTCTCCCTGATGTAATATCGCGTAAGAACAATTTTCATGGTAGGCAAAGGTAAACGGGATCAACTAACGAAAACGGCAAAGCAATTAAGTGGGAATAACAAACGGAATAAAAAAATAAACTGGAACAACCAACCGATCTAAACTTTTTTTTCTTTCCGCAGTCGGGTAAAAACTCACATATTCAATCGTGGTTTACTTTTGAACACACTGGATTTTGGAAATAGCTGTCCGTCACCTTACCCGTCCTAACTCTCGTACAGTTTTATTTTGAGGTACCACAAATAACCAACGGCACAAAGAAGCCAATAATTGCCGCCTAGATTTGCAAGCTGTTCCTGATCTATGGCTTGACAGCGCGCTACGAGTTTTGATCGACCAGCGGTGACCCACCCTCTCGAATGAGCACGAGGACATCCCTTCGCCGCATATACCGATCTTCATAACCTTAGGGTGGGCTTTCTCATCGTCCCACAGCAATAAATACTGGGACATTTGTAAGGAAAGGCATCGGTAAAATTGGCCTCGGCGGAGAAGGATTTGTAAAGTACCTACGAAAGTTTAACCTTTTTCCCTCTGGTCACTAAAAGACCTCTTCTTCACACCTCTTAATAGCTCATTTCGTTTTTATTACTTATATTACTATTAATAATAAGGAAGTGTGACGATCAACCCGTATAGTCAACAATTATTTAATATATAAATAGCGCCAGTAAATAAAAATCCTGAAAGCGCCAGTAGACAGTGAAGGAGAGACGAAAATAAGAAGTTCTAGTTAAATTGACTCGGATCTGAGAAAGCAATTCACATGCTCCTCTTCCTGAATTTGTGTCTGTAAAACATAAATTCATGAAGAGGAACAGAAACCGGGAGGGGTGGCTCAGAGCACCAACTGATGTCACTGCAGTCCATCTGACAGGCTGGTCCCTCTGACTCCTAGGTCCTCTGACTTCGAGTTCCGACGTAGGCAGGATTTTCGATAATAGCTTTTCAGCTAGGTTTGATTGATTGATGAACTGCAATTGGGTATGACCCGGTGACAGTTAAATAACAATAATTACAATAATAATAACAATAATAATGACAATAATAATAACAATAATAATAAAGAAGTACAGTACAAGCCGAACATGCAATAATCGTACTACCACTAATATTACGTATTATAACAAATATTTCAGCTATGTCATGATATCCAATAATTATATGTCGGTGATGCTAAAATTTAATACAAGCTACATAAGTTTGGCTACGTTTTTTTAATTCATTGATCGCGATCACTACACTTAACTACACTGCACACAATAGTCCCGTTAGTGTAGTTCATGTATTTTTCTCGGGAAATGGCGGTGATATTCCCCCGCTGGATGGCGAGATCCGGCGCCGACCTACCGTCGGCTAGTGGGGTTTCCCTCTAACCAGGACTCTCCCACCATCGGGACACCGCCTCACTCGGGACAAGCTCCCGACCGGTCTCCCGGAATATGTGGTAGTGTAGTGCATGTTAGTGTAAGTGTATGTGTAAGAGGAGAGGACAAGACAAGGAAGAGGAAGGACAGATCGCGCGCGGTCCGTGGCCCGTTTGTTAGGATACTGCTCCGGCATTCACCTAGTGTTGATTGGAGAAACCAAGGAAAACTACCGATCAGAGCAGCCGGCCGCTAGGTTTCTCTTCCAGACAGCGACTAAATTCGACCTAGATGAAAAGCCAGTGTCGAAAATCCTGCCGCCGTCAGGACTCGAACCTAGGACCTCCCGGTCAGAGGCGCCGCAGTGACATCAGTTGATGCACTGAGCTACCGCTACCGGTTTGTCAGCTAGGTCGAATTGAGTCACTGTCTGGAGGAGAATTCTAGAGTCTGGCTATTATAATCGGTAGTTTTCCGAGATTTCTCCGATCAACACCAGGCAAATGCCGGAGCAGTACCGCAACAAACGGGCCACGGATCGTGTGCGATCTTTCTTACTCTTCCTTGTCCTATTACACACCATGCACTAACATGCACTACACGACCAGACATGTCGGGAGACCGGTAGAGCGCTTAGAGCTTGTCGTGGCTGGGGCGGTGCCCCGCTGTTGGAAGATACCTGGTTGGGGAAAAGCCCGCTAGCCGACGGTAGGACAGCGCCGGACCTCGCCATCCAGCGGGGGAAGACCACCGCCACATCCCGAGTAAAAACACGCACTACACGTACGGGACTAATGACCATAGTAGTTAACACGCCCAGAATCACTAACAATCAATCAATCAATCAATCGCGACGAAAACGATCGCCCGCTGCCTCGCTTCCAAGTTCAAATAACTAACTCTCAGTTTCAACTAATAAGCCTTCTCCATTATAACTAATACCTACCACTAACATCGAATCGAGGAAAGAAGCGATCGCCCTTCGTCTGAGACTGCGAGACGTTCTACCCACTTCTCCAAAATAACTAATATCAATATTAACGAAAGAAGCGATCGCCGACGCTTGAGCTTGCGAGAAGCTCTGCCGCTAAAGAGGCCCTTCTCCATTATAACTAATATCTATAACTAATTGAATGTAGCAGTCACCTACCGCTTGAGACAGTCTGACGTAAAATAGCTTGTCAGCTAGGTCGAATTTAGTCACTGTCTGGAGGAGAATTCTAGCGGCTGGCTGCTATAATCGGTAGTTTAGCCCACTAAAATAGCCCTTCTTGAAAATAATTAATATCTACAACTAATATTGCACCGGCGACAGAAGCGCCCGTGCTCCGCCTTGCAGCGCGGTCGCCGCCGTGACCAGGCTGGCGCGCCGCCCCCATAAAAGGCCGGACTGCAGAGGCGCGGAGCGGCGGTGGCAGCGCTGCAGTCGCACGGGGCGGAGGCGGTGCGTGAACTCGATCTCGCGACGACAAATGCCGCGCGCCGCCGCGCGACCGCTGCCGACGAGACTCAGGAAGGGGATGCCGAGGGGGAGGAGCGACCGTGGCTTTTTGCAGCTGATGGGCGTCGCCCGCACCTCACGCTGCTGTTACCGCAGCGCGGGGGAAATAAAGAAGGTGAAGCATTTCCGGTGATGTGCTTGCTCTTGGTTGACCGGGCAACGCAGCGTTCGCCGTTGTTTGGAGTAACTTGACGAGGTCTTCAAAGCAAATGATTTTAAAGCTTCCTTGAAGGCTGTTAGTCTCAAGCCTTAGCTATTGCTGGCTATTTATAGAAAAACGGCATTTAATTGTTTTTATGAAGTTTTGTTTAATTAATTAATGTCCTTATCACGTAGAACCTAATATGTTGAAGATGACTCATTACTTGTATACTAAGAGTCCGTGATGATACTTCATTATTTTGTTTTTCTTTAAAATTTGAAAGCAGTATCTTTGGCGATTAAGTCCTGCCTTCGTTTGCTATTAAGAAGTTCACAAGTGATGGTCGAACCTTGGATAATCAGAACAGGGCTAAATGGGTTCAATTCCGGTTAAGAGTAAACCAATGACATGCGTAGAAGTATATAGCCTTGCACATCGGCGAGGATATATAATATCCCTTAGATGACTATCCCCTTTCCAGATATTTGTGTACCATTACAGCGTGTTCAATGCGAACTCGATCCATTGCACACCTTCCTCTATTCCAAAGTCATCTGTAAACCGTGTTTAGGGCCATTTACAATGCAAATATAAACATTAGCATGGCGTTAATATAAAAGTTAGGATTACGACCATAAGCGGACTCATTCCCAATGCGTTCGCATAAGCATAACACGTAAGACGTTAACTTAATAGTTTGTAAGCTTGAAGCTTCTGTGATTATGCTTATGCCAAGAAATCAGAAATGAACCAATCACAGTACGTTAACTCAAAATCGAGTATCGACATAAGTCTATAGACGAACTAACGGAATCCATGGCAAGAGCACACGAGACACAGTCGATATCCCGAAATCCATTCTCACATCCAACCAATAGTAACCTAGAATGCCTCACAGCCAATAGAAACTTATTTTGCTTACGTTTATATTCGATATCGTTAATACTTAAATGTATCACTTATGTTAATGTCTACGTCTGTGTGTTATGCTTATGTTTGTGTTTCCATTGTGCATGGGCCTTTTTAAAAGCTATATAGATCAATGTCTCCAACAAATAAATGGATACAAAACCATGTATTTGTATGACTTCCTCAGAGTTTGTAACACGTAATTTCGAATGCTGTCGAATAATTTACACCCAGAAAACATTGCGATTATTTCATTCTTAATTCACTACAGTAAGCAAAAAAAACATGTTTTCAATTTCCTGCTTAAATAGGTTCACAATTGCCACCTTAATGAGTTCAATATATCTCTTCGGAAGACAGTAAAATAATTCCATATAATTTCTATAATAGATACTTCATTCTAAAACAACGCACTAACACTGTAACACCATAGGGGACACACACTTCTCTCGTGGGTAGAAATGATATGAAAAGAAACGACACGTACACTAATTGTGACCCACTCTTCCTAATAACCCTGAGAAGGGAAATATATTCTTAGAAATGAAAAGAAAGCCACAAACATCATCTCTAATTGGAATTTCTCGCTCTGCTACTGCGAAAATTAAACGCAAACGATCTCGCACTACCGAGCAACAGAGGCGTTGAATGTCTCTGTCGCGTTTATTGAAATACGCGCGCGCTAACGTCTCTAAAGTGCTTCACGGTGCTCAGCATGGAAATGGGGGTCACATCAGCTGTAAAACTGGTGGTGCTAAAACAGTACCTACTTTCTCGACGATATTTTCTCGCAAAGTTCCGCCAAAAGTACTCAAATTTTCGAAAATGTGTATATGACTTTATTTCAAAATCTATTTTTATGAAACATTTTATTAAGAGAAAAATCTATATCTTCATATTTGAAGTTGTACAAATAAAAAAAATCAAGTTTTTCAACGAACAAGAGACCTGTACCATTCTCGTAAATGTCCTTCACACTATCACACTTTATATACTTCACAGTTTTAAAGAATTTTACTCCAGTCACAAAATTTAATAAAAAATGATGGAGCATTTTTTTCGAATATTTGGAAAATGTCCAAGGGGCTTTATGTAAAGTACCCCCTAAAATTAAAATATCGGTTTCAAATTCAAGAGGCACGACATCAGTCAAATCGATAGGGAAATATCAATTTTGGAGAAAATCGTCTCATCGGTTTAGATGTTAGTGTTGTTCACAGACGGACGGGCGGACTAACAGATCGACTCACGGGCGGAGGTTTTCCCGTCATTCGTTGTTGTTTATCAAAGACCCACAAAACGGATTCTGACTACACCACCATTATTTTCTATATTTAGCAACTGGATTTATCCACTTTTCCGAACCAAGAGTTTTTCTGACAAAAATTCACCGTTTTTTCGCGCAGCATTACATAACTTTCTCTCTACTCCGCAGCGAGAAAGTAAAACTACGTAGAGCCGTAGGTCGCGCGATGGCGGTTGGGAAAGAAACCAACTCCATTTGTTGTGTTGGTTATAAGCCGAGGACCTTGGTCTCTATGGAATTGATTACAGAACATTTTGAAGATTTCTGGCAGGAATTATGAAGAAATTTACAGTTATCAAAATAATTGCACATATGAAATTAATTGCTGACAATAAGAAAGAAAGAAGTATACATACAGATATTTATTATCCGCCATATTTATTATGGGCGTATTCAAACTAGGATAGAGACAAGCAATTTAGGCAGGATCTTTCCCCTCTCTACAGTCTCTACTTAGCGACAGCCACTGCATATTCCCCTCCCAAACCACAGTCCTGGAAAAGAGGCGATTGTTTCTTGGCATATCAACTGTTACTGTCATTTTTTCCGTTAGTGTAGTAAAGGTTTTATCTGTGGGGTGCCGATGATTTCTCCCTCTCTGGATGGTGAGACTCGGTGCTCAATCACATGTAGGTTTTCGAGGTATTCCTCATCCAGGTATCTCCCCAGAAAGTCACAGCCCCAGCCAGGAGCCGTATGCTCCCAACCAGTCTCCCGATGTGTGGTAGTATGGAACATGTAAGTGTAAATATGTGCAAAGGCGTGGATATAACAAGGAACCTTTTCCTTTTCCCATCCTTGTCCTACAAGAAAAATCACGCGCGATCCGTGGCCCGTTCGTTAGGAGGCTGCTCCGTTATTCGCCTGGGATTGATCGGAGTAACCACGGAAATCATCATTCACACTAGCTGGGCACTAGAATTTTACTCCAGACAGTGACTGAATTCGACCTTGCTAAAGAGCTAGTGTCGACAATCCGCCTCTATTGAGTCTCGAACCTTAGAACCTATCAGTCAAAGCTCTGCGCAGACAGCGGTAAAGCTGGTTCTAAACAAAATTCGACCGGTATGGCGCGCGAATTATCTTGTGTGAAGTATCTTGAATAAACAGTATCTCAAATTATATTAAAACACGTTTCGCGAACTCTTTTTCTCTTTAAAAGAGAGTGAAAATAAGGAAGAAGGTCAGCTTTTATACACGGAAATCGTTGCCAGAGAATTCTAGTAGACTCATAAATTAAATTGCAAAGGACTCCTGATATTACATTTTATAAGACAAAATTATATCACTTAATTTTTGCAACTCTTTATCGGGAGAACCTCGACTGCCACTACCTAAATTTCACAAGCTGCACAAAAGAACACCCATTTATTAGTGTTATGGCTTATTTTTGTGGTAACTTTATCTGCAAACAATCTACATGAGAGAAACAAACATGCAAACAATCCACATAAAAAGAGAAGGGTATACTATTACATTCTTAGTAGCAGTGGGACCAATGGATAATCAGGACCTGCTTTAAGCATCGTGCACACTGAGGGTGGAGGCATTCTCTTTCAATTTTCATTTAACTTGCAATTGTCCGCTAATTGTAAGACAGTTATCCCAAGTTGAATTTTGAGACATTTTCTGCGAATATTAATTGTTTTTAGGAGAGCCATTATACACAATCATTGAATTGTTACCAATTCCAGAAGTGAGAAGAATGAAGGTAAAACCTTATGGCTTGTACGTTCAATAGTTAGGAGGTTGCGATTTCGATCCCGGGAAGTTTCTATTGTTTTCGAAATCCATCCCAGATGAATGCCGAAGCAGTCTAGAATCTGGGACATGCACCGCGTACGCTCCTTCCTTCCTTACTGAAGCAAGAGGTTTTAACAGTATTTGCATTTCTATATGAAGGAAGTAATTATGAATCCAAGGTTTTTAATGCAAGTCCAATGTGTTAGTATCAAAAGTTTATTTTTTAGCTATAATTTGTAAGTTACTTTTTTCACTTTCTCGCTTTTACTTCCTTTTATTACTGAAAGAGAACCGAGAAAGAATTGTAACATTGCGGCAAAAACGGACAGTTTTCGATAGAAAATCGCGTATTATGGGGCCTTGATATTGAAAAAGTGGATAAATGTTGTTCCTCTAAGTAGGAAATTACTTCCTCGAACTCGCTGTTTACTCATAATCGACGTCTTGTGGGTTGATAATGAAAAATCGATTGACCGCAAAACGTCTCTCTGTCCGCTCGTCCGTCCATCCGTCTGTCCGTCCGCCAGCGTGTAACGCTAGAGTGTAAACGGTTCAGACGATTTTCTTCAAAACTGATATTCCTTCATCGATCTGGCCGTACTCGAGGTTCTGAAAATTTGAAACTTATATTGTGATTTTTCATGTAGACATAACATTTTTAATTTTTTTAAATGCCTACAAATTTGTTAATTAAATTTTTACCCCGGATACAGGAAAGGACGAAAAACTAGAGCAGATCTCCTTTTTAAAATCTCCAAGTTTTCGACGATTGAAAAAGTTCAAATTTTTGTATGTTTTCTTACAACTACATTATTGATGATAGATATTTTTATCCCTAACTAAATTTGTTCTTCAAAGCCAGATCTTTAAATAAGGTGCTCTGCAATTTGTAAAAAATATGAGTAGATATCCCGCAGTTTTTGCTTGAAATAAAGGTAAATAATATTTTATCAAAACATATTTTTTCTTTAATTTGTTTCTAGAATATAGTCAAGTAATTGGTGTAGAAATTATTGTCAGAGAACTCTCAAATTTTTAAAAATTGTATAAAAAATTAATATTGAAAAACTTCAATAATGATAGATTTTTTTATCAAATCTGTTGTTGAAAATTAGATTTTTAAAGAATGCCATTTTTAAAAATAGTTTTTCGTATTTTTTTCAAATCTTCGGAATTCACAATTCGAATTTCCTGTGTTTCTTTTGCTGAAGTCTTTCACGATAATCAAGTCGCAATATGACAATGACAATACCGCGACACAGTAGTTTGAAACTCTCAGAATTATATCCGTTTATTGGGCGATGTTTCTGGCTGTATGGATTGCATTTTTGGATAATCGAATTTATGTTCATGTATTAGCTTTTAAAGAATTCGTTTTAGCAACTAACATCCAGTGATTAGAAAAGAGTTTTAAAAGTGTAGCAAGGAGTATCTGTACTTTAGACATGTTTTCATGGTGCGAAAAATAGGTTACTAGGGGAGTTGTTAAATGATGAAATTGGATAGAGGAATATAAGATGTTGTATAAAAGAGATGAGATTGGATAGAGAAATATAAGAGGTTGTATGGAGTATCTTTACTTTTTACGTGTTTTTATGGTGTCGTGTAAAATAGTTACCAAGGGAGTTGCTTTTAAATGATGAGAATGTATAGAGGAATAAGAACTGCGTTACGTTAAATGTACGATGTGCTTACGAATAAATAATATGATTTAATTGTGAATAATTAATTAATTATTTATTGAACACTAGAAAAGAGCAGTGATCATTATATACAAAGATAAGTATTAACTCTTTTTGTAACTTCAAAAAGTGATGAATAATATGTGTAGTGGGGCCGAGCCGGTCAGAAGGAAACGGAGCCGAGCAAGGTGGAAGCAGTGAGCCCAGTAGAGACGAGCGGAGCCGGGAGAGTAAGAAGGAGCGGAGAGGGGCGGGGCAAAAGCGGACCGGGTCGGAGATGTAAATAAAATTACTTCCATTTTACCACTATAAATAGCAGCCTTTTCCAGTCTAATAGACCGGTAGCGGTAGCTCAGTGCATCAGCTGATGTAACGGCAGCGTTTCTGACCGGGAGGTCCTAGGTTCGAGTCCTGACGGCGGCAGGATTTTCGACACTGGCTTTTCGGCTAGGTCGAATTCAGTCGCTGTCTAGAGGAGAATTCTAGCGGCCGGCTGCTCTGATCGGTAGTTTTCCGTGGTTTCTCTGATCAATACCAGGTGAATGCCGGAGCAGTACCCTACGAAACGGGCCACTGACCGCACGCGATCTGTCCTTCCTCTTCCTTGTCCTGTCCTCTCCTCTTACACACACACTTACACTAACATGCACTACACTACCACATATTCCGGGAGACAGTTCGGGAGATTAGAACTTGTCCCGACTGGGGCGGTGCCCCGCTGGTGGGAGAGTCCTGGTTAGGGGGAAACCCCACTAGCCGACGCACGGTGGGGTATTTGGCCGATTTAGGCGGCCAAAATTATTTTCGCTGTTTAATTGCTTCTGAATATGCCACCTTTCTCATTCGTGGCTTTTTATGTGATATGAAAGAGATTTTATTAAGAAAAAATAAGTTTTGAACTCTTTATTTGTTTATAAATACAACCCCAAGAACAGAGTTCATTTCAGGGATACCATATGTTTGGGCTGAACTAAACACAAAATATAATATAATATTTTTATTAATACGAAAAAACAATAATCTTTAAAGAATACAATAAATTATCAAAAATACAATAAATAATAAAGAAAAGCTCACAAATCTAAAGAAATTTCAAAATGAAATAATCTGCAACTACATTCTTTTATTGGATCTTTGGTAATATGCAGTGATATACTGTAAGCGATACAGTAAGTGATATGCAGTGATATACATTCAACTAATTGCTTTGTTGATAAAATTTGAGTTTCACGTAGAACATAAAATATTGCAAAATAGTGATAGAAAAGATGTTTATAACAGGTATGGTTCTTCATCCGAAGATAATTGTAGTTCTTCTGAAGATTCATTATCTTCAGCATGAGTAGCATCTGGATACAGATATGTAGTTTCTTCATTTGTTATGTCCGTGGATTCTTTCACAAATCTTATTCTGATAGGACGGCAATAACGTGGCAAAGACGGTTTTGGATTTTGCCAGATCAACTTCTTATTTGTGCTACAAATTAGTCGCAGTGGAACAAAAGAACTCTGAAATATATGTGCATCAGAATCAGCATCATTCAGGAATTTCTGCTTATATTGAGACTGTTGTGAACCATCACAGCCCCACTTGCAAATTAACATTAATGAGGTACATTCTTCTTCTCTTAAAGTTTGTACAACCTCTTCCAAATGCATCAACAATCGAGTAACAGTATGATCAAGCAAATTTTGTAAATCGATTGCAGCACAATTTTCAGTCACATGATACGTTTCCTTATCTGGATAACAATCAATTTTTGCCTTCTGAAGTATACTATAACAAGGATATAGTTTCCTATTACTGCTTCTAATTATTTCGTATTGCCTCCTTGACGATCAGCTTCAACAAACAGAGCTAGTGCACTGAGTGTCGTTAGTTGTGTTTTCCTATCCTCTAAACTAACAGAATATGCTTTCTTGTATTTTCCAGCACGTTTAGGAGAACATGTGATTTCCTTGACAATTTTAGAAGCGTCTCTTTTTCCTGTAACACCTAATGTCACCCGGGTAGCGTAAGTTAGTATTTCTGAATCTGTCGTATGTCGTAAATCTCCCGTTCTTCTCCTCTTGCTTCTCTCACTCAAATCTTCAAATCTTTTCTTTGGTCTGCCGGGGCGGTTGACTACTTTAGGTATTTCAAATGTCCATTGAGCCAATCACAATTTTTTTAACAAACACATCTTTTTCTTATGTGCTGCAGACCACCTTCGTTTCATATCAGATTTAAAATATGAAAATTTATGTTTATTTCCTTTACTTGTTTGTCAGAATAGTTTTCTTTACGTAACAAATAATTCTCTGTAAATTCCAATTTTTCGTTCATATCTTGTAATTTTTGTTGCTGCATCATTGTAAATAACTTTCTTCGAGTAAATACGTTGATGCCCGAATGCCCTAAAACGAAATTTGGAGGAAATTAAAACGTAAATAAACTCATGTAAAAAAAAACCGTAAATCGCATTCGTACATAATTGGCTGTATATCGTGCAAAACCGCGCGAATCCGCGGTTAATTTTTACTAATTTTTTAAAATAGAAAACGTAACCCTTCCATTGCGCCAAAAATTGTTACCCGGAAACCCCCGGAAGTACACTAATTTAGCTACATTAATTAAAATTTTCTTCATTAAAACTTGAAAAGCTCTATCTCAACTAAAATAATTAAAATCTGTACGAAAATACACATATCGTGCACACACTTACCTGCTTCATCAGTCTCCATGGCTCTTCACTTCAAAATCGAAACGCAGTAGACGCAATTCACTGTGAGACTGAAGCCCGCGGGGGAGACAAGAACGAACAGGCGCACTTCACAAGTGGACAAGTTCTGACAAGTTGCGTCTGCCGTTAAAATTTGTGCAGCTGGTTATTCCCTGACCTTTTAGCTTTACAATGAGGTATTTTTTATTTGTCTGGAATGAAATTTGAAAATTTGACTTTTGGCCGCCTAAATCGGCCAAATACCCCACCGTGCGACGGTAGGTCGGCGCCGGATCTCGCCATTCAGCGGGGAAAGATCACCGCCATCTCCCGAGAAAAAAACGTGCACTACACTAACGGGACTAATGACCGAAGCAGTTGACGCGCCCGGAAACACGAAAAAATCAATCAATCAATCAATCCAATCTAGTAGATGCTTGCGATAAATACCCAGGTCGCGCCGGGTAGTGCACAGCTAGTTTTTGCGTAGCCGCAGCGTGTGCGAGCGCCAGCCAATGGCCGAGGGCGCGCGATGCGAGGCGCGATACGCGAGGGTTCGCACGTGCGAATAAATATTCACACCCCGGTGGCGCAAGCGAGGGCGGCGGCGGCAGCGGCGTCGGGATGCGAAAGGCGGCCAAGGCCCCGCGACCGGCGCTGCCGCCGCCGCCGCCGCCGCTGCTCCGACCCCTAACCCCTCGCACGAGACGCCGACGCCGCGACGCCCAGCGACGCCAAGAGGGTTATCCCCCTCTTTTAATTTTATTTTTTTTTTTTTTTTTCCTTTCCTCATTTTTCCTTTCATTCTCCTTTTTCTTCTTTCCAATCTACTTCGTTCTTACCTTTTCAGTTTTTTCTTCTTTCTTTACCTATTAATTTTTGTCTCTTTCTTTCTTCGTTATTTGTTCTTTATTTTTTACATCTATTTTCACGTTTTTTCTCTTCTTCCTTCATTGTTCTTTCATTCTTTCTTTTATATCTCTTCTCTTTATTCTTCTTTCTTCTTCTTCTTCTTCTTGAACTGACGAATGAAGAGTGTTGGCGCCCAAGTAAGGAGAACTTGGTTTTCATGGACAATTATGAAATGATGAATAGTGATTTAGACATGCAGGACACCTGATTACTTTTTGCTGACGAAGTCACAATCACAAGATCATTCTTTCTTTTCTTCTTCTTTTTCTTCCTTCTCTTATATTTATTAATTTTTCTCTTCTTTTACTCATTTTATTCGTCGTCATGTGTCGTAACTCTTATCCCTTTCTAGGTAAGAGAACCGATTCTTGAATTCTCTTGGCAATTAGGAAATGATAAATGATACCTATGTTCCGTTGTTGTAGGATTCATGGTTAGCGTTTGCTTATCATGCTGCACGCTCTAGGTCAAAACACCTATGTCTTTTGCTGGGTCGGAAACTTGATATCACAGGTCAATATTTATGTCGACAATTATCTTTCTACTGGAGTGAAACACACTGTTAATTTAAATAATACTTTTAATTACAGCGGTCTACTTTCGAAAATAATGTTATTATTGAAATGTTTGTAGTCCCTGAACTCTACCGATGATCCACAACGCGCTGAAAGCGCTGAATGCAAATAAACATATGTTTGTTGTATACTACCAAACTACAACTATATCCATTTATCTTCATCTCCGTACACTCAATGAGAAACTTGCAGGCATCATTAAAAATAAAAAGATTGTTTAGCATGGACTCGTGGGAATGCGTGGCAACGCTGACAGGATGACTTTTCAATTACCTTGCCAACCCGCAGCTGTTGGGCGGCGGAGGCGGGGCGTGTGTGGCGGTGCGTCTGCGCAAGAGTGGGGGTGGTGGGGGCGGTGATGGCGGCAGTGGAGGCGACGGCAGGGCGGGTCGCCGGCCGACTGCAGCGGTGGGGGCGCCCTACAGAACGATGCGCCACTGGCACGTCTCACGGGCTGAGTGGGCTAACACGTCAATTGATATCACTGCACTGCCTTTGACTAGGAGGAACTAGGATTCCACCTTTTCGACACTAGCTACATAGCTGGGTTGAGATCAGCCGCTGTTTGAATGAAATTTTTACCTGCTCTGATCGTTAATTTTCTGTGGTTTCTCCATTCAATATGTGTACTCTAATAAGCGGGCCACGGACCGCGCGTTTCCTTCCTATTACCATCCTTACTTACACTTATGCACTACACTATCACACATGTTGGGGACTTAGTGCTTGTCCCGGCTGGGACGGTACTCTACTGGTAGGGGATTTAAGCTAGTGACTTCTCGTGATTTCAAAACTTGGTGGTCCACAAAAGTAAGCCGGAGTGATTCACAAACAAATGTGGTAGGGTCTCAGGGTCTGTTGTATCAACAAACCCAACCATCAGCGGGACTTCGCGTATACTTGAAACAGTCAAGACCCCCCCCCCTCCACACACACACACACGATTGAACAGGTAGCAATCACCTCAAGGAGGACATAAAATGATAATTTTATTAAAAATGTTTGTGTAACTAGGCTTGTAAATTTGTACTTTTTTCCTTAACGAAAATAATACGGAAACGTCTATATTCTTAAGAATGCCAATACTTTATTTATTTATTTATTTATTTTACGTCAAAAAACAGTTATAACTGCGTATGACGTGCTATGGGGAAAAGTGAATTGTGTGCACATTTTCAAAATTCTGTGATCCCTACACTAAGTCATATACTACTTAAATTTTGAATTTTTGAAAGGGAGAAAAAAAACAAAAACTCCCATGTAAAATATATTTTCAAAAATAAATAAGCAATAAATTTTGAATTTTGATTTACTAACATTTCCCTCAAACTGTGCCAGATTAGATGGACCGAACCAACGAACGTGTAAAGTGGCATATATATATATATATATATATATATATATATATATATATATATATATATATATATATATATATTCAGATGACTAAACCAACGAACAAAATTAATTCCATTGACTCTGCCTAATCAAAATAAAGAATAGATTGATAATTACGAATTATATTTCTGAACATGAAACCAGTAATTTCTCGACCTGATAATGGTTGTGTACACTATATTTCTAAGGCAAGAGTATTTCGTACACTAACAATAAAAAATATATGCTTAACACATTCATTGATATAATAGTTTGTAACAGTTACCATGCTCTTTTAACATGCACATTTCAAGAATGAAAAGTTAAGTAAAAGCGTATATTACATTTATGTCAAATTAATAGATTTGATATCAGATTTGATACCAGACAACCTCTGTTTATTTACTGTGAATTAATAAAGTATCTATATCACCAACAGTCTAATTCATTAATACATGAGTTTTCTACTGCAATCGTTAACGTGGAGGAGTTGATTGATTGATTGCTTTTTTCGTGTTTCCGGGCGCGTCAACTGCTTTGGTCATTAGTCCCGTTAGTGTAGTGCATGGTCTTTCTCGGGGAAATATCGGTGATCTTCCCCCGCTGGATGGCGAGATCCGGCGCTGACCTACCGTCGGCTAGTGGGGTTTCCCCCTAACCAGGACTCTCTCACCAGCGGGACACCGCCCCAGCCGGGACAAGCTCTAAGCTCCCGACCGGTCTCCCGGAATATGTGGTAGTGTAGTGCATGTTAGTGTAAGTGTGTGTAAGAGGAGAGGATAGGACAAGGAAGAGGAAGGTCAGATCGCGCGCGGTCCGTGGCCCGTTTGGTAGGGTACTGCTCCGGCATTCGCCTGGTGTTGATCGGAGAAACCACGGAAAACTATCTATCAGAGCAGCCGGCCACTAGCATTCTCCTCCAGACAGCGACTGAATTCGACCTAGCTGAAAAGCTAGTGTCGAAAATGCTGCTGCTGTCAGGACTCGAACCTAGGACCTCCCGGTCAGAGGCGCTGCAGTGACGTCAGTTGATGCACTGAGCTACCGCTCCCGGTGGAGAAGTTAATATGTCACTTTGAGCAAAATATTTTATCGTAGTATAAGACTCACAAGCAAATAGTGGATCAAAAACAATTTGGCATGCCTCTTACATTGTGATTTCGAGATACATTCTCTACAGACCGGGGTGTTCATGAATAGTATTTTGCTGCATTTTACACTAGATAAGGAGATAATGTGATGTGAAAATGCATTAAATACAAAGTATAGTACACACGAAATAGTATATCAGACAAAATTTAAAATACGTAAGAAGTATACGATAAACTATTCGTTACTGGACAGTAAGTCCTTCAAGGGCCGTTTGGGTGCAGACGGGGAGGCGGTCGGACAAAATGGAAAATCTCCGGCCGAAGAAAATGTACTACCACTATTCATTACTGTTAAACCATTGAGTAGAAAGTGAAAAATGAACGAGAATCGTGTATTTTTAGAATAAATATAATTTTGTATTGTTTTTGACACTGTTTTAAGTGACACTAGCTGCATATACATTACTATTACCCTCATTTGTTTTGTTTTCTTACGACGCGTCCTGATGTCTGTGCGATGGGGATTTAACGCTCGACCGTTGAATCGTAATTTTCATGGCAGTCCCATCATGTGTGAGCGAGATATAATGAACGATCACAAGAAATACACGATATCAAAACGACATTATAATGAACGCCTTCAGGTACAAGGGACATTCATCTACTTGCAATAAAATCAAACTTAAGGCTTCTTGAAGAATAATGAACAATTTTTGAAAAAAATAGAATAATAGAAAAAAGAAAAATGGTACTCTCTGGCATGTAAGCGAAGTATGACGTTGTAATGACAGTATTTAGTTTTGACAGTTTCTGGTTCTCTTAAAGGGAAAATGTGACTGTCATTGTGGGACGAGAGGTTGGAAAATCATTTATGTGGCGTACTTCCAAATCCGCAGTGACAAAGCATTGTGTTCATTGGATTGAGACCCGGAAGAACTTTCTCGCACTTGCCTCAGAAGAGTTCATCAAGTCAATCCCTCGTAACAATGAAGCAGATTATGAACGCCTTCAACGTAGCAATAAGGGGCAATTCATTCCTTATAGGTACGCGCCTTAATACAACACTTGTGTGACCTGTGCGGCAACCACATGGTCGATTGTTACCCAGCAGACGGGTGTCTGGAGCCCTAGTTATCACGATTCTTTTCTTCTGGCCTGAACTTAGCAAAATTAATTAAGTGGACAAGACATTTAGTGGCACATTTTCTTGTACACTTATTTCCCTTTGTTTCAGAAACGTGCAAATTATTCATGTAATTTAGACAATAGAATATAACATTTACATCCGAACATGTAGTATGTACGGTTTTGTAGGGTAAATGTTACGCATGTTTAAATTTCGTTTTATGAAAAAAATCAATAATTACAAATCATGGAATATCAAAGAAATATAGTTATAAACGTGTCTTAATTGAAAATTTAATACCCTTCTCCGCAATACAGTTTGACTCTTTTCGTTTCGTAATTACTTCATTCAAGGAACATTTCAGCTTCTCAAACTTAGTTATATCGATTGCCCTTCTTCTTAAACTCTTTGGGTTTGTGGACACCAAATCCTCATCTCAATGACTCTCTATATTTTCCCCCTGTTACCAATTAACTAATTACGATTTTAGTAGTAAAAAGACAACAGACATTCATCAATAAAAGTCCTCCTTCCGTACTCAAACAGTGATACAAATGGAATGAATTCTTACTGTACACAGTGCCAAGCGGAGAGAGTTCATTACATATTGACTTACCACAATGAGGGTTCAATTATTTTCAAGATGTGTTCTTTACATAGACGTTTTGTTATATTAGATACTACATAATTTATCGAAAATAAAATTATTAAAATTTATTGTACAAATAGTAAATCATACAAAAAATGTTTATTTTCAGCACGTTTTTACTGTACGCTCCAACGCCCTTTATCTCTTAAAAACTCCAATATGATATTGAGGTATTTATTGTTAACCGTTTGATAATACTTACCTCCGAAATTGTATTAAATTGGTCAGATACGAGTTTTCCCAACTATTTAACGAGAGAGAATATAAAAGGTCGGTGGAACACAGTAACTGCATCAGTTGAAATATGCAGTAGAATGGTTAATCGGATTAAATGTAAATATTTTAGTAGAGGTATTTAAAAACGCTGTAATAGGGGTAAGCACTAAATACACACCTAAAACACATTCGATAAATTTTAGAATTTGAAGAGAATTAGATGAAAAGAATCGATACAAACTCGAGAGGCAAGCGGTCGAATGTCGAGGGTCACTAAATCTTCGTCACATGTTTACCTTGTCTGGTTGTGTGGATACATTTTTGTTTAAATTTGCCACTTATTTTAGCTCACTACAATAACAGAGAAATAAGTAATTAAAATTTCTATGCATTCTCCGAAAGAAAGCTATGAATAAATTTCATACAAATTTAGGCAATTAAAAAAATTATTTGATATTAAATATTTAGTCAGATTTTCAGAGGTGAAAAAAATTCCTCAATTAACTTTCAACTGTTACTCAGAGATGGATCATGGATCCATACATAACGAGTTCACGAACAGATCAGAATTTGGAAATTCATATTTAGTTCTGAAGGCAATCTACCGGCTGAGAGTAGCTCAGAACCAGCATTACCGCTGCCTCTGAAGCTATTCTGAATGGGAGGTCCTAGTTTTCGAATTCCAATGGTGGCCGATTTTTGACACTAGTTACTACAAAGACAGATCGAATTCTGCCGCTGTCGGAAGGAGCACTATAGTGGTCACCTACACTCATTGGATTGATTGATTGATTGTTAGTGATTCTGGGCGCGTCAACAACGGAGATCGTTAGTCCCGTAAGTGTAGCGCATGTTTTTCATCGGGATGTGGCAGTGATCTTCCCCCCACACACACACACTGAATGGCGAGATCCGGCGCCCACCTACCGTCGACTAGAGGGAATTTCCTTAACCAGGAATCTCCCACCGGCAGGGCTCCGCCCCAGCCGGGACAAACTGTAAGTCCCCGACCGGTCTCCCGGGGTGTAAGATAGAGTAGTACATGTTTGTGTAAGTGTGGGTGTAAGGGATGAAGATAGGAAAGTGAAGAGAAAGGAAAGATCGCGCGGCCCGTGGCCCGTTTGATAGGGTACTGCTCCAGTATTCGCCTGGTGTTGATCGGAGAAACCACCGAAAACTACCGATCAGAGCAGCCGGCCGCTAGAATTCTCTTCCAGACAGCAACTGAATCGGACCTAGCTGAAAAGCTAGTGTCGAAAATCCTACCGCCGTCGGGACTCGAACCTAGAACTGGAACCTCCCGGTCAGAGGTACTGCAGTGACATCAGTTGATGCACTGAGCCATCGCTGCCGGTCTCTGATTGAAAGTTTTCCGCAATTTCTCCGATCAATATCAGGTGAATGCTGGAGTAGGATCCTAAAAGCGTGGAGCCATGCACCACGCGCGATCTTTTGCCCTCTTCCTTGCTCCTTTCTCATCCTTTATACACACACACCTACGCTACCACACATGTCGAGATATCAGTCGGAAGTTTGAGCTTGTCCCGATTGGGGCAATGCCCCGCTGGTGAGAGATATCTAGAGGAAGAATCCCCCGCCAGTCGACGTGTAGATCGGTGCCGGATAGGACTATGCAGAGGGTAAGAAACAACACCACCTACAGGCATTAAAACATTCACTGCAATAACGGGGCTATTGACCAAGCAGTTAACGTGCCCGGAAACTTGAATCAACAAACCAACCAGAAAGCATTCTATCAGCCATTTGCGTCGCTCTGGCCGGTACCGTATCGACATAGAAAGAAACCACGCACGACTCCGCCGTGCAGGCCTTGGCTCCTCCATTGCTCTGCGGGCCAAAGAAAGTTGGAACACCATTTGAGCTCGCTCAGCGTGCTGCTAATAGGAGAAATAATGGACGGCAGCCTTGAGAAAGAACCCGTTGCCCCATCACCAACACTCGTCGTGGCCTCAGCAGCAGCTGATCTGCTCTCCCGAAGACACAACGCAATTAGACGAAATTACAAACAAAAAGGTGCTTCGTAAATCACTTACAACGCAAACTCATTTGGCCATCTGTTTGAGTGTCAATGACAACTTTAAAGGTTAAACAATGAAAGCAAATAGACGTTAGCTTCTATTTGTTAAATATTAACATAATACGCAATCTGTTAAAAATTGAAAGAGAATTCGAGAAGCATATTTATTGTTCAATAAGATTAAAGTAAATACTATTAATTTTCTCCGCATACTTATTGTATTCAATGAAATTAGATCTGCTTCTTATTTTGGCCAGTAGTATATACAAATAAAGAAAAGTGCTTAAATCCCTGCCTTTAAAAGAGATTATCATAAATCAACTAGGGGAGAAGGCATAATTACGGAATTTCTCGAGTCAGGAAGATGCATGGGATTGTTTCACAAAATAATGTATTATATCTCAATATTTGTAATTTGATAAAATATTAAACAGAGGATCAATTGGTTCAATATTCAGCATACGATGGTTTCCTTGTAGCAAAAGTAAACAAAATGGCAAATCAAGTTATAATAGAGTTGAAAAATTACTTAAATAATTGAATCCCTATGTACTGTATTCTAACCTCTGGTAAGGAAATATTATTTTCATCCTCTGTAGTTGAAGATGACAAAATTGTCATTAAAAATTGAGAACTTACAAAAATACGCGGTACAATCCGAAAGACCCTGAGACAGTATGCAGGTAGACACCGAACTGAAATCCTATGAAACCGATGGCATGTCAGTAGCAATAGTATAGCCTACAGATGTAAAATTGACCTTCCAGGTAGCAGATATTCCGGAATTGGTGGCAACGAAATAAAAAGAAATGGTTACTGTACTCACTGTTTCATTTGTAGAGAGGAGGTACTTTCTGACTATGCTAAGAAACAAATCAATGTCTCCCTCAAATGCAATCTATTATACCCTGTAAGGAAATCAACTATTAAAGAAAATGTTTTAAGACTCGCGAGAAATCGTATTGATGATTTTGGATGTTTTATAGTATATCGCATATGTCATGATTTCTAAATATACACACAACCCCTTTACTCCCTTCCTTTTAAATACCAATAAAATTACTTTTATACTACTCGTATATGAATCCTTGTCTTTCAAATACGGGTTGTAATACACCAATCCAACGAATTTATGTACCCTGAGTTCGCGAAATCGATCCTATACAGGAAATCGAGAATAATATTACTATTACTTCAGGAAGATGTATATATTTTAATTATTCCCTATTATTCAGATTGTTGCTATCTAAAATAACTCGTTGAAATTTCTGTCATAAAACCGTATAAAAATACCAGCTTGGTTTATTCCGTATTCATTTGACAAAACATTCAGCGAATTTTACCTCGCTTGAGACGACATTAAAACATGTGCATACGTTCCTTAAGCATTAAAGCCTCTCATTATCGATTTCAGTAGCGAATAATTTTCTGAAAATTAAATATAACGAAAATGTAGAATAAAGTATTTACACATTATGTCAATTCACACAATGGTTTATTTTTCTTCCTTGTAATATTTATATTGAGGGAATTACCAAACAACACGTACATTTTTCACATAACGGCTGCCAGTCCGCTAACAGTTATATCTAAATGGAACATGATGAATATCATAGCAGTCCTCACCCATTTTTTCATGTAACACAGAAATTAATTCTTTACCGTACTTCTTTAGGCTTGTTGCGTCGAGCCGGGCATTTCTCATGCTAAAGAGCCGGCCCTCGCTCGGCGGCGCATGCGCACACTGGGAGTCGCCCGAGTGTCACGCGCTGACGTATGGGTCGGGCGCGGTGCGGCGGGGCGGGGCGGCGCGGGCGGGCGGAATTCCTGGGCCGACCGCCGCGTTATCTGGCGACGTTCCTGGGAAGAAGGCGGCCGCCCGCGGAGACGCTACAAATCCCACTGGCGCTGCGAGGGGCGGGCGGAGGGGGGAAGAAAGCGGTGGATGCAGAGCTTCGGAACTCCACATCCCGACCCATTTCGTTGCACGAGAAACGTGGACACTGAGCAGAACGATGTGAAATGGGTATTTCTGTATAAGTAAATTAACACATTTAATAATAATTATGATAACAATATTAATAATAATAATAATAATAATAATAATAATAATACCGGGAGCATTAGCTCAGTGCATCAATTGATGTCACTGCAGCGCCTCTGACCGGGAGGTCTTAGGTTCGAGTCCTGACAACGGCAGCATTTTCGACACTACCTTTCAGCTAGGTCGAATTCAGTCACTGTCTGGAGGAGAATTCTAGCGGCCGGCTGCTCTGAACGGTAGTTTTCCGTGGTTTCTCCGATCAACACCAAGCGAATGCCGGAGGAGTAACCTACCAAACGGGCCACGGACCGCGCGCGATCTGTCCTTCCTCTTCCTTGTCCTATCGTCTCCCCTTACACACACACTTACACTAACATGCACTACACTACCACATATTCCGGGAGACCTGTCGGGAGATTAGAGCTTGTCCCGGCTGGGGTGGTGCCCCGCTGGTGGGAGAATCCTGGTTAGGGGAAACTCCCACTAGCCGACGGTAGGTCGGCACCGGTTATCGCCATCAAGCGGGGGACGATCACTGCTCTCTCCCGAGAAAAAAAACATGCACTACAGTAACGGGACTAATGAACAAGGGAGTTGATGTGCCCGGAAACACGAAAAAATCAATATTAATAACAACAACAACAACAACAACAACAACAACAACAATAAGCCGGACCTGTGGTGCAGGCAGATGCGGTAACCGTCGTCTGCGTCTAGGACGCTACAGTTTCGAGTCCTGCTTGAGCATGGTTGTATATGAGATTGTCCCTTCACCCCTCATCACCATCAACATCATCATCATCATCATCATCATCATCATTATCTTATCGCTTTATAATTCGTAATTCAAGGCGTAACAAACATGTATTACCGAGGGATACAGCCGAAAAGCTAATCAACATAAATACATTCGTCCCTCTCCGGGATAGAATATGATTGAGACTCGGAAGAAAAAGAGTAGCGTGGTCAGAAATGGTCGACACGCAAATAATAATAATAATAATAATAATAATAATAATAGTAATAATAATAGTAATAATAATAATAACAACAACATGGTACGTTAGTGTACGCGAGAAATGCGTCGCAACGGGTCACTGTACAGTTTACCCTCAACTGAGCATCACAAGAAAAGTAACATTAATTTTAACAATGATACATAATGCATTATTTACCATTTGGACTGTATAAATGAGTATAAACAACCTGTAACAACTATTGTACTACAGCTTCCGGGTCAATGACCCCCATCTCGATCAGGTTTTTCGTCCAGTTTCCCTGATCCATTGAGCAAATGCTGAGATGGCCCCTTGTTTTGCTTCTGGACATAAATTTAACTTCATTTTCTGTGCACGTCTTCTAGAATTCAGTGGGAAATACAATTATTCAAATTATCGTTTCCATGTTGTCACGGCAGGAAGTAATAAGAGCCAAAATTTATTGCTTATTATCCTTGAAAATAGATTTTATTCATGGGAGTTTTTGTTTTTTTTTCTCCCTTTCAAAATTCAAAATTTATTGCTTATATATCCTTGAAAATCATTAATTTATTGCTTATTTATCCTTGAAAATAGATTTTATTACATGGGAGTTTTTTTTTCTCCCTTTCAAAATTCAAAATTTATTGCTTATTTATCCTTGAAAATAGATTTTATACATGGGAGTTTTTTTTCTCCCTTTCAAAATTCAAAATTTATTGCTTATATATCCTTGAAAATAGATTTTATTACATGGGAGTTTTTTGTTTTTGTTTTTCTCCCTTTCAAAATTCAAAATTTATTGCTTATTTATCCTTGAAAATAGATTATATTACATGGGAGTTTTTGTTTTTTTTCTCCCTTTCAAAATTCAAAATTTAAGTAGTATATGACTTAATGTAGGGATCACAGAATTTTTAAAATGTGCCCTTTTCCCCATAGCACGTCATACGCAGTTTTTAACTGTTTTTTGACGTAAAAATAAATAAATAAAAAAACTGGTAACATCATTTATATGATTAAGTGGCAAGTCTCCGAGACTCCTGCGTATTTCTTTACATTTTATTTTCCCAAGTTGAATAGCAAATATTTTCTAAATAACTTAGATAATTAGTAAAATAATGAATTTGATTTGCAATTTAGCAGAAGCAATTGAAGTAGCACAATTACAAACAAAAACACCCTTGTAATATTATAAAAACATTTCTTAAAAGTCTATGACTTGCAATTAGAAAAGTTACTAAATTAGATATCAAACTCACAATAACGACTTCGTTTGATAACTCTCCAATCAGATATTTTAAATGTTTTATGATACTTATTTTATGTATTTTACTATTAAAATACTTACAAATATATGTATTTACTTTAGAAAATACTTCTACACACCTCCATTTTTTCTTTCTTTGTAAAACGATTGTGTTGGCAAACAGATTAAAGATTTAAATCATTGGACAGGTTTCAAAAGCAGGAAGTGAGCAAACCCAGAAACGTCGGGATGCATTTCTTATTTATTTTCATGGAAGCAATTAGAATAACAGATACATTTCGTTACTGGTTTTCTTGTTTGGAGAACACGAATATTGTTTTCGGAAAATTTAAGCGGAGAGGAAATTTCAAAAGGTTTTGTTACTTCAAGTTACCAAGATTCAAGATAATGGGATCATGAATATTCAGTTGTATACAATTTCAACTTGCCGGTGGCTCGATTGGGGAATGAGAGACGCAATAAGACAGTTTTCTACGAATCTGATACCCAACTGGAAGGTCAACATTTCTACTTATGTGAAGTCATTTGTTTGTGCACTACATGTAGTAGTTGTTATTGATTTGGTTTGATTTGATTTTTTCGTGTTTCCGGGCACGTCAACTGCTTCGGTCATTAGTCCCGTTAGTGTAGTGCATGATTTTTCTTGGGAGATGGCGGTGATCTTCCCCCGCTGGATGGCGAGATCCGGCGCCGACCTACCGTCGGCTAGTGAGGTTTCCCCCTAACCAGGACTCTCCCACCAGCGGGGAACCGCCCCAGCCGGGACAAGCTCTGAGCTCCCGACCGGTCTCCCGGGATATGTGGTAGTGTAGTGCATGTTAGTGTAAGTGTGTGTGTAAGGGGAGAGGATAGGACAAGGAAGAGGAAGGACAGATCGCGCGCGATACGTGGCCCGTTTGGTAGGGTACTGCTCCGGCATTCGCCTGGTGTTGAACGGAGAAACCACGGAAAACTACCGATCAGAGCAGCCGGCCGCTAAAATTCTCCTTCAGACAGCAACTGAATTCGACCTAGCTGAATAGCTAGTGTCGATAAGCCTGCCGCCGTCAGGACTCGAACCTAGGACCTCCCGGTCAGAGGCGCTGCAGTGACATCAGTTGATGCACTGAGCTACCGCTACCGGTCTAAAATAGTAGTCGTATTTTAGGTTGCTAAAAATGCGTACTAATACATACAAATATTGAGAAGCTGCAGACGTTCGTATCACTTGGAATATATCGTATCATCATGGTAATTTGAAAATTGTAATTTTAATATTTGGTATCCAAAACAATGCTTGTATTGAATTATTCGTGAGGGTTCTGTAGCAACGGGATACCAAGTGTATCGATAGCTGATCTAAAATGTCAAATAATCAACAAATACTAGCTCAAACTCAATTCGCTCTTTAGAAGGTTCGCTGCTACGGACGTAGATGCATGTTAATGTAAATAAATGACAAAAAATAGTATAAGAAAAAAATGTAAATATTTCTTGTGGTTAGGCGGAAGAGCAGTTCTAATGACCTGAGCCTCGGCACAAATAAAGACAATTTTATTATTATTATTATTATTATTATTATTATTATTACTAAAATGTAATTTTAGATTAGCTTAATTGATGTGCAATGCATTGTAATAAAATACTATGCAGTCCTATCTAATGCTGCTATTCAATGCTTTAAATGCTCGATATTATGTTAAATTGTATTAATTACACTTTAAATACATTTTTAAAAAATAAAATTTGATACAATTTATTTTTAATAGCAATTTAAATAGTTTGATGAGTTTCCTGATTCTTGTGTTCAAATTTCCTTTTTCATTTTCGAACACTACTATCGAACTGTCAAAAAAGTTATTGAATCTAGTTCGTCAGTTTTGCCTTGATTGTTCAAGTGTTCATGAATAAGCTTGTACAGAAAGTAGAATGAGTGCGTGGAACTAGCTTAGTCACGAACCAGACTTAATCTACTCCAAGAGCACTCATGCAACCCAGAAACGTATTTAATTATCCACTTACCGTGCCAGGCACGTCCCCACCTACGTATTCACACTCTCAGATTAAGATTAGTGGAGCAGCCATTAAGAGTCATGAAGCGGCCTTTCCGTGCAGAACAAAACGTGGGAAAAGTTAAACACTTGATGGTTGATTTGGAGCACGTTAATTTGAAAACTAATATTTTCATAGATGAGTGATGAAAAGTTCAGATATAATTATAACTCTACCGGAATGCACAAATTAAACAGTAAATATATGATAACACAGTAAAATAATGCAACCTAAAGCAAATTATAGAGCATCACAATAGTACAAAGTTTTTATGCCAATTTATTTGTTACTATCAACACTATAACTTCAGAATAAAATGTAAAAAATGACTTTATAATAAATTGACATATTACCACTTTACATATATTATAACTCACGTTTTGTGTATATTATTTTAGTATATAAAACATTAATACAAAATAATTAAAAGTTACAGACGTACGTATTTGATAGAGTCTGCTTTGTGTTTGACGGTCAGTAAATTGATATTATTACTTTTAGAAAGAGAGAAAAGAAAGAGAGAGAGAGAGAGAGAGAGAGAGAGAGAGAGAGAGAGAGAGAGAGAAAGAGCGAGGAAGTATAATGGTCCTCAAAGAATACGAAACCTCTTTTCCTCTTCCCTCAGGGACTTGCTTTCTGAGTTGAGCTGAACGGAGGGCAGAATGTCTCAAGCACATGATTAAGTCAGCGCTGACGGCGTCGGCGGCGGTTGTTTACGGTATTGCAGATATGAATGGAGTAATTTCAGCTCTATTTAACTAATAATTTACACCTTTAAGAACTAAAAAAGATAAATTAATTTTACATTTAGAGCTCATGGTGGAGTATCTGGAAATATGGCCTTAAGCCCATTAATTTTGTGCCCAACATAATTTTGTGCGCAAGTGCTGGCCATTTGTCGGCGCATCTGTGTGCGCAGTCATTGTTAGGGCTGTCTGTAGCATGTTTGGTTGTTAAGCCGTTGTAATGTTGCTAAATTATACAATTAGAGCACCCCAAAACGCCAACCGCTGATTAAACGAGTATTTTTTTCTAGAAGTACTAAAACAGATCTTAGCTGCATATCCTGTTTTTTCGGTGCGGTGCAACCATCGTTTGCATTACATCGGCCTCTCTCCCCGACTTTTTCACAGGCATGTAGCAGCTAAGTACGCTTTTAGTAGAAGATGAACAGACGCAAGTTATGAATACATAAAACTAAATATGTTCGTACAATGCTTTACCAATCTCCGCTTAATGAACATCCAGGATTCAGGAATGCTAAAATTGCGAATATATTTCATTTAGGATGTATTCGAGTATCGCGATCAATTTATGTTTCCAGTACTGTACTAACAAATTCAACATACGCCAAAGGTGGCTCAGGACACCAAACGATGTCATTGCAGTCCCTCAGACCAGGAAATATCTTGTTTGGAAAAAAAACCATAACCCGACGTGTAGCTCGACACCGTGGCTCGCTATCCAGCGGGGGAAGATCATCACCACCTCCCGCAATTAAAAAGGTGTACAACACTTACGGGACAAGTTATCTTAGCCGATGACGCTCTCGAAATGACTCATCCATCATGGTACTCTTTCTAGGAGCCACCTCTACCGCCGCAGCCGCTGATTTGGCTACGCCAAGGGTTTTTAAACTTATTTCCTCCACGGATCCCTTGACGTAAAAAAACTTCCTAGCACCCCTGGTAACAACAATAAGTTTCAAATATAAAGATTAATGTAGTTCTATAATCAATACTATTCAACACAAATGAGTAAAAGTCAGATTGAATTAATCCACAATTAATTAGTAAAGTAAACTATATACATTACAAATACCATAAAGTATGTCAGTACAAAATACATAAATATCACAAGCATTGAAGTAAATTAAATCTAAAGCTCATTTTCAATAAATCACCGCGACGCCACTACCGTAAGTCCGCGACGCCCCTTGGAACCGCGACACACAGTTTGAAAACTCTTGGGCTTTCGAACGTTTCGCTTCCCGGTGGCTCCCCCACACAGCGCGTGCTACCGATTTGATCCTGCGTTTCGTCCGATGCGAAGTTTGTGAGGTGGTTCGTCTAGGTATTTCGATTCCGTATTTCAGCGTGAGTCGTCAAAGAAGTACCGATCCTAAAATGCGTTTTCTGCGATTGATCACCTTCCCTTTCCGTTGGGGAGAAGAACGTCGGCACTCAATGAAAGCCAAACTGTGGCACCCGCGCATTCAGGCCAGCTGCGGAGGCGGTCATCTGACGCGCGGTGGCGGAGGCAATCGCGGCGACGAGTCATGATTGACTGATTCATTAATAGTGATCCCGGGCGCGTCAACTACTCAGGTCATTAGTGCCGTATGTATAGTGCGTGTTATTTCATCGAGAGGTGGCAGTCATCTTCCCCCACTGGATGGCGAGATCTGGCGCCGACCTACCGTCGACTATCGGAGTTTTCCCGAACCAGGTATGTTCTACCAGAGGGGCACCGCCCCAACCGGGACAAGTTCTAAGTCGCCGACCGATCTCCCGGAATGTGTGGTAGTGTAGTGTATGTTAGTGTGTGTGTGTGTGTGTGTGTGTGTGTGTGTGTGTGACGGGTGAGGATATGACAAGGTAGAAGGAAAGATCGCACGCGGCCATGGCCCGTTTATTAGGGAACTACTCCGGCATTCGCCTGGTGTTGATCGGAGAAACCGCGGAAAACTACCGATCGGAGCAGCCGACCGCTAGAATTATTCTATTCGACCTAGCTGAAAAGCTAGCCTGACCCGGACTCGAACCTAGGACCTCCCGGTCAGAGACACTGCAGTGACATCAGTTGATGCACTGATCCACCGCTCCCGGTGACCTGAGTCATATCTGAGTGTCATCAAAGACACATAATGTTAGGTATACTTTCAGGAATGTGAAACGTAAATTGAGTGCACGGCCTCAGCAATTTCTGCGCACACGCCGTAAATAGGTAACATTATTCTTTGATTACGAATATGTGAAGTTTAAATAACAAATAACGTTGTAGAAACGTCTTGTCTGCCATTCTGCGTATGTTCACCGGGTAGAAGAGCGATGTGTACGGAGGAGTTGGCGGAAAGTGAAATATTTTCAGGTCAGCCGCCATGGTAGCAGTGGAGGCAACTCCCGCGTGACGATGTAGGCGGTGGAGGAGACGAAGGTGACGCTAAAGCAAAGGACAAAAACGCAGAATGATTGGTTAATTAACATTTTAAAGTTTCCCAGCGTGTCAACTACAATTGCCATTAGCTCCCTAAGTGAAGTTTTGCTTATATTTTGGCTGTATTCCTTACGTGAAATCTGTTACCGATCTTAAATATATTAATATTTTTTAATATATTAAATATGTAATAAATATATTTTTAAAAACAATGTCGGTATTGGTGTGTCTACCAATACCTTCTCGCACCGCAAGGGGAGAGCGGCGCCCACGGGCTCATCTGCCGGAGCAAAACGGTCGCATGCGCGTATCCAGGGCAGCGGCAACGGAGGTGGCGGCAGCTCAAATGAAAACGACTTTATGAAAAGTAAGAAGAGCACGGGGATCGTTCCCAGAAATATAAAATGTAAAATTACAGACAAAGTGCACAGTGTTAGTAATTAATGCTGACACACTGTTCATTTTTTCTTTGATTAACCTTTCTATGGTGGGTTACCCGGGTAACCTTCCGCCCTTTTATTTGCATTTTTTTAAAAACCTCTGGCAGTTTTGACTTCAGCTTTCAATTATTCATTAATTGAACAATATTTGACATGCTGTAATGCCCACGTCCAAAAATTTTTTTTTACAAATTTATATTGTTTCGAAAATATTGCTACTCTCCATTCAGAAGGTTACCAGCCAATGCATGATATACGATAATTGAAAATAGTCATTTACTAATACTGGGTGTAGTAAATTATGTAGACATGAAGAACTCGGACTTTATTGGCTACAAATGTAATGGCAAAAGTGATGAGAGATGATGAAAAAGACTTTTTCTATAAATAATTACTACAATTTTTTTTACAAATATATTCATCATTCATAAGTGGAACATTACCCCAACACAAGATACTTTGAGTATGTTAGAGAATATTCATTGCACACTCGTTTATTACATTCTTCACAACACTTCCTTGTCTTTCTTTTTCTTTTTTGAATTGGCGATTTGCAAATAAAACAGACGCCATGTATTGGAATTCTTCCAGATGCATCTCATTCTCTGCAATTTTTTTTTCTTTTTTACAGAAGGTTCCAACGATCTTTCAATTATGCAGTCAATGCAATCATGCAAATTTTACACAGAATACTCGATAGCTAGCAGGGTTATTTGTACGAATGATTATAGCCAGCATTGCTGTCTCTTAAATCATTTGGTACCCAATCGCCATCGCATTTTCTTCTTCTGATCCGTTTTCTACACCCTCATTCTGGAACAGTTTTTGTAGTAGTACATATTCTTGTTATCCTTCATATAACAATTTACTGGTCCTCTGGATCAAGTTCATAAAATTTAGATATACGTTTTGTAATAAATGTACTATACAACGAAAACTGCAGTTATTGACAAGATTATTGACATACAACCCGCTAGAACTTTATCAATACTATCTTACTATCTTAGTGAAGTTGACGATACCGACTGACAATCGGCAATGCTTCGCATTATATCGGCTTTCGGATCTTCTGCAGGAAGTTGTTGAAACCTGTCAGACCTCACTCAATCCGGTAAAAAAAAAATTCATTCCTAAATGTTCATCTTCGATTGTTAAAGGATGCCTAAAGAAAAAGAAAGCAATAAAGTTTCGTATATATTTATTTAAAACTCCCTAATGGTCGGGTTACCCAGATAACCCAGTCACAGATGGGCGTAAAAAAAATACCGTGAACAGAAGGGTTACGAACTTAAACGCTCGTATATTAATACCTTTCCGACCCAAAAGATACCGACCCCTCCACCATCACGTTGGAATTCCGCCTCCGACTGCGGGGCGGAATTCCACGCGCACGGGAGAGCCAACGGAAAGCGAAACCGACGTACGCGCGTATCCAGCCAGCGGAGGGGGCGGCAACGGAAGAGATTCACTCGCTGCCACGACGCACAGACAAACTCACAGACACTCTTAGAAATATTGAATGAGGAGCTTGGGGAAATGACAACATAAAATTGCCACCCGTACTAATTAAATATAAACGAACGTTGAGGTGCTTTGCCTCCTCAATTCATGCATAAGTTCTGACGATATGAAATGCCTTTTATTTATTTATTTATTTATTTATTTATTTATTTATTTATTTATTTATTTATTTATTTATTTATTTATTTATTTATTTATTTATTTATTTATTTATTTATTTATTTATTTATTTATTTATTTATTTATTTATTTATTTATTTATTTATTTATTTATTTATTTATTTATTTATTTATTTATTTATTTATTTATTTATTTATTTATTTATTTATTTATTTATTTATTTATTTATTTATTTATTTATTTATTTATTTATTTATTTAATCTATTTATTTGGTTGAGAATTGCCATCTAGGATCACACGGACATACATATTTTTATCTCTCAGGGTTGCTAGTCCTGGGGGGATCGGATATGGAATGATGATGATAATGAAGTATAAATGGACGATACATATACAGACAAACACAAATACATCCAAGCCTGAGGCGAGACTCGAACTCGCGAATCTTCCGTCCGAGATCGCAACGACCCAACTGTCTTAGAGATCTCGGCTATCCGGATAAGTTAAATTCTTTATTATTATTATTATTATTATTATTATTATTATTATTATTATTATTATTATTATTATTATTATTATTATTATTTAAGTTTTTGGCATTTGGATCGATTGTCCGATTTTGCCGATTGGCTAAGGGTGCCGTCCATTCCAAGGCCAATTTTAATTCCCACGTTTGGAAGGTAAGAGACATGTGGCGATCATGACGCATTCCCTTCAACGAAATTAGTAAATTTCGCGTGCCTGAGCTTTTTCTTTGCCACACAGCTGCAGAAACTTGAGTCGATTTTAAAGGAAAGCCCCATCTACATTTTTCGTCGACCGGAAATCGCAGACGTGCAACGAAAACCTTAGTAAACAAAGTCGATCTGGGTTTATCACGCATCCGCGTCGATACGTCTCCTAAGCGCAGGGCGCACGGGGGAGGCAGCGGAAAGCGAAACGGTGGCACGCGCGTATCCAGGCCAGCGGCGGCGGCGGCGGCGGCGGCGGCGGCGGCGGCGGCGGCGGCGGCGGCGGCGGCGGCGATCTCCGCGTGGCGGCGGCGGGTGGCGGTGGCGGCGCGCGGCGCGAGGTCGCGCCTGCCCCGGCGCGCGCACGTGGGTCGCGTGGGCGGCGTGCGCGGGCGCGGGCGGGCCGGGGTCGAGGGGGCCGCCCACGCCCCCGGGGATGCGCCGGGAATCGACGGGAAACGCCTCATCCCGCCGGGCTTTCTCCCGGCGTGACGTCATGGGCGGGCCGCCGCCGCCGCGGTGCGAGCTGGAGGGGGGCGGAGGGGCGCTGGGCGGCGAGAGTGCGAGTGAGAAGCCGCCGCTTGCGGCGCCGGCGCTGGCGGCGGTGACCACGCGTTATCTCATCTCCACACACACTCCTCACTTAGTAATATAACGAGACGTATGTTATTTATTTATTGATTGGTTGATTAGTGATTCCGGGCGCTTCAACCACTAAGGTCATTAGTCCCGTAATCATAGCGCTTGTTCTTTGTTGCGGGAGGTGGCGGTGATCTCTCCCTGCTGGATGGTGAGATCCGGCACCGACCTACCGTCAGTTAACGGGGTTTCCCTAACCAGGTATCTCCCACCAGCGGGACACCGCTGGAGCCGGGACAAGCTCTAAGCTCCCGACCGGTAAGATGAAGAAAAGAAACTTAGGTACTGTCTGAAAATTTGTTTTATTATTTAAATGTTATTTTATTCTTTCCGTTTGGAAACAATATTATGTAATGTTTTTGTTTTCGTTTTGTCATGAATAAATGTTCTCCTTTATTTTGAAATTGAAAGCGTTTGAATCTGATATTTCAGTAAGTTGCCAAATTGAAAACTACGATGTACACAATAGAATCATCAACCGTAAATAAGTAATTAAGTGGATATTTCTATTTTTCTCTCCATTCAGTTAATTCATTAATGAAGAAATAATCACGGTACTGAAACTGCAAAATGACAATGAGACCAGATATGACATACGCATGCCCTGCGTGACGCAAATAGCACCGACGAACCTTTCTATATTACAAATAATCCAACACCAGTATCGAAGAAGAATATTGAAAGCTGCCTGGTTCATCCCCAATCCTTTATGAAGTACCACTTCTACACGCTTCTGAAAAATTCTAATCTCTCCTTTCGATGTGCCCCAGCACCCCAATCTTGAAACTCGGACAAAGCGCACTTGCCCAAAGCCATTCCAACCACTGTACGCCTCTCACTGGGTGTTAATATCTCTATTTGGAGGAAGTATGATTTATCTTATTACCAATGTTTTATTCGCATTAATGAGGGACTCCGGGCAATGACAAAATGAAACAATGTTCGACCGAAATGGAGATATTAATATGTAGGAATTGCGAGAGCCTTGTTATGGTTGGTATGGTTGGTGTTTGGTGATTGCTGTGGTTGGTGTGACGTGGATCACAGGGGGGCCACCGCCTCCCTGGTTGGAGTTTGGGGGCAGGGGGACCACTTTTTGGCGAGTGCAACTCGTTACTATTTACTCGTCCTAACCCTTCGATCATAGAATTTGTGATTAAAAAACTATCTCTCTATATTCTTGCATGGTTCTTAAAATTATTAAGAAACCAATTTAATTCTTTTTATAAGTTTTGTGTCTGATAATTTGTTCCAGCAAATGTCTGGGTCGTCTAAACCTATTTTTATTAGGCTTTCACCGAAATGTGGGGTATTGAGTCAGTCAAAATGTAGGCTTCTTTGTTTCCGATTATATGTTTTCGAAAAGAAGAATGTTTTTTATACAAATCTGCAGTATCATTCCTTTCTTAATGAAATTTTGTAAAGTTGACCTGCGAGGCAAGAGAAAAGTTACTGTCTACAAGAGATTGTTTAACACTACCGCAACTCCCTTTTCCACTCTTTAATGGAAAAATTTAGGCCAGCTATTCAATTTTTCGCGAATATCTCTTGAGTTGCAAATCCTTCCTTCATTACTTCCGAAACGTAACTATGCATACGTGTATACCATGTCAAATTGTTGAATTTCGCCGATGTTCAATATAAGCAAAATAAAGAAATTATAGGCAGTTAAATTGATGTATGTAACAGTTAAAATGGTATTCATTTGGTGATAAAACTATGAAATTTTTCTTAAGAACAAGACCGACCAGTCGAAAAAAAGTGTAAATATTGTTTAGGCAAAAAAACGTGTGAAGTGTCGCAGTAGGCTTAAAACGGAGAAGAAACCTTTTTTAACAAATGTGCGCAAATTTGTCAGTTGTCATAAGAAAGTGGAATAATGTATTCTTGAAAATTGACCAATGAACTGAGGAGTTACGGAATAATTGTGTGATATTGTGAAGAAGAGAAGAAGAAGATGAAGATGAAGATGAAGATGAAGATGAAGATGAAGATGAAGATGAAGATGAAGATGAAGATGAAGATGAAGATGAAGATGAAGATGAAGATGAAGATGAAGATGAAGATGAAGATGAAGATGAAGATGAAGATGAAGATGAAGATGAAGATGAAGATGAAGATGAAGATGAAGATGAAGATGAAGATGAAGATGAAGATGAAGATGAAGATGAAGATGAAGATGAAGATGAAGATGAAGATGAAGATGAAGATGAAGATGAAGATGAAGATGAAGATGAAGATGAAGATGAAGATGAAGATGAAGATGAAGATGAAGATGAAGATGAAGATGAAGATGAAGATGAAGATGAAGATGAAGATGAAGATGAAGATGAAGATGAAGATGAAGATGAAGATGAAGATGAAGATGAAGATGAAGATGAAGATGAAGATGAAGATGAAGATGAAGATGAAGATGAAGAAGAAGAAGAAGAAGAAGAAGAAGGAAAAAGACAAAATGAAGAGAATCCTAGAGAAATGACAGGTATTCTGTTCTTTCTCTACGGTTGAATTTCGTTAGGGAGCGTAGGGTAATAGGTATTCCATGTGGATATGAATTGATGGATAAAAGACTATGGTAATGATATGATGTTAGTGATGTTGAAGCAATGCCTGATTCGGCCAGAGTCAATGGTATAACCTCGAAAAATCTCCTGCAAACCAGCTGTATTCTTTGGAATGACTGAAGTTTAAATATCTTTCGTGAGCTGAAAAGTTAGCACCCTGACCGCTACTCTAGGTTGGTTGCCCTCAATCACATTCCGATAAGTCGAAGCCACATTTTTTTTAGATTTTGCCGATATGTCTATATTGCCTTATATTACACTGGAACAATACTCGTTGCATTTAGGAGCAAACGTAATGTAACTTCAATGCGTAAACTTGAAAAAAATCAATTTTATGAGTATTGAGATTAGATTAGTTTACGAGAATTGAGATTAAGGTGATATGCATAAGCTTGATAATACTTTATTGTGAATTGAAATATGTGCAGAAAGTGAGGGTTAATGATGTAATAAGTGGAGGCCAGATTATTATGATTTTGTGTGTAAACCTATTACTTTTTAGTACGCTGGCGCAATACTCGTTGCATTCATGGTCAAAAGTAATGTAACTTTCTTCGTAAAATTTTGAAAAACGACAGTTTTTGTTAGTATTGAGATTTCGTCTAATGTCACATGTCAATGAAAACACACTCTTCTTTTCTGTCAAAACATTCATATTTGGTTCACATCTCCGTCCCCTTTACATTCGAGAACGCACACAATTACGAACTTTTTCTAGAAATAACATGTAATTGAGAAGGTAAAATAATGAAGATCTCAAATTGAAAAAAGGAAAAACGCACAAAGACTGAAATTAATGTGCGATTACTAAATTTTCCTTCAGTCATGTGTAAAATAAAGTGTATCAGAGTCCAAGTAACGTATATTGGAAACTCACGTTCAATATTTGAATGATTTTACTTTACGTGTGAAATATTTTCGTACTGTGAAAGTTCCAAAACAAAATTATTCCAACGTATGTTCTAAATACAAAATATGTTCGAAATACATAACTTTCGTTTATAAATTGTGTGATTAACATGGGAAAACATCTCAAGAACTTTAAAATCTAATTGCTGTAATTCTCTACTTACAAAGGTTTCCCTTGGGTAAATAAACATTATTTCCAATTCTGAAGTCATTGTGTTAAATTTACGTAATAAAGAAGCTCGACTGAAAGTGATTCGTGACTAATTATGTGTGTGTATGTGTGTGTGTGTGTGTGTGTGTGTGTGTGTGTGTGTGTGTGTGTGAGGCAATATTTAATTCAGATCAAGGGCAAACACCGACATGAATACTGACAGCATTTTCCTCCAATGCAAAATCTTAGAAACGTATGGATTAGAAAATGTGGCATCTGTTGGGAGAGTAGAAGAAGTTTTCAAATAGTGAAAATAAAGATGATAGTTTTAAAAAAACGATTTAAATACGTTTATAATATACAGCAATAGATCCAAAGTTCAAAACCGGACAGTGGAAAACATTGTATCAAATAAAGAATTAGTATTTCAAAATACTGTTTATTTCGCTGAGGATGTGCAACAAGAGTGAGAGAAAAAAGAAAAAAAATGAATCGTTAGGCATACATATGCTGACTTAAACGATCCTAACGTAGCCAATTGGGGTTCGACGTTGATATTTCCAGTTTAAAATTGGTGTGGACGACACCAATATACAGGGAAATTGTTGAATGATTATTTTAATAGTGTTTTGATATTGCGATGAGTTCTACTATTCCTTTCACAATAAAAACGGTAATTTTTTCGAAATATTAAAATTTATCGATATTAACGTTCTTTATCAACATACTTTTAGATGTATCATTATAACGATACATTGCATGAAATAGAGACATACTCCGATTTTAGGGTTAGAAAACGACTTATTACTGACAGTCCTTCACGGAATATGTCAAGATACGAATTAGCAATTTTCGCCAGGATAGACGTTCAAAAATTAAATATAACAAAAAAGAACATAATATATGACATGCCAAAACATGCCAGCGTTTTGGCTGTGTTTCTTTCTGTCTGTGGATGGGATGAATAACATACTTGCATGTCGCTTCTGACTGCCACTCCAAGTTGGCTCTGACTGTTACCTTGTCATTAGGCTCAAATCCCAATTTAAATGCGTGAAAGTCCCATTTCTACCAAAACGAGTTTTTTCCTACTCCGTTGGTTTGAAAATATCAAAGTATGGAAATCACAAATGATACAACTATTTTTTTTCAATTTGTTCATTTTACAATAAAAGCTATGTAAATCATATAGTGCAAGTGGAATGCATGAAGACTGCATCGAAATCTAAATGGCAAGTTCGTTCAACATTCTGAATTCTTTTAGTCTTCTGATAACTGAATTGTTATCGAAGAAATGTATATCTGAAGCATTGTAATAAGTCTCTAATATCTTGATGTAATTATAACAATATTTTTATTACATTGTCTACATTTAGCACTTTAAAGTTGCTATATATTACATCGTTTCTCACTGACAAGAGTTATTCCAAAATAGACTGATTATGACTCTACCACAGACAGATTAATACCTTTCCACCAGAGAATATTAAATAAAAAAAGGGGGAGGGGACAACGGTTTTCGCCACACCACCACCGAGTCAATTGTACCTGGGAAGTTGAAATTAAAAAACCCATAGCCGTGGACACAGGGAGGCATGGCGATTCAGGCCCCACTGAAAATTTTGAAAGAGAGACCCGTCGCCTCACGTAATAAATCAGATTTATTTCCTGAAATACGTTCAGTCTCTAATTTCCCCATTCAAACTGACAATTTGGAGAACTGAATTACGATATCTGGAAATGAGGCTCTGCAAGTTATATAGCAATCATGTAAATGTTTCAATATAAATTGTTTCATTAAATTAAAAATTTTGTTTTCCTTAAACAGAAACAAGTAAAATCTTTTTATAAAATAAATTTGAAGATCCACGAAATGAAATGCCTATTAAAAATTAAAATATTTAATAAAATAGATTTAAAGATCCACGAAATGAAATGTCTATTAAACATATTTTCAAACAATCTGTCCCAGTTGCCACCTCCTTGCCAGTGCTCCCCCCTCCCGAATCCCGCCACTGACCCTCGCCCATGGACAAGACTAGAGAAATCTTGCACTCGCCGCAACCCCGCCGGCGGCCGCGCGCCGCTGGCCCCCGCCTCTCCGCCTTCCTGCAGCTTCTGGCACGGCGCCCCGGACAGACCCGACCCGCCACGCCCCAGGCAATGTTCGCGCCTGGGAGAACAAATATTGAGCACGAAATAATAACCAATGGTATGCGTTCCAATACAACACAGGGAGCGGTAGCTCAGTCCATCAACTGATGTCACTGCAGCGCCTCTGACCGGGAGGTCCTAGGTTCCCACTCCCCAAGGCGGAAGGATTTTCGACACTAGCTTTTCAGCTAGGACGAATTCAGTCGCTGTCTGGAGGAGAATTCTAGCGACCCGCTGCTCTGATCGGTAGTTTTCCGTGGTTTCTCCGATCAGCACTAGGCGAATGCTCGAGTAGTATCCTACCAAACGGGCCAGGGACCGCGCGCGATCTGTCCTTCCTCTTCCTTGTCCTATCCTCTCCCCTTACACACACACTAACATACAGTAGCACATATTCCGGGAGACCGGTCGGGAGCTTAGAGCTTGTCCCGGCTGGGTGCCCCGCTGATGGAAGAGTCCTGGTTAGGGGGAAACCCCACTAGCCGACTGTAGGTTGGCGCCGGATGTCGCCATCCAGCGGGGGAAGATCATCGCCATCTCCCGAGAAAAAACGTTCACTACACTAACGGGGCTAATGACCAAAGCAGTTGACGCGCCCAGAAACACGAAAAAATGAATCAATCAAAATCCAATAACACGTATGCTGTTTGTCCTATCGCGGGAGCAGACTATCTCTGCCCCGAGGGATGACGTTGATGCCCTGATGTTTCCTAAGCTTTTCCTCGGATTCTGAGTTCCGACAAAGGTGGTTCAGGGCATCAACTGATGTCACTGTAATGCTGCTGATCGGGTGGTCCTAGGGTTCGCGTCCTGATGCTGGCAAGATTTTCTACAGTATCTAGATCGAGCGAGTCCAACTTCCAAGTCTTCAAGGACCAAAACTATAACTTTTAACATGGTTGTGGGACACACTTTGATTTCTCGGGCGGTCCACATGTGACCCCGTATCGTTGATCTCGGTTCGCCCAGCTTCTCGAAACAGAGTGGGGGATGAAACCCTGCGTGATATCTGGCCGTACCACAACGCAGAGGGATTATTTTGAAATTCTGGATTAAGAAAAAAATCCTTAAATCTAAACTTGGCCAATTTTTACATGAAGAGGGTGCTGTCCTCGGCAGAGCGCGTTCGCTAGGCACCCAATGTTCTCGCTCGACGGGATTGCAGAGGACTTTCGCGTTTGGCCAATAACTCTTCGCGGGCCGCCAGATGGACAACGCTGAGTAAGATAGCTAGGTCGAATTCAGTCGCAGTTTCGAGGAGGATTCAAACGGCCAGATGCTCTCATCGGTTGTTTTCCGTGATTTCTCCCATCAACACCAGGCGAATGCTGGAGCAGTGCCCTTAGAAACGGGCCACGGTCCGCGCGCGATATTCCCTTCCTCTTCCTTGCCCTTTCCCCACACCTTATTTACAGTCTCATGCTCTACACTACTACACAACGCGGGAGCTTACGAGCTTTTCCCGGCTGGAGCGTTATCTGGCGATGTGAGATATCTGGTTGGGGAAAATCCCCATAAGCCGACCTAGGTCAGCGCCGGATCTCGCTATCCAGCGGGGGAAGATCACCGCCATCTCTCGCGATAATAACATAAATATCACTGACGGGAATAATGACCTTAGAAGTTGACGCACTCTGAAGCATCAATCAATCTATCAGATTTGGCACATGAAGAGGCGGAAAACGCATGCACAGTGTTTGTGGAGCCTCGTTTTTGGAAGTGCTTCAACTGCAATGGTCATTATTTCCGTAAGTGTACTGCATATTACTTACCCGTAGATGGCGGTTCTCTCCCGGCACCAACCTACACTTCGGTGGGATTTGCTTCCTCCAGGTATCTCCACTAGCGGGGACAAGTTCTAGGCTCCCGACATGAGTGGTAGTAGTAATGTTCACTGCATGTAAATGTAAGTGTATGGGTATGTAAGGGAGAAGAGGAAGGAAAGATCATGCGTGATCCAAGAGCCGTCTTTTAAGAAACTACGTTCGCATTACCAGGTATTTATTGGAGAAACCACCAATCAGAGCAGCCATCCGTTAGAATGCTTCTCGAGGAATACGTAGGAGTTACATCAGGGCAATTATGTTCTCAGATACGCAGTCAGAAGCAGGCTCACGGCGATTTTGTCGGTTCAGAAAATCAGTGTAATTTGTTCTTTTTCGTTTTGTTATAATTTCTTCTAATATTATACGAGTATTGAAAAATAATTACAGAAATAAATGTAATTAATAATATTAATTTAACATTGGAAATTTAACAATTGCATTGAATACTTTTCCATTTCGCAATTGTTAATTACCGTTGCAACTAAACATAATATAATTGTTCTAAATTATGTTTCGCTAGCTATAGTGTTGCTTTTTCTTCCTATACGTCACATAGTGTTTTTTTACTGTTTTTTGGCTAAATAAATATCTAAATATATAAGCTTGCTCTAATTGTTCTAAATTAAGTTTTGATTGTTCAAAGAATTGACTGCCACAGCCGGGCCGATTTGCCTTGAGGCCAAGCAGTGGGCAGACAGGCGGGCATCGCCAGCGAGTCTCTTTCCCCGCCTCCCACCTCCACCCGCCCGCTTTCGCCGTCTGCCCCGCTCCGTCAAAAGTCAGCTCCGACCTTCAATTACTTCATTACGAATAGGAATGAGCCAACATGTACTTTGTACAAATAACATTTACAGTTTAGTTACAATTGATCTTTTTTTTATTTTACGTCAAAAAACAGTTAAAACTGCGTATGACGTGCTATGGGGAAAAGTGAATTGTGTGCTGAAAAAAAAGAAAAGAAAAAAATAAGCTCCTATGTAATAAAATCTATTTTCAAGGATAAAAAGGCAATAAATTTGGGCTCTTATCCATGTTGTCCTTCGGAATAATGCTTCCTGCCGCGACAACATGGAAACGATAATTTGAATAATAGTATTTCCCACTGAGTTCTAGAAGACGTGCACAGAAAATGAAGTTACATTTATGTCCAGAAGCAAAACAAGGGGCCATCTCAGCATTTGCTTAATATTTGTATCAATATCTGTTTTTTGTTGTTTAAACTTTCTTTTATATTTCTTTGATGTCAGTTTATTTGAATTCATTGTATCAGATGCTGGAACATCTTCACCAACATTCAGTGTATGCAATTCTTCCAAACTCAGTGCTTCACAATTATTGCTCGGAGGTTCACATAATATTGAGAAATATGTAGTATTATTGTTATTACAGAATTTTTGTCTGTGTGCTACATTATCAAGACAGAATATGTAATTACAGGAATTGTGACGTTGGAAACTGGCATTGACAAACTCTTATTCATTTTACTACAGTAAGTTACATCCCTGAAAAGGACAATGCATTTCTATTTGACGAAATCTTTGCAGATATAATAAAGTAACTCATGATATTACCAGGTATTAGTTTTGTACTAAATGTCTCGAATCTACGTTATTACTCCTTCAATTATAACCTCTGAGATCTGTCAGCACAGCAACCTACATTCTACAATATGCTAATTGTCATTTAAATTTTCAATCTCTCTCTCTCTCTCTTTTTGTTGTTGTAATTTTTTTAACAAACATGATGTTCACCTCTACAATTTTTATAAGCCTAGGAGATTGGAAGATTGGAGATTGGAATAACCTCCAGAACCTCATAAAATAGATTTGAAACAAAATATAAAAGTGAGCAGATTATGATGTACAGAAAGGAGCAGGCGGTCATGGAATACAATGTGCGCAGCAACATATGTACTTTAACGTAAGTAACTCGTGAACGAAACGTTTTTAGCCCTGCAAACATATCAGGGCCCTTGAAATCGAGTTATACTTCTTATTTCTTGTAATCTATTAAATGAGGATATTTTTGTCATTCTCTAACATTTTTTATGTTACACCCCACCTCACGCTCACTCACACACACTCTCCGTAGGAGGGACTGTCAGAAACGTCGGAATTTGAATTTCAGCGTCAAGATATTTTCACTTTTCAGACAATAATGTACAGGGTTCAGTTTTATAAAGAGGAATATTCGGGTTCGAATAGAAGTAAATAATATTATTTATTACATTATACTATGTATGCATTCTTTCATATTTTTTTATAATTTTGGACTTTTCAACGTTTTCTTCAAATAAGCTAAAATAGTTATTCTCCTTCAAGGCTGAGAGCACCACAATTAACACATATGAAACTTGTGGTGTTACAGAATGGCCCAGACTTTCTCGTAGTAAAGTTTTCTAATTTTTTTGGTGTGGGCTAGCTTTTCTGTCTTGCCCCGTCCTAAATGCAATAATATGAACAAATAGATGCTAATGTAAATATTAACGACTTGAGAGGCTAGTAAAAAATACATATTTGTAACTATTGCATAAAAAGGAGCGTAAAATGTCTTGTGCACTCTATAGAGTGCATTTATAACTACCCCTACCAAAAGTTTAAAGAAAAAATTTCGAACCGTTTTCGAGAAAATATTGTTTTTGTTATTGCGTATATTGCACGGAATATTGCACGAAAACTACTAAAAGTTTTAAAAAATTGTACATGAACTTAATTAAAGAACTTATTATGAACAACAAATTTCATTTCAAGGAAACATTTTTATCTTTAATTTTGGAGTTGAAGAAAGACGTCGCAAAAAGAGAGCCTTTTTTTAAGCAAAAATTTGGAGCCTTTTCTGAGAAAGTCTTGTTTTGTAACTTTTTAAAGTTGCAAATATGTCATGCTCTATTGTACGAAAACTACTAAAATGTTCAAAAAAGTCTTCATGACCTTTATGAAAGAACTATTAATGACAACAAATTTCATTTGAAGGAAAAATCTCTGTCTTTAATTTTATAGTTGTAGGAAGACGCCGAAAAAAATCGAATTTTTGAAATTTTCAAAAATTCAGAGTTCACCGTGAAAATCGCACCTACGACACTTTTATAAATATATTTTACCAGAATCAGTCACTCCCACAACTCAGGCCAACCCATACAATCGCATACCAGATGTAATCCAAGTTACTTGAAGGGGGTGAAATTGTACATTAGCAAGATGATAGGGATGTAACTGAAAATAAGATTTTGAATGGATCATTTGGGACATCATCCGTCTAATGTTGGTGGGAGTTGGCATGTCCAAGAGTGAGTCGTCTTGAGTGATTGAAAAAAGTATTTTAGCATGGAAATGGCTAGATTATTATGCGTATCGGAGCTCAAAGTTATTTTATGTATATCGCGAAGGTCGGAGGCCAAATTTTGGTCGCCAACTCGGAAATGCGTAGCGAAGCGACATCTGAGGTAAGCAGAAAGATTAAGTTACGTTAGATGGTATCGTGTAAATAGAAAATTACGACACACCAAGTGGAACTTGAATCTACCCACCTTTTCCTTCACTATCCTTGAAAACTTTCCACGTGCAGTCTGAACCCTATTTATCACACATCTGCTATTTACCATCGACATGAGGCACTTCTCCTACCCTAACCACCTCGTGTTGATTAATATTAACACCATTAAGCTACATTTCAAAGTATGCTTCAAAAATGTTTGTAGTTTGAACTTTATTCACCCATTTCGAATAATATAAACATTAACCAGGTATTTTGGGTCTTCAGTAGTAACACACATACTACATAATTTTTTGCATACAAATGTTTTCGGATTGAAATGTGCCGTCCAAATTAAGAGGACTGAACTGAGCATTCAGGAAACAAATTGCGGCGCGTCATCACCTCATATCATCATCTACGACTACATATTAAAAACAACCCAAATATTCTCCGAACCCTACCCGACTCATCTGCTACCAACTAACAGGTCAGACATACAAACACCCTTGCTCAACAATTTCACCATACCCGAAAGATGTTTTCAAACCCCCAAATAGACAAATACTACCATTACAACCATACAAGACCTTCAATCAACTTTTAATCAAAGTATCTCTTGAAATGAACGTCACCAAATGAGAATGTTGATGTAGCTGCGAGGATGATTATCCTTAAAATGAAATATTCGTGTATGAACAACGTTTAAAGACAGCAATACTGAGCACGTAACAATAAATTAATAAAACTCGTTGTGCTAAAACAACACGTACTTTCTCGTCCGTATTTCCTCGCAAAATTTTGCGAAAAGTACTCAAATTCTCCAAAACTTATACATTAATGACCTTATTTTAAAATCTATCTTTAAAGGAACACATTTCATTGGGGGAGGGGAATCTCTATATTTAATATTTTAGTTTTAGGAAGACTCCGACAAAATGTTGAACTTTTGCAGTTTTCGAAAAAAAATAAATTTTAACGAACATGAGACCTGCACCATTTTCTTAAACGTCCTTCACACTATTGAACAAAAAAACAAAAATAATCGAATACGATGGAACCATTTTTTTTTTTTTTTGAAAATTGGAAAATGTCGTGGAAATTTGGAAAAGAGCAACGTGTCAAGTACCCCCAAAATTGAAATATCGGTTTCAAATTCAAAGGATCAGACATATCAATTTTTGAGCAAATCGGCTGAACGGTTTAGCCGCTAGCGTGGTTCACAGACGGACGGACAGACAGACAGAGACGTTTTGCCGTCATTCGAGTTTTCGGTATGAAGGGCCTAAAAGACATGGATTCTGGATCACAACGTGTTAGCTTTTTTTAATTTTAGAACTGGATTTGTCCACTTTTTCGTTACCAGGGCCCAGGAATAAGAGTTTTTTGCCGAAAATTCGCGTTTTTTTCCTCGCAGGATTACATAACTTTCTCTACTCCTCAGCGAGAAAGTAAAAAAAAAAGAAGAAAAAACTCTTATCAGGGGTGGGCTTGCGAGCGACGGTGGACGCGATCCGGGGCACGAGCGGTGGCGCAAGCGCACCGTCGCTGCACCGTCGCCGCTGACCACCGGTTCGAGCCCCGCTTCTCAACCGTGTCACGGCCGCCCCGCGCTGCGCCGCGCCGCACAGTGGGCCAAACGACAGCAACAGCGCGTTATGCGAAGCGCTTTGATAGCTAATGATTCCGGGCGCGTCAAGTGTTAAGATCGTGAGTCCCGAAAGTGTAGTGAACGTTGTTCCTCCGTGAGGTGGCGGCGATTTTCCCCCGTTGCATGGCGAGTTCCGCCACCGTTCTGTTCCTCGGCTAGCGGGGTTTTCCTCAACCAGATATCTCCTAACAGCGGAGCAGCACCCCCGCCGGGTCAAGCTCTAAGCTCCCGAGCAGTCTTCCGGCATGTGTGATAGTATAGTGCATGTTATACTTCCGTTTCTGTAACCTGGCTGACGACAGCTGGTCACCTCTTACGGTATCGTCCAATCGGCAGCTTGAACGTCACCACAGTGATGACATTTTAGATCGTGATTGGATGACACCGTAACAGCTGATGAAGAGTCATCGGCCAGGTTATAAAAAATTCCAGTATAGTGTGTGTGTGTGTGTGTGTGTGTGTGTGTGTGTGTGTGAAAGGGGTGAGAAAAAATTGGACAAGGAAGAGGAAGGTAAGATCGCGCGCAGTCCGTGAAACGTTTGTAAGGGTACTGCTCCGGCATTCGCCTGGTATTGAAACCACGGAAAACTACCCATCAGAGTAGTCAACCACTAGAATTCGCCTCCAGACAGCAGCTGAACTTGACGTAGCTCTCCAGCTGGTGTTGAAAATCATGCCACCGTCTCTACTCGAACCTAGAACCTCCCAGTCAGAGGTACTGCAATGAAGTAAAGTTCATAGCCCTCACATCTCAGTCATGTGGTGTTGGTACAACACATACTTTCTCGTTTCATTTGTTCGTAATATTATTATGTAACAACTTCTATCCTACTAACACTTCAGTCATCACTTGAAAACTCCTAACAAACCAAAGCGCGAAAGATTGAAAAACATTCAAATCTTTGTTTTGAAAATTGAAAGGTTTTAGAGCAAATGTTACTTTATCAGAGAATTAAGTGCATAGTGTTCTTTCTTATCAAAAAGTTCAAAGAAAAAATGGGTTTGCTTTTGCTAAAATCTGCTTTACGTCTTTTAGTAAATGTTCACAATTTGGGTCAATATTATGGGAAAACTACTACTGTTTTGAAAAAAACTTAATGAAATAATAACATTAATAAAAAGTGATCAATAATAGTGTACGACAGGTTGGAAACAAAACTTAATTATTGCCATGTTCGTGACAAAGGGTTTAATAATTCTGACTCCTTTCATATTTATAAGCGAACCGTTATATTTTCGGACATATAATTAAAAAATAAATTGGAGTCAGTTCTGAGGAAATGTTGAAAATATCCTGCCCGTTTCATACGAAATACCACAAAAAATTAAAGATCTGATAGAAGGACAGACGGAGGTTTATCAAAAACAAATAAGGACGTGGATATCTATTGTACGTGTATTTGTAACAAAAATCTCGACATCGATTATTTGCAACATTGCGCAATGTATACAAGAATGTAAAGAGGAAGAGTGTGAATTGGTTAATTAAATCATCGCTACACAGCAATCGCTTAATAAAAATAATCATATATCATTCAATCATCCCAAAGAACTGTGTATTGTCATATTTTTCTAGAATGTGAAATAAATAAAAACTTATTTAAATAAAGCTGATTTTAATGTTGCATCAATAATTTTTAATTCAGATAGAATTCATGTGGAAGTTAATTATTTGAATGTAAAATAGTTTGCAAATTCAAAGCAAGTCTTTCAAACTGCATAATAAAAATTATACAAATAACAATAAAATATTTTTAAAAGGATAAATTTTACGCTTTTTCGACGCCGTTTTTAAGATTTTGACTTCCTGTCATATGAAGATGACCAAGTGTCACGGGCAATTTTCTTAATAACATTCATTAAAAACAGTTTTATTATTAAATTTCTTGTGTCATAATTTTGATATGACTGCAGTATAAAATGAATTCTTATCACTTCTTTGTTTTACAGGTTATATCACATTTTACTTCCTTGTATGTATGTTGGAATATTGTGTTTTGCCAAATTTGATCCTGAGATTTCTCAAAAATTCATTCGTTGACGGTCTATAATCCCCAAAAAGGCTTTCCATCCGTTTGCCAACAACTAAACCGTACAGATGATTTTTTGTTTTTATTTATCAATTGGCTATGCAAAGCCTCGGCCCATTTCGAAGCAGTGTGCATTGCGAGCTGTGTAATAACCACCCGCCGTCGCCCACGGTACCCCAAGGCCCCTCTCCCACGCTCTTCTGATGATTTACGGGGGCCTTGAACTACGGCGCCGCCGTGCCTGCCGCCCCGCCGGCCTGTCGCGTCGGTAGTGCCTCATTATCCAGGTGGTCACGCGGACGAGAAAGATAAACTCGATTTACACGCTTCCTTTTGAAGAGCGGATTTCAGTTTTAGGAAACGCGCAAGCACATAGTTGCTTCTTATTCCTGAACTACTGGCTGCAATAGCCCAATGGCGGCATAGTCGTCGTCACTGCAGCGACTCTCACCGAGATGTACTGGGGTCCGAGTCCTGCAGGTGGCGGAGTTTCGACTCGAACTAGAGAGCTTAGACGAATTCAACCGCTGACTGGGGAAGAATTCTACCGGCCAGTAGAACCGGCCCTAAAAGTTAGTTTTTCGAAGGTTAGGTGTAGTTTAGCAGTACTCTAACAAACGGGCCATGGACCGCGCACGATCTTTCCTTCCTCTTCCTTGTCCTATCCTCACCCCTTAGACACACACACTCACACACACACTCTCTCTCTCTCTCACACACACACACACACACACACACATACTGACACTAACAAGCACTTCACTACCACATATGCAGGACGACCGGTCGGGACCATTGAGCTTGTCTCGGTCGGGGCGGTTCCCCGCTGGTGGGAGATACGTGGTTCAAGGAAATCCCGCTAGCCGATGGTAGGTCGGCGCCGGATCTTGTCATCCAGCTGGGGAAGATCACCGCCACCTCTCGATGAAAAACTATGCATTACACTCACGGAACTAATGACCTCGGTAGTTGACATGCCCGGAATCACTAACAAGCAACCAACCATCGTAGGTTCTCCGATCAATACCGGCGGATGCCACAGTAGTACCTTAACTAACGGGCCACGAACTGTGCGCGATCTTTTCTTCCCCATCGTTTGTCCCCACCTGTTCCCTTACACTTACTTAAACACACACACTACATTATCACGCTTGTCGGTAGACGTTCACTGGATCTCAGATTCTGTTGGGGGCGAACAGCGTCGCCTTTCGGGATATAACATGTGCTACATTTAGGGCGCTAAAGACCATATAGTTGACGTACCGCAAATAAAATAACCAGGCAATTTCTGAACCACAGAACAAAGCGACACTATGTGCAGGCGTTCGCGAAAATTCCAAAAGTCTATATCAGTTCATACGGAGACGAGATTCAGTTAGCAAGTTTTTGCTTCATCCGCGCATACGTCAACATACACGTGTATTAAGAAAAGTGGATGCGTTTTGTGGGCAGGACTAAAATTCCCGCAGATATCAATTGGTTAGTCGTTTCTTCATGGCAGGGTGGATTGTTTAGCAGTATTTGAAGCGAAACCTAAGAGTATTTTGGAAGAATCCCAGATAAACGTGTTTTTGTTGGTTTGAATACCCAGTGGTAAAACGCTGTGTTTTCCAGCAAAACCTGAATCATTACGCCTTAATTATCAGAATGTCGATAATTCAGTATTATTTTGTATTGAAACAAACATTTTTAAGTGTTTCTATTCATAGTTTTTCATGTGACGCTCTTCCTTCCAGAAGTGAAGAACCGAAAACATATTATGCTGAAATTTTCTTTTTACTACCAACCTTCACAGCGCAAGTAAACAAAATATAACGTAAACATATTCGCCGGAGGCGCAATATGAGCTATGCTTATGCTAATGAAAAGTAACGCGTCTTATTTAAGAAACAATTAATTCCATGAGAAATCATTCTTTGAAATAACGTGTCAAAATTTGTTCACATATGTTAATTGGAAAGAATATGCATTCTACACTAATTTTAGAAAGTAAAGTTTAAATTTTCACTGTTCCGCCAAAGTTAATTTTAAAGCAAATTAATAGTTATATTGTTACAATGATTATGAAATACTAAAAATATCGTCGTTGGTTTAGGGATATAGAAAAAATGAATATGGATATTTTTTGTAACAAAATTCAAATTACTATTGTCATCGGTTAAAATAAAATTAAAATTTTTTTACATGCAGAGAATAACGTCTACCATATTACTCGTTTATGTACACTTGATGTACGCTCTCGTACCTGTTATTCATATTAAAAATACAAACTATTTACTACGTTTACATATTTATATCGTCACTTAAAATTCGTACTTTTTGCAATTTATGCGGCAAACTTCTCATCAACTGGAAAATTAGTACTAGTAATACTAATGCTATTATTGAGCAATAGGTTTGCTGTGATACACGATCGTAAAAACATTAAATTATTGTTATACAAGAAGTATAAGTCTCGCAACTGAAACAAAATATATTCATCGATCACTTATTTGGATATCATTAATGTGGAAGACTAATTTAATTCTCATTTAAATTGTGTTTCAAAACCACTCATTTGAAGGTTGAACCTACGTCCAAAGCGTAGGTGTTTAGACATTTCGAGTTTAATTTCCAAGATATTAATACACCTCCAATCACAGCTAGAGGCAGTGATATTTGATATGTATCTTCCAAACACAAAATTACGTCGACGACCTTGGAGTTCGACAAATGATTCATGTAATCTCATCAATCAATCTTCCGCGGTAGCATTACGTCCGTGAATATGGATGTCTTCTGGTATCATTTGGACTCTAATAGTCTTAGGAGAACAATTTGAAAGAGGTCGAAAAAGTACAACATTCCTTTGTAACAACTATGAAGAGTTTTGTGTTATAAAGTGTTTTCTCAAATACAATTCTAAACACAATTCCTTCAAGACATATTTATTTGTGCACATTTTTACAGTGAAATTTCAATATGAATCAAAATATAGGGTGAAATATATTTACAGAAATACGAATACGCCTGTGTAGATAGTGTGTCCAAATAGAGTATTAACGCTTGTGTACAGTAGGTAGTCCAAAAACAATGCCAAACTTTCCTACTAATTTTTTTTCATTTACCACCAATTAAAAGAAAGTATATTGGATTTTAACAGTTCTTGGTAAAATCCGCGAATGTCTTTTTTACAACTCATTTCTCTAAATGCAAACGGAGGATGAGGATTGTCTATTTTCACTGCAGAACATTTGTGTCACAACTGTAGCTCGTTATTCTATGCAATTAATTTCTTCAACACAAGAGCGAAAATATATTTTGTGTTTAGGTGTTGCCTCTGTCAGTTATAATTCAACAAATGATGGTAAGTGAGTTGGGGTGTGAATACCGAATACCGTGAAAAACGTCAGCATACAGATGTAATACCAGGAAACATTTACCTATATTTGTGCTATGTGGTACTAGTTTCTCGTATTTGATAGTAGTGTTTTCAATTACTTTGTAAATGTGTCAACGTAACGTTGGAAACTATTTTGACGAGAAATCGTTTTTGCTCTGAATTCCACCGCTGAGTGATGTGAAATAAATATACTTAAGGACGGTGTACTCCTCTCCATTGACAGCAGACCCCTATTAGTAAATAGGATGGGACAGCATTAAAATCATTTAAATATCTTAATGTCTTTTGAACTTTTTACGTCTTAGTTTACGTATTACACTGCAGTTTTAATAATACGCAATATTTATTTTTCTACTCCAATTGTGTAAATCTGTCATTTGATGGCTGCAACCCGTTGCATAATGATATTCATTACGATACAGATTTCATTGTGATACAGGTTCTTGACAATTCAGAGAGAAGTTTACAAACCAAGTATTGACATTATAATTAATCATTGAGAATCGTTCTAGTATTTACTCGTTCGATTATGTGCATTAAAATTGTATTTTTCTTGTTTAGTATTATATTATGCATGCCAGTTTTATTATAAAACTTTTTACGTGAAATGCTCTTTAGAATAAATTAGATCGTAATTTCCCTTTGATCATATTTGACTAGCACAGTAGTAAACAAAAGCCACCTGTGGCAGGGTAGGGATCTGTACGCTAGGTGGCCTTGGCTGAATCGTGCATGTCAACTACTACGAAACGATTCAATAAAAAAGTTTAACGTCTAATAGTTGTAGAAAACGTACCGTAAAAAACTCGATATAATGGGCATTAATACATTGGTGTGTAGTGTACGATACTCGCTCGTTTCTCGCTCGTATCGTAGTATAACACTCGTGCATTAAAATCCATCACTACATCATCGTTTTATAATGTCCTATTTTCTACGTCAAAGGGATATTCAACAGACATTGACGTCGATAAGTCACGAGTTAATGAGAAGATGATAGCAATAATGAAGATGGGGTGAATGATGGAGACATAGTGAAGAATGAGAGTGCCGAGGAAACCCCACGAGAGCTCGCTCCAAAAACTCCACGTGAATTGGGTGGACATCGAAGCAGTCTTTTAGAGGGAGTATGCGCTATGCAAGGCGTTCTGCCATGGCAAATTAAATTCGACAAAATGTACACCAGCGTCCAATACAATTTTAATTTGAAAACAGCTCATGCATTAGCATATGTGCACTAGTACGACAATCATGCAGAATTCAGGAGGAAGTGAAAAATAACACTTCTGCGAAAAAAAAACGAGGAAAACGCAAACTTCCCGCTTCATTGCAAGGAACCACAGAATAAAGTGAAAACGCCAAAGTTGGTATAAAAAGCTACGTTGCCAAACACCGATTACGTATTAAAGAAGGGATTGTAACAACACGGTTTAACAGTCCTTATTGGTAAACATTTCTTTCATTTCTACTGAACTTATATTGGGAGTAAGTGTGATACACCAAGCTTTTATTAGTTCAGGTCATCTGTCGTAAGAAAATTAATTCATTTGGCATAAAACCAATAATAGCTAACATGATACGTCTGACCAAAAATTAAAAGCAGTTCCTGTGTGCGTGCGAATACGTGGGGCTGAGGGCGAGAGACTGGCGAAAATCAGCCAACGACTGCAATTTCGTCTCGCAAACACCCGCCGGCCACTTCAATTTGCCTGGCAACACGCGATCCTGACAGCCGCAATTTCGCGGAACTGTTGGTCGCCTCATAGTCGTCCTTTCAACGCTCATGAGCGCTGTAACAATGTGCAAAGGCGCCTGCAGTGAAGGTTGGGTGAGAAAACCCGTGTTTAACACGTCCGCTGCTTAAGGAAATGGATGATAGCATCGTCACAAAACCTTTCTTGAACGCACGTCTCTCTTGAGCGTCTGTATAAGGCGCGGTTGTGTTTCTGGCACGTTCTTGAAGATGGCAGTTGTTGCTTGCAAAAACATTTTACAAGAACACAACTTCCCGAAAAATCAAGCAAGTCCTGTGTACTATGTTTCATTTATTTCCTTTCCTTCAATCAAATACTACATAAACTGAAGGGACCAGCCTATCGAAACATTTTAAAGACCCGTGAATCAATAAAAAATTAAATATAAACGGCATTTCTCGTTTTTATTGTAATGATAATTTTTTAGCATTATTTTTACTATAGATATTTTCATATTGTGACCTCCGAGAAGACTCTATGTTCTTTGTCAATATTTATTGGAAATCATTTCAAAATTACTCTTGTTTCATGCACAAAATAAAATAAACGATCTAACCAAAAATCATTTGATTTTATCTAAAATATCGATTTTTAAATGTAAATAATAATAATAATGATGATAATAATAATAATAATAATAATAATAATAATAATAAGAAGAAGAAGAAGAAGAAGAAGAAGAATATTGATATATCATGGGCAGTAACTCGAAATGTGATTTACTGACTGGTGTGATCCATGGTTTTCTATTTTTGAGTTACCGATTGCTTGATGATCGTACAACAAACTGCCAAGCGTATGTGTACACCACTCCCCAGCCCACATGAGCGCACCAATCACCGCCATTGTGTAGCGGCGCGTGCGCGGGTGGCGTGGGCGCGGAGAGTAACGAAAGGCCAGCATTGAGCGCGCCTCAGTGCGCAGGCGAGCGGGGCCCGGAAATGCCAGGGCATTCAGCGCATGGACTCAGCCCCCTGGATATAGAAGGATTTTCCTAAGGACGAGACAAAGTGACAGTTCGCGTAACAAGTGAACATCACATGTAATTCAGAGAAGTATCCCTCCGCCGCGACAGCTGTTCAGCCACACCTCTTCGTAAAGTGTTAGGTTATGGCTCCTGTGAAAACATCCCTATGCAGATATCTAAGAGTTTCGCTGAGGTGTATGCACGTACGCGAGTCAGGGAAATATTTAAATTTAATTACGTACGTGGAAAATCTCTCAAGAAAACTGCCGCGAATATAAATAGAAATCTCTCAATCACAGCTCACCACACAACAGCACAATAGACGGTAACACATTAACCAGAACGCATCTCGGTTTTAAAATAAACATAATATTTATCACACAAAAAGTAAACTAAATGTAATGTTAATACAAAAATTTTTTTTTACAGAAGAGCATACATTTTTTACATAAACTGCACTTCCTAATTTCAATTATTTCTCAAAGCGCACTATATTTTCGTCGGACGAGGACATCACAAAAGGAAGCGACGAAGCCATTTACAAGTTACCCAACTGCAAACGAACTAATTCAGGAAAGGAGTCTAATGGGCTCGAGGGCACAACGACCACAGAACCTTGAGTTATGTTGCCAGCAGTAGCTGTCACTTTGGCTCATCCTTAGGAAAATCATTCTATGGCGCACCGGCAGTGATGGCAGAGCGAAAACATCGCGTCACGTGCAGCGTCGCTGAAAGAAAATCTCAGACAGGGCTTCATTTTTAAAATTTATAGATCCCGGAACGCGCCCGAAATTAATTATTAATCTAACAGAAATAGTCATATATTTATAATAATTTTGCAATATAATAATTGCAATAAATATATGCAATATCATATTAGATCGCAAAATGTCCGGGGAAGACGTTGAACCTTAACGAATCACTGCTGTCATTTCAAGAAAATCAATTTCTAAAGGGATTTTAAATTATAATAAATGTTTTATTATCTAAAAACATACTATTGTTTTCCCAACTATGTGATAAAAATGAAATAAATTAATCTAGAATAAATACGCAAAATACATTATGTAATGTCAAAGCAATAGCATTTCATCAAATTTTTAAAATATATTGAAATAATTCAACATAAAAAGAAAAAAATATTTTGATAAATACATTCATTACTTGTGTATATTTAAAATATTGGGTAAAAGTGTTTGTCGTAAGTTTAAACTTTTTTGGTCGGTATACTTTCTGAGGAGAAATAACCATAGCCCACTTTTGTAAGCTTTTTATTCTAGAAGATTATTTAAGAATTCTATTGTTTTTTAACACCGTTTTATGGGACTTCAATTGCAGGTCAGTTGAGTTATGCGTATTTTTATTCAGCTGGCCGTTTATTCATACCGTGCGTGCACCCCGACGCACGGTGTCCTAGCGACAGGGCAGAAAGATACCCGTGAACTCCTGCCCTCTGCCCGCCAGACGCAGAAACTAAATGGTTCCGTTCAGAAGCAGGCGAAATTTAAACACTTATCTCGTAAGTGACGTATTTGTATTCCTGCTTGTTTTCTATATATGTATCAATATATTCTTAAGACGCTTCGCAATCATACTGTCAAATATTTTGAGGGAGAAGTGCAATCTGTGCACATTTTCTTGACCTTTGTAATTCCTACTATAGCTCTTGAACTATATTAAGTTGAAATATGAACACTCGAAGCAGCGAGCGTAAGAATCAAGCAGAACATATTCGTCTTCTTGTACTAAAACAATTTGCAAAAGTAAATCATCTACAGGTTTTGTTCTTTTACCTTATCGTGCCATATGTGAAGGAATCAACGTAATGCAATGAGACCATGTTGGAATAACTAGATATCCCACCAAACTTAAGAATTCGTGCACACATACTGATGCTACATTTATGACCAGAAGCAAAATAAGAGACCGACTCAGCGTTTGCTAATGGTGATGCTTCAAATTGGAAATAATCTCTTTAATTATGACTTCATTCTACAGTTTTCTTTATCCGATAATACAAAAAGAAGAATGGAAAATAGCCACGTATTTCAAAAACTCGCGCTACTTTCACTCTTTATGTTCAACAAGATTTTATTAAGATAAATATACTGAGTATACAACGTACCTCCTCAGAAAGTGGTATTTTTCACTTCTAACACTCGTAAACAGATCACTTTGCTAAATAATGTAAATGACGACATAACCTAATCAGACACCTTGTTTGATGTAATCTAAAGCGTTAACGATAAAGAGTTCTCTCGAGAGACAATTTTGAATTATTTTTCATAAAAGAGGTAACGAGTTCTTCGTTTCAAGAAATGAATGTTGTACAAGTGTACAAATTAAAAAAGTAATAATAATATAATAATAATATTAATAATCAAAATAAATGATAATACTAATAATAATACATAATAATAATAATAATAATAATAATAATAAAAAAAAACAACCAACAACAACAAAAAAACAATAATAACAAAAATCACAATAAAAAACAATAAATATTATTTGCATATTTCGATTTACACTTTCAAAATTCATTAATTTGAGGCAGTAGCAAACTATTCAGTGTGATTCCTCTACGCTACAACTCCCTCAAACCGCGTTCTTTAGAAACAATGAAATGAATTATGTAATTAATTACTGTAAAAGCTATTAAATATATCTAGTCAATATGAAAGAGCTATTATTTCAATTAACTAATGAACAGTTGTGGAAAAAGTATCACCGTTATATTTACATTACAGCAAGACAAACACTTACGTTACAGTACCTTTTGACATCGTCATCGACTTAATTCCACCACCTTGCCTCACTACCCTCGCCACCACGATTACATAAATCATACCGAGGTCACTTCTGCTGAAAACAATGCCTTCTCCATCACATGTTATGTCGCCACTTTCCAACTTATATTTTCGACTGATCTCATTCAGTCCATTTTAAGTTTTGATATAAAGTATTTTTTAATTATACCATACTAGTTGAATGTGGCGTCGCTGATGCTGAAAACTGTATTACAAATATTTTCATGCGTTGAAAATTTCTAAATGTTCGCATTGTTCGAATAAGTAATATAATAGGCTATTGGTAAAGGAGTTGCCAAGTTGAAATAAATAGTAAACTAAATCATATAAATTACAAATATCATATAGTATGACTGTACACAAAATATAAATGATACAAGGATTAAAGTAAATCAAATCTAAAGATCATTTTTAATAAATTATCGTGACCCCCCCCCCAACCGTATGGCCGCGATGCACAGATTGAAAACCCCTGCTATAAAGGGTTTAATGGGGAACGCATTTTCTATTTGAATCAGTTTGTAGGGTGGTATGAGGTCGCAAATTGGTAGTTTGTACAGTAGTTTGGTAGTGCGCAAATTGGCAGTTTGTGCAGTTTGTCTTGTTCGTAGTTGCCCAATATTTTCGTTCAATGCCATATCATTCTTCAATCGTCCTGTTCTCCGTGCGATCAATGACCATCGCCATCCTTCTATTAGCACATCACAACCGCCATCGTAGATATGTCAATCGCATCTTCCAGAATCACGTCTCTCAAGCAACACGCCCCCAGGGACCACAGTCCTCCTCATTCTCACCGCACCTGCCAGACATACACGCTCATCGTCCACGACCACAATCTACCCCGCCACCCCGTCAGCCAAGTCGTTCCCTCGACCCTGCCGCACCTTCACTTGCAGCCTCACCATCTCTTACACTCGAGGCTCCTTTTCTTCAGCCAGCCACCTTCATGCGTGTCATGCTTCGCTTTTGATTGTTTGATTGATTTTTTTGTGTTTCCGGGCGCGTCAACTGCTTTGGACATTAGTCTCGTAGTGCGTGTTTTTCTCTCGGGAGATGGCGGTGATCTTCCCTCGATGGATGGCGAGATCCGGCGCCAACCTACCGTCGACTAGTGGGGTTTTTCTCTAACCAGGACTCTTCCACCAGAGTGGCAACGCCCCAGCCGGAACAAGCTCTAAGCTTTCGACCGGTCTCCCGGAATATGTGGTAATGTAGTGCATGTCAGTGTAAGTGTGTGTAAGGGGAGAGGATATAACAAGGAAGAGGAAGGAAAGATCGCGCGCGGTCCGTGGCCCGTTTGGTAGGCTACTGCTCCGGCATTCGCCTGCTGTTGATCGGAGAAACCACGGAAAACTACCGATCAGAGTAGCCGGCCGCTATGACATCAGTTGATGCACTGAGCTACCGCTCCCGGTGTCATGCTTCGCCTTCGACGTTATCACCTCCCCCGACACCACTCCTACTCCGCTGTCCAAGCCGTGCCGACTTAACAGTCCCCCTGGAGTGTCTGGAGGTCGTAGGTTCGAGTCCCAAGGGTGGCAGGATTTTCGACACTAGCTCGTAGCTAGTTCGAGTTCAGTTGCTGTCTGGAAGAGAATTTTATCGGGAGGGTGCTCTGATCGGTAGTTTTCCGTGGTTTATGCGATCGATATCAGCCCAATTTCCTTCTTCTTTCTTGTCCTATCCTCGCCCACTACTTGCACACATTTACACTCATATGCATTACACTTTCACACACTGAGCGGGCCACTTCCCTCTTGGACGGAGCCTCGCTGGTGGGAGAGACGTGACTGAGGAAACGCCTTGTAAGCAAACATACGTTAGTGCTGGATATCGCCATCCAACAAGGGAAGATCATCAGTCATTAAAGCATGCACTGCCCTTACCGGACTATTGTTCTAAGCAGTTGTCGCGTCCAAAATCACTTACTAATCAATGAATCCCTACGTCCCCACTCTTGCAAATCATTCTCCCCTCACCCTGCCATTATTGCTTGTACCGCCATCGTTCCCACCCCGTCGCCCTTCACCTTCCCGGCACTTTCGTCGCCCCCAGCCGTCCACAACCGTTCTCGTCGCTCCCTCCACCCATACACTTCAGACTTCAACCGCTCTGACTACCGCACCTATCACCCACACACAACACGCCTTTCCGGCGCTACCATTGCATCTCAGCCAGCCTGTGACTAGCCCAGCCGCCACAACCGTCCTCAGCCGCTTCCATCACATGAGGCCTCGACCCCGCCATCTCTGCAAGCGCGCTGGTGTCGCCACGACCACCACCCCCGCTGCCCCGCCACCCACGCACATCCCGTCTCGCCGCCTCCACTACCATGACCACGCCCATCAACCCACGCACATCACGCCTCGTCGACCACACCACCGACGTCCTCACTGGCAGTCATTGTGACCGCACCACCACCTCAACAGCCACCACTACCGCCGCGCCAACCACGCACCTCACTCTTCGTTGGTCTTACCATCGCTCCCACGCCTGTGACCACTTCGACCGCCTCAACCACCGCCCTCGCCACCCTCTCCCATCCCGCCTCGTCGACCCTACCACTGCGATCGTCGCTGGCACAGTCACCGCGACCGCCGCCACCGTGACCACCTCACAACCAGCATGACCACCGTTCCCGCCACCCACGCACATCACGCCTCGTCGACCACACCACCGACGTCCTCGCTGGCAGTCATTCTGACCGCAACCACCACCTCAACAGCCACCACTACCGCCCCGCCAACCACGCACCTCACACCTCGTTGGTCTTACCATCGCTCCCACACCTGTGACCACTTCGACCGCCTCAACCACCGCCCTCGCCACCCTCACCCATGCCGCCTCGTCGCTGGCACAGTCATCGCGACCGCCGCCACCGTGACCCCTCACAACCCCACGCCCCCCACCCACCCCGCAATCAAGCCCCCTACTATCGTAGTCGCCGCAAGCACAACCCACGCTCCCACCATACCGCCGCCCCCGTCGGCGGCGCCTCGTTTGCGCTGGCTTTGTGCACGCGCGACGCGCCGGGATTATCACTTCTATTTTGAAGCGCGGCGAGGCGGCGGCGGGCGGGGCGCAGTGTCGAAAGGCCAGGGACGCCCTCCCGCTCAGCGCAGCGGGGGTGGGGGGAGGGAGGTCGCGGGGACTCCCTCCGGAGGGGCACGCCCCACGCAACCCGCCGTCCGCCTCGTCCTTGTCCCCTCCGCTCGCCGCGTGGGCGGCTCTGGAGTTGGCGCGGCGCGAATTAAGAGCAACGCCAGTGGAAAGGCGGGCGTATCATGCGCCGCCGGCGCTGGTGACGGGAGTGGTGCTCAGGGTGTCAGCAGTGGTGATGGTGGAGGTAGAGGTGGCATTGGCGTTGGCTGTGATGGTAGCGGTGAGGATGGTGGGTTCATTGATTGATGTGTAGGGTCACGTCAACTGATATGGTTATTAGAAGGGAGCGTTTTTTAATAAAATGTCTTTTTTTACTGTAGAACAATGCTTTTAAATACAGATATTAATTTATGTTATGACAACAGAGAATGACCCATTTTATATTTTTTTTTCATTTTCGTCGATTTCAACTAATAAGTCTTTTTTTCCATTTTCCGTCAATTTTGAAGTATATTTCTCTAATTTCATCGATTTTAAAATCATCTTCATGGTACTTGCTTCAAATAATATTTACGAGATGCAAAAAAATATTCTCCACAGAATTCCTAAGTAACCTATTCGATTTTTGCGCTCAGAAATTGTAATGTCAGCCGTTGTGAATATGTAATCTAAGGTTCCTGTGATGCCTATCAGCGCCATTGTCGGTTCGGCCGAATTCGCGAAAACTAAAGACTGAAATATTTTGGCGAAGAACAGTTCAAACCAAAAGTTGGCAAGCTAAGTTCACTTGAACGAAAAATGGAGAACGAAAAAGGAAGGAGCCTTGATTACATCAATAACATATCCAACAGCTTGAGCTGTTCCTCTGAACTAGTTTTCATCAAATTTTTTACGTCATTTTTCTTTGCATTTGCGGCATTTTAAACAGTTTTAAGAGCATTTTATTGATCATTTTTGGCAATATTTTAGGTCATCAAAATCCGCCCCCTAGTCATTAGACATTTTACTGCAGTGAATACTTTTATGCCTGGAGGTGGTTGTCTTCTCCCACGCTAACTTGTAAGATCCGGCGCCAACCTATATGTCAACTTGCTGGTAGGGTTGTCTCTCTAGATATTCTCCCCCAGCGGGGTACCGCTCCAAACGGGACAAGCTCTAAGTTCCAGACCGGTATCCCGGCATGTGTAGTGGTGTAGAGCATACAAATGGAAATGTAATGGATAAGGAAGAGGAAGGGAAGTTTGAGCGAGGGCCGTGTCCCATTTCTTGAGATATTACTCTGACATTCGCCTCATATTAATCGGAGAAACCACGGAAACTACTACTCAGAAGATTTGCCCGCTAGAATTCTCCTCCAGACAGCAGCTGAAATCGACCTAGTTAAGTTTCTAATATAGAAGATTCGCCGCCGGCCGGACACAAATACTAGGGCCTCCCGATCAGAGTGGGCAATGCTGGCTCTGAGCTCAACTCAGCCGCAGAGATGGTGTGGGGTGTCGTTGGGGATAGGGGCTGTAATGGGGTTTATTTTGACCTTGGTGGTGATGTTGACGGTTTTGGTGGTGGTGGTGGTGGTGGTGTCGGTGACGGTGTTGTGTTGGCGGTGGTGGTGGTGACGGCAGTGGTAGTGACATGGTGATTCTCATGCTCATGGTAGTGATGGGTGCTGTGATGGTGACGGTGGTCGAAGTGCGGAGAATGTGGTGGTCACGATGGCTGTGATGATATTGACGGTGGCGGTAGTTATGGTGCTGGTGGGGGATGTAATGGTGGTGTTGATGGTAGTGTTGGTGTCGGTACTGATGGTAGTGGTGATGGTTTTGGTGTTGAGGGTAGAATGGTGAGGAAGTTGCGGAGATTGCGATGACTTTGATAGTAATATTGCGGTGGTAAATGTGATGGAGGTAGAAGCGATCGTTTCGATGCGGTCGACGAATGTTAGGGCGATGAGGCGGAGATGTGTAGCAGTCACTCAAATATTGGGATTTTGGTACGTGTGAAAACTACAATTGTTGAATAATAACGCAACAAACACTAGAATTCTTATATATTTGAAATAAGTTTGACAATTAACCACGTTTTCTTGCCTTCATCTGTAATTACACATTTTTTTTACTTTCTATACGTTGAGAATCACATCATGTGTTTTGAAAGAAACGTGCTCGAAATTTTCTTCAGTACCTAAAGAAAAAAGAACGACGTATTTAAAATTAGCCAAATGTATTTCATGATCCAATTTATTACCTCCCTTTCGGTGTAACATTTCCGTAGGACAAACGGTTTTCCAGAAATTCCGTCAAGACCGCGAATTCATTACTTATTAGAAGAGCTTACACGAAGAGAATGGATATATTCACTTATACTTATTATTTTTCAGAAGACAGCATGGCACGTTGAGGAGTTCCAATCTACCCGATCGACAAGTATCCAGGGCGCGGTGAAGATTGATTATCCTTCTTGTCATGACTGTGACAGATGACCTTCGCATCTTCTGGATCAGGAAATGCCATCCACACACGCTCACCTCGATGAAATAGCAGATCGCGATTTTAAGAAATGACTTGTACTACTTATGAGAATACGTCCCTCAGAGTAGAGGTTCTGATTATTCGTCGTCGGGGGTGTATTATAATGCAAATTATCGGAGATCGAAAGCAGAGGAAAAACCGTCAAGGACACACGTCCCAGAAGGAAGACTGGACCTCCTTGCGCTTTCTTGTCGGGCTCCTACGACGGGTGCTTACAAAACACCAGTAGCCAAATGAGGACCTCAACTCATTATCTCATGAAAGCGGCTCGCTGTCTACGAGATCCCAGAGACTCGTTAGCATGTAATCTAGAATGGAAAAGAGAAGCGAACTCCTAAATGTGAAGGCGTGCGATTACTCGATCAAAATAGAACTGGTTACGCGTTAGAAGTTCAAGAAATTCATAAATACGTTCAAACGTTTGTATTACAGGTATAAGATTCTTGATTGTAGAAGAATATTTTCGATATTTGCTTTGCAAGTTCAAAAATATGGGATTATATGTAATGCAAAATACATATTATAGTACATATTATAGATATGGTCCAGGCATTACGTAGCACCCTTGGCAATGAAAACAGATAAGCAATGTAATTTAAAGCATCAAATGAAAATTAGAAATTGCAACAAAAATGTATGTTTTCACAGAAATATTTTACACTATAACTGGACTTGTAAGTGTAATTATAATACATAATATGTATTATAATTATAAATATTTTTAAAATACATGTTTAAATGACACCTTTCTTTAGAATACCTTCAAAAACATTATAAGCTACATAAAGCACACCAATGAATTCATGACTAAATGTATACGAACCTTTTTAGTTTTGTAAATCAACTTTCTTACTGTGTGTAAATCATTAGTTTTCTGCCGTGACACGAAAACTTCAGAAAAACAATCTGTGCCTCTAAAGCCGTATTGGGTGAAGGCCGAACAACACTGGAATAACAACGCGCAGCCATCTTTGGTAACCACCTTACTAAAATCAGATTTCATCTCACGTTTTTCTCTCGCTTAAATTTCCATTAGTAGCAGTTTAAGTTTCGGTTCACACCTTGAATATTCGTGCCTTAAATGCCTTGCAGTTCTAAAGGCGGAATATCTACGGCTTTATTAATATTTTATTCAAAGGACAAAATGTTAGTTTAGAAGGAAGGGAGACTTACCTAAAGAGAGAACAAAACTCAGTACTATTTACCTGCTACATCACATGGAAGTTTTGTTAATAGCTCATAAATAGAAGCCATTTTAATTTTTACATCGATTCATGTTTAGTAAAAGGTTCAAGCTACTAAACAGAATTACTACTACTTCCATTTTCAAAATGCTTAGGAAATTAAAATGCTTTTTGACAACTTTGCAATTCTAAATAAAATACTAAAGAAAAATTTAATACTAAAGAAATGCTAACATACAGAATTTTTTAGACATCCTTATTAACTCATTTTGTTTCAATTTAAGTATTTAAATCATTTAATAATACATTTGTTGTCAGGGCTCAGTTGTATCTGATCAGAAAGCATTTTGTTTTCTTTGTTGCACAGTTTTATCTGAATATTTGATAATCGTCTCACTTGTAGCACTAGTGCTAAAAATTAAACTTTTAGAACACTAAAAGAAATCAGTTTTATGATTGGCAGTCTAAAAAAAGACATTTCTTAGTAATATTGTTTTTCCTTATAATGTGGGAAAACGGGATATTTTGAGCGATGCACGGCCGACACCACAAACAAAGGAGTTAGTCTATTATAATACATCATAACACCTCAGGTTACGAACTTCAACCACATCCATCTGCTCTTTTTTAAAGATTTCCCTTTCTGGAGTCCTGGATAGGCGGCGTTTTATTCCTAGTCAGGGATACAAGCAGTTTTGCAGCTGATTAGGCTTGGAATGTGGTATTAGGGCCTATCTTAAATAAACTAACTTATTACAAAATTAAAAGTAATGTACGAACGCCTCTTTGAGCATTTCTAGTTTAAACGGTATTTGATTGATAAGTACGAAAAGTTTTATGAATGTTCATTTCTGTTCTTATAAAAAAAATAATTACATTCACACTTGCATTACGCTATATATACAAACACAAATGCTCAAGATCGGCGTAGTGATGTTAATAACGATACAATCGCCCAGGCCTCCTGCCACCACGCTAACCGCGGCCCACTGCCCCGTCGGGAATAGCGATGAGGTCAGCGCTGCAGCCGTTGCGCCTTTTACGGGACAGATGCGACCTGCAGCGCGCGCCCACGCCCCGCTACGTCACAGCGACGTCACAGCCGGACTCCCCCCTCAAACGGGAATGCTCGGGCGGAGAGTACGACCGGGCCCCACGCGCGCACGCTGCGGATATCGCCACCCTCTGCGGCGTCTTCCGTATTTAGCGAAGGTGCGTCAGGTGGCCACAACTGTTTGCAGACGCCTAGTCATCTCCTCTGACCTCTAGATTGGTTGGTTTGGTTTGTTTTTTTCGTGTTTCCGGGCGCGTCAACTGCTTTGGTCATTAGTCCCGTTAGTGTAGTGCATGTTTTTTCTCGGGAGATGGCGGTGATCTTCCCCCGCTGGATGGCGAGATCCGGCGCCGACCTACCGTCGGCTAGTGGGGTTTCCCCCTAACCAGGACTCTCCCACCAGCGGGGCACCGCCCCAGCCGGGACAAGCTCTAAGCTCCCGACCGGTCTCCCGGAATGTGTGGTAGTGTAGTGCACGTTAGTGTAAATGTGTGTGTAAGGGGAGAGAATAGGACAAGGAAGAGGAAGGAAAGATCGCGCGCGGTCCGTGGCTCGTTTGGTAGGGTACTGCTCCGGCATTCGCCTGGTGTTGATCGGAGAAACCACGGAAAACTACCGATCAGAGCAGCCGGCCGCTAGAATTCTCCTCCAGGCAGCGACGGAATTCGACCTAACTGAAAAGCCAGTGTCGAAAATCCTGCCGCCGTCAGGACTCGAACCTAGTACCTCCCAGTCAGAGGCGCTGCAGTGGCATCAGTTGATGCACTGAGCTACTGCTCCCGGTATTATTATTATTATTATTATTATTATTATTATTATTATTATTATATTTATATTTATTATTATATTATATTATATATTGATGATGATGATGATGATGATGATGATGATGTAGATGTAACCAGGTGTAACTAAATTATATATATTCAGTCCGGCAATTGTAGAATGATATAGATTTTATTGTGACAAAACTGTATATCCTATCAGTAAACCGACATAACGCATTCGAAACAGTACTCCTTCCTCTACGATCTGGAAGCACCATATTTTCGTGCCTACAGCGTGGTGGGAAAGAAGACGACGTGACAAGCTGTCGCTGTGAAACACTCGTCACGCTAGTATCATGCAGCAGAAGGCAAATTCTATTTGAAACTAGGTAAAAGTGCTACAGAAATTGTTGATTTGTTGCGAAGAGTGAGAGTCTCTGTAAGTGTATGTACAGATATTTATGTGGTATGCACGTTTTAAAACGTTGGTGTGAAACTATTTCAGATGAACATCGGCCCGGGCGTCTTCAAAAGTCAAAAGTTAAGACAATGCTTCTGTGGTTCTACGACAGTAAGTGCATCATTGATCATGCATGTATTGGTACCAGAAGTTCACAGTAAATAGTCAGTTTTATTTAAGTGTTTTTGAGTGTCTCATGAAAAGAATTCGTCGTGTTAGGCCCGAATACTCAGCACCAGAAAGCTGGTTCCTTCTTCCAGACAATGCACAAGCTCATCGGACAGTACTTGTACAGCAATTTTGTCAAAAAAAGAAGTGTGTGAGCTGATCCCCCTTCCATTTTCTCCAGATATGTTCCCCTGCTACTATATTTTGTTCCCAAATGTGAAGTTACCATTGGAAGGACGACGTTTTGTCAAAATCGAGGACATTAAAGCTGCTCTAATGTAACCATTATGGAACATACCACACACTTAGTTGCTGACATCGTTCTACTTCTCAAATAACTTACTGTTGAAGAGGAATTCTGCTTCAATTTTGATGGGGACAGAGAATATCAGACGATCTATCTTAATATTTCTGCAAGAACTCTGCATCTCGGAGTTTTGGCTTGTGAAAAAGGGTCAGCTGATGACATCTTTATTCAAATACAAGCTCTGCTAGACGAATACAGTCCATGGAAAAAGTGTTAAAATGATAATTTTTGATACCACAGCAGTAAGTATGGGGTACAAAAATGGAGTTTCTAAACTCATGAGAGTTCAGATTAAAGAGTCTATATGCACCTCAGTTTATATGGCGTCAACATCATATTTCTCGACTTGGTTCTACATCACTTGATGGATTTTGTTCCCAACAAAATCAGAATCACCCAACACTATCAATTCAGTGATGATGTTTTAGTATGTGACAATGGCTTGCAAAAACGTTATTCCGGCAGAGAAAAGATACCGACACATGAAAACCCAGGAGGGCGAGATGACTTCAGGTTTCTTTTTGAATTCTATAAAGGATATAATTTCTACCAGAAGGAGAAAAAGTGGCCTCTACTCAAGTGGCAAAAATTACTTTTCTCTTTATAGTGCCAGATGAAATTCACGAGTAATCTTTGCCTAATTGCTTATTTTCTCTTTCCGAAATGAAGAGCTCAGCTCAAACTTGCTGCAAATCGTGTGACCTTATCGCAACTGCGCGGGCAAAAGCATGGTTTTCAAATCAGCACGATTTCAAGGACACATACAATGATCTGCAGGCTGCTGTCTCCAAAATAAAGTGTCCTAAGGCTTAATCCTATATCTCTTTCCACTCACTGGATAAAGGAACGGTTCATGCTTGATTTGCCTCGCTCAAACATAGGGGTCGCTGTTGCGAGTTGCAAAGCTGATGGAAGAGATGCAAAGCACTAGCAAAAGTGACAAATATCTATGCACGTTCATAAACAGTAACAGACCAATTTAATAGCATTTGTTTAATTTGGTGTATATGCCATTATGTATACTACATTTATTAATAAATACAGCTAAAATTCCTTTCGATGTTTCAACTTAATACAACATGTCGTTAGGAGTTCTTTCTAAATTTAACAAACTGGCAGTCATTTATTACAGTTTTGGCAAAAGTTCATCGTTTGCCACCACAGGCTTTTAAATCTGAAAAAAGTCATAACCCTAATGAATTGGGCTTCTGAAAAGCAGAAAATATGGTGTAATCAACATCTCGCATAGCAATATATCATATTCCCTGATATCTTGACTAGAAAATAAATTATTTCCAAGACCTTAACTACTTACTTATTCAGATATTGTAATATCTGTGCAAAGTATATCGTATAGCGACCCGAAGAAATATTTAATATTCTAAGTATACAACAGCGTATCTTCACATAATTATTCATTTTAAAAATTGAAATTATATTCAGCTAAATTATTTGTAATTAAAGGTGAATTACAAATCATTCTGAATGGTAATATTCATAAAGGAGCAGTTTCTCTCTCGACATTACCCCATTCACTTTACGAAACCATTCATAATTAACGAGATGACTTTATGGTTCTTTGAAAAGACACTCAGTAGCGAAGATAAATCGAGCCGTAGAAAGTAACTTGAATACAAACTTTAAGGGGTAAATATGGCGTATGGGGTAAAAAAGGGGTGAATGATGCGCCATTTAGCACTTGTAGAAATCTCTACCCTGGAATGTGGATGTTAAGTTTTTTAACCATTAAATGTTTCTCCTATACTTTCGATTTTGATTGTGTTTTCGGGGGCTAAACTTTCTCACCCCTTAATTAAAGTATTTTTACTCGCTTTTATGATAAATTACTATTACATATTTCTCGCATATTTGTAACATTATTTCTTTTCCCTCTTGTTTTCGAGAAATTTTGATAAATCTGTGTTTTCTAATTGTAAAAGGCATTCACTTGCTGATGATGAAAATAATACGCTTACAATAAGACAGGAATTCCAGCAGTCAATAGGGTAAATAACTTTAATATTTTGTTTGAATGAGGTTGAAAAAAGTTGTTTTTAGTGGAATGTATAATGAAAACATACTTAAATAATTTTATCAACTATTGTTCTTACACCTTTCTTTTTGAGCAATTTAAGATATATGGGTAGTTCGAAAGATTCAGAATGAGATGGTGTGAAAAGAATTATCAAATTATGTTTATTTTCATAAATAACGATTACATAAGCCCAACAAATTAAACGCACAGATTTGTTTTTATATTCAATGACTGGCATGTAAAATTAAACGAAAGAAACCAACGTTCACTCACAACTTTAAAGCAAATTTATATTGCACAGTCATTTTGTTAAATTAAAATCAATGTGTCTTCAAATTCACGACCATTAAAAAAGAAGATGTACTAAGCTTAGTGGAAAATTTGCCAGTTCTGAATTTTCAGGACTCAGGAATCTTGGTCATCGGGAAATTTCAATTAAAATTAATGCAAAGACAACTGTTTTTTAAATTCATCATTAACCAAAGTTTAAAATTCTTGTTCAAATCCAAATTTTGATAGTCACATTGACGTTATTTGGAAGTAAAATTTTATGGCAAATTTAGGAAGCATTGAAAATTTCGACTGTGACTCAAAGAAGTATCTGAACTGTACAAACGGTGATGAATATGGATTCTGTCACTTCCTGGGTCGTGATATCCACCAATTTAAAATGATACATGACACCGCTAAAGATTGAAAAGTAACGGTTTTGAAAGTGAAAACTACTAATCATAAAGTACTTAGAAATTCTTAATTAATTTAAAGATATACTTCCTTGACAATATATCTGTTTGTTAATTCAAACACTTGATAATTTGCTTTTCTTTTTTGGTAGCTGTTGGATCCAAATTTACAGTCATTTATATACAAGTTTCTTCATTTTTCATTATTTAACTGCAGTACGAGGATCATATAACCCAAAATCGTTCCCAACAGACCAACGAACATGCGTAGATCCACAGGAAAAATCCCGCCAGCTGTGAAGACGATCTCAGTAGCCCCGAGCTGCGCCAGGAAGTTATGCACCTCTCTCTCGATGGACTGTCTCCCCTTTGCAGCCACTAGAAGCGCGGCGGTCGCTTTTTTAGTGTCGCGATTTCCAGCTGTAGTTGTCGCTGCTGCGACCGCCGAGATTGTCGCACCAGCAGCCAAATCAAATACAGCAAAGCTGAGCACGTGCATGAATTCGTATGCCGAGAAAAACTGTAATGATGAAGCTACGTAAAACAAACCTAACACACTATCGACGAGAACAAATACGAACAATACCCCTAATAGACCTTTAAAGGATTCATCAATCGTTCCGCATACCTCTTGATTAAGATGAAATGCTTCGCGAAGCATTTCAATGGTTTCCTTGTATTTCAAATTTGGTTCTGTACACACTTTTGAATAATCTTCATACGAGAATATTTTGTTACAATGCGCATGGGAATAACAATTTTTTTGTGGTGAGGTAATCATATTTTCTTTCTTTATTGTCTCTGACAATGTCAAAATTTTCTGATTTATTACTTCAAAATTCTTCTTCGCAATCAACATCAGAGAGGAAATTAAATGGCACGTTACAAATATATAACCCACCAACACTGTTTCGTACCCTATATATGCAACGCCACTGAAACCATTAAAATATCTCCAAAACGTGAACCATAATTCCAACATTAGCAAGAGAATCATGATTACATTCACGTAAAATCGTCGCACAATTTGAGGTGGTTCTGAGCGAAGCATAAGCTCAATCGCCGATAAAAGATGAACTAGTTTATTGCACAACAGTATTTTTTGCGTTGACAGCACAAATGTCATGAAACATATGGGGAACATTAGGGTCTGTATAGCAGAAGCCACCAGAAGATATGACGAAATATTCATATTTGTACTAGACTGAATGATTCCAACTACATTAAACGTGGAGGCACACGAGAAAATGACAGCTGCAACACTAGAAATTACTATTGCTGATACACTTCTTTTCAGATTTGCCTTTGGTTTCAATCTGAAAGGTATGAATCCCAGAAAACTCGCATAAATAAGTAGTGGCTTCAACTCTCGCATACTACTACACACATCTGCAACGGTCATGGCTATAAAATAGTTTCTGCTACAAAATGTTGCCCTCAATTATTATCCTTCACATTAATAACCGTTCTCTTAGTTATTTATTTCTCTTCACTATTATTAGTAAAAACACTTACGCGGCACTTACTCTAAGACCCCGACGTTGTCATTGTAATGCGGAACTAAGTTGATATTGTATAATACCTACTTCACATCGCCAACTCTTGCTTATAATTGTGAAATTATATGTTTTGCGTTTTCCGATGAACAGAGTTAGGGGCTAGTAAAATGTAGATGTAGACAAAAACATCTATAGACTACCGTTCGTCCATCTATTGAAATTTCTCCCTTGAAGTAATATCTTTAAGTTTATTGAAGAATCCCCAGTAGAAATGAAAGATGTAATGAATAGAAAGACCTCGTCTTTTAACTCGTAATCATCATGAGTGTCTGTTGTACGGTGTCGTCGATTAATTGAAAGTGTTATGTTATTTTTTATTCAATAAATCGTTACATCAGGCACAGTAGACGCTAGTAACAAGAGAACCCGCTTTTAAGGGACAATTGGTTGGCCCAAGTTTAAGTGTTTAAATTATGGGCATTTTCTTCCGTTTATAAGATACTCGCTTATAAGATCTTCTCACCCTTAAGAGAATATTGCTTCTGTCCACAAGAAAGTAAGAAATGGAATCGCCACAATTTTCACACGCTAGTCGGTTCACACGTTTGTTTTACTCAAGAACCCTCGACATTCACTGCACAAGAACGAACTCCTGTTCATGGAATTGCTCTTCCAGGAATAAGGCAGCTCATATGTGAAAGGTATATGTTACCACTGTGAATGTTGTCTTTTATGAAAGATGCGATGTCTCGCCGAAATCTCATTCATGCTGTTGTCCTCATCGTGCTTAGATTAGCACAAACAGTCTGAGCAGGCGCCAGACTTATTATCTTAATGCATTTTATCAGAGGCTGTGTCTTAGGGATGAGAAGGAAAGAGAAGAGAAGGCCTGGGGAAGGGGAGGGAGGGGAAGAGGAAAGAGATGAAAGGCAAAGAAGTCAAGGAATGGAAGGCAAGTGAAGCAAGGGAGGAAAAGTGAAGGCGAGGGTAGGCAAGGGAAGGAGACAAGGGTAGGGAAGGCGGGAAAAGGCGAGTGGAAGGGGAAAGAAGGCAAGGAAAGGGGAGGGGAGGGAAGAGAAGGGAAGGGAGGAAATTTCACCTTACCTATTTTCTTCTTCTGGATTTTAATGCCAAATTAAATATTTTCTTGAAATAGGTTTAAATCAAGTTTTAAACTACTTTTAACTACAAACTATTAAGATTCGTGAAAACGATCGAAATCCACAGAAATTACTTAAAGGACGAACACCCAGCTTATCGACCGGGAGCGGTAGCTCAGTGCATCAACTGATGCCACTGCAGCGCCTCTGACCGGGAGATCCTAGGTTCGAGTCCTGATGGCGGCAGGATTTTCGACACTAGCTTTTGAGCTAGGTCGAGTTCAGTCGCTGTCTGGAGGAGAATTCTAGAGGCCGGCTGCTCTGATCGGTAGTTTTCCGTGGTTTCTCCGATCAACACCAGGCGAATGCCGGAGCAGTACCCTACCAAAAGGGTCACGGACCGCACGCGATCTGTCCTTCCCCTTCCTTGTCCTATCCTCTCCCCTTTCACACTCACTTACACTAACATGCACTACACTACCACATATTCCGGGAGACCGATCGGGAGTTTAGAGTTCGTCCCGGCTGGGGCGGTGCCCCGCTGGTGGGAGAGTCCTGGTTTGGGGGTAACCCCACTAGCCGACGGTAGGTCGGTGCCGGATCTCACCATCCAGCGAGGGGAAAATCACCGCTATCTCCCGAGAGAAAAACATGCACTACACTAACGGGACTAATGACCAAAGCCGTTGACGCGCCCGGAAACACGAAAAAGTCAATCAATGAATCACTCAGCTTATCCTCTCGTGTGTTAATTGCCGATATCTCACAGCGCTCGTGTGGTCAGAAGTGATATTTTTAATGGAGGTGAATTAATGCAGGACCTCTTCTTTTAAAGTGCCGCTTCGAGTATTCTCTATCAAAGAGATGAACGTGTCATTTACGTTAAGTCACGATCAGAGCCCAGATTTTTTAATTTTATTTCAAACGCCATTTTAGGCTTTTTGAAAAGTGGATTTGGTGCATTTTAGGTTTTTACTTTTTCTAATGATTGTAGTACTGTGTTGACCTCTAACTGCAACATACAAATTTTGAACAATTCAATTTCAGCAACGTCCTACTTAAAAAAGCATTAAAAGAAAACTAATTTTCGAGTACTTAAAATATATTCTATTCAAAATTATTATCAAAAATAAAAATTCATTTTCAGATGCACAAGGACAATCGACCATATACAATTACTGTAAAAGGACTGTACTGTATAAGAACTTCCTATTGTGCCTCAATGCACTATGTGAAAAGAGAAATGATTCACTCAACGCACAAGAAAGCAATTACCCGTACCCCATAGACGTCACTGTTCTCGATATCCAAGGTAATTTTCAAAATGTTACTTCTCCTAGAAGAATCTCATTTGTGGCTTTGTTTTTTAATCAGTCAGATGACAATAGCTTTGTTAACTTCCTTGGTCATCTTCATACTGTGTTTTTTTCAATTAAATCTCAATTAAAACTTAATAAATTCGCCAACCTTCAAATTAGATCACTCCGTGGGCTTTAATGGTTGCTAATAAGTTCTAAAAATGTCCTTGTTTAAAAACATCGTTGATTTTGAGGCGATGTTACGTAAACATTGAGTTTGTTGTTTTAAATTTTGAACATCGATGTTTCGAAAAATTGTTATTATTGATTGCGATGTCGCATCCCGAGTTCAAAATACCAAGAAAAATTCAAAATCCTGAAGGACCAGGCGCAAGGCGCGAAGCGAGATGTGCAAGAGGCGAGGCGAGAGGCGAGGCGAGAGGCGAGGCGAGAGGCGAGAGGCGAGAGGCGAGGCGAGAGGCGAGGCGAGGCGAGAGGCGAGGCGAGAGGCGGAGGCGCGAGGCGAGGCGCGAGGCGAGGCGAGAGGCGAGCGAGGCGGGAGAGGCGAGGCGAGAGGCGAGGCGAGAGGCGGCGAGAGGCGAGAGGCGAGGGCGAGGCGAGGCGAGGCGAGGCGAGGCGAGGCGAGGCGAGGCGAGGCGAGGCGAGGGGGCGGGAGCGGGGCGAGGGGGGAGGGAGAAGCGAGGCAAAGCACGAGCCAGCGGAGGCGCGGGCTGAGGATTACGTGTGGCACGCTGCGCGTGGCCGACGCCCTGCCCCGCGGCCACGCGCCGCTCATTAGCGCCTGGTCATTAGCGCCCAGCGCCCCTGGCGGCGCGCCGCTCAACCGGCTCGCGCGCCTGCGCACTGCGCCGCCGCCGTCGTTGCAGCCGGCCCACGCGACCGCCCGGGCGCACGCGCGGTGCACGCGCCACCACTTGGGTCTCTGGAAGGCGTTTTCACAAGGAAATAGTTAATTTGTTTGCGGCGAATAAATACTGTGGACTCTCTTTTATTTCAGCCCCAAGGACTTCCAATAAAATTGAACTTTTTGAAAATATCAATTGAAGACATTCAATAACAAAATTATAAATGCTTACTTAAAATCTTAATAACATCTTTACAGCTTACAAAATTGTTATTCTTACAATATTAATTGCAATTTGTAATTAAATTGTTCTATAAAATACAATTTAAAAAATGTGTTTAGTAATTTTAAATGTTCCTGAAGTTTTCATTTATTTAAGATTTTGTGATTTCCTTCAAAAATTACAATATTTTTGCTTCATATTAGTTGAAACTTTTGATCGGCTGGGGGCTCAGCGACAACACCGTTCCCTCTGCAGCATCGTTGACCGGGAGTTCGTAGGGTTCAAGCCCCGACCGTGGCGGATTTTCGAAACAAGTTAGAATAGTGTCGAATTTAGCCGCTGGCTGGAGGATAATTCAAGTGGCTAGTTGCGCTCATCTATAGTTTTCTGTGGTTTCTGCAACCATTAGAGATACTTGCAGGAGGAAATCGCCCAAGCCGACCTGCAAGTCTCACCATTCCGCAGGGGGGAAATCCCGCTACCGGCCGGGGAGTATAAGCAGTACTGCTGCTAGACAATTTTGGACCCGGGTCAATGCTGAAACGTCCCCCCCCCCCATCTGCAAGCTACAATTCAGGATATTCAGCCCTAAACTTCAATGAAAACACTGGATGTTATGTGGAGAAAATTTGAAAACTTAGAAAGCTTTCAATGACAGAATTGTTTTGTAAAATTTTCAGAATTATCTGACTTTGTCGTTTCATAGAGTCCTACCTATAGACCAGATTTTTATGTAATTACATATTTTTTGTCTTTCTAATTACCGTTCTCAAATTTGTAATCTTGGCGAATCGTCCCCGTCCTAACACAATATTCTATTTTTTCGTTACATATTTTTACATATTTGGCACTATATTACATATTTTACATATTTTGGTATGTTCATGAAATATGTTTTGTTATATTTATTTTTTCAATTTTATTACATTTTTTTAGATTTATTATTAATTCTTTAATTAAGTGTCGTAACTTGGTGGCAGAATATCTACACTTTTTTAGCATAAGCTAACATTCACTAACAATAAGTTACAAAATAGTTGTTAATTAAACATATTTGTATGAAAAGAAAATTGTTTTACAAAATCTGCATTTTTTCGTATATTACTGCGTGCTGTCTCCTTCAGATTGCCCATGTGAAGACGCGTGATGTTCTCACAGTCCCACGCGTCTGCTTCAGTTATCTCAGTGGCGGGAAGTGCGCGTCAGCGACTGAGGTCATTTTCACCTTTAGGTGTGAAAAGTATCATTGACGTCGGTGATTTTTAACCTTTATTTTGGAGAAAAATTCGCGATCGTCAAGTGAGAATGCTTTCAGTGAGAATGCTTCACGTTGCAATGATGTTTGCTGGTCGTAGATATCACTAGTTTGAACGATGCGTCTAATCGGGCTGCAAAACTACAGCCCTAAATAGTAATAGATGACGCTTTTATTACTGATGAGAAAGTTGTAGGGTGCAAAGTGTGCATGAAGTTATGCTCTCCAAATGATTTATGTGACGTTTGTATTATTTTTAAAATTTGTATTGGAAATTTAAATTCGTATGATAAAATGTGTTTTATGTAATTTGTGAATTTTAATATTACATATTTCTCCGATTTTACATATTGATTACATATTCTTACTGTTTTCATTACATATTTATGTACATATTTTTACGTTTTATACTCCATATTTTTCCGGTCTATACTTATAAGTAATTACTATTATTAACTGTTCAAGGTAAAAACTTAATTGAAAATTTTTGAAATAGCAGACTACTGTATCGCGACTTAAAATTACGATAGCGATTATCTCGAGTTCTAATTTCTTTTTCAATTTTTTACTATTTTTCCCCATCAGCGGGCCCCTTGACTTGCGAGGCCCCGGGTGATCGCCCGGGCTGCCCATGCCTAGGTTGGAACTAAAGACGTCCGAGGTTGACACAATGCCAAACAATAAACACTCACTCCCAAAATAAAACAGCAAACCAAACAGTATTTTCTTCGAACTTTCCAATTTCAATTACACTATAAATAAAAATAATAAATTTTGTAATAATAATAAAAATATGTATATGCAACGAAAAGTAGGGACGTCGTACTGATGATCAGTGTCAAGTATTTTACGCTTCGTAAAGCAGGGGATCCCAACGAGTTCGATATCAACCCCTTGAGGGTCGACGACATTTCAAAGGGGGTCAGTGATGATCAAGGAGTCGATTTCCAAATATGCATCGATGACTAATCGGTTTGATAAAAATAGAGATATAATTGATTACAAAAAATATTTATGCGTTTCATTATTTTTCTTATCAAAAGTAATAACGTATATAATAATAAACTACAAATTCGCTCATCTTTCGGAATTTCACATTATTCACATAAATAAAATACAATTTGACCGTAATTATTACCTGGGATTTTGTTTTTGAAAACTTTTTATATTTCTAAGATTAAAAATAGTAATAATACAAACATCGTACATCGTTGCGAATGTGATAGGAACAAGTTAGCTGTTGCAAATAACGATATTATTTTTTGTTCGTGTATTTTTTAACCGTATGAAAATATTCATGATATAATATGATTAAGTTGTCCAGCATTTACCAACTGCACGAATAAATGTAATGTTCCAAGTTCAAATTCATTGTAAAAGTTGTTTCAGTTAGTCTCTTCAGAACGAAATATTACAATGGGAGCACCTATTAATTGTAAATGTTGTATTTAATCAGTAATTAATTGTAAATATTGAAGTCCTTCCGAGTGAAAATTTGCATATATTATATATATATATATATATATATATATATATATATATATATATATATGGAAAGAAAATCGCAGCTGGCATAGAAAGCATGTATCTAAACAAATCCATTAACAGCTAATGTTTTGGTTTTTCATTTTTTATTTTTTTTTTTATTTCTGTTACACTCAAAAAAACAAAGGCTAAGGTGAAAACGAACGCAATTGCAGAGCCAGATTTGAAACCCGCGCGCAAATCTTCCATTACAATGGCGGCCATGCCCCTTTCAACTTATTCTGTGTCCTGAACAGTCCGTCCACAGAATTGTAGGGATGCGTCCTCATTGAGAATTGTAGGGACCCCACTCCAAACCCTAGAAGTTTGTAATTTATTCTGAGACATTTGTATATTTTCCCTCTCAGGGGTTGCACTTGAAAACGAAGAGGCAACAGCGCGGCTCGTCAAAGAGGTTTGATGTGTTAGTTTTAAGTTAGAATTAAGTTTAGATATAATTAGTCTATTTAAGATATAGCCCTCCCAAATCTCCACAAGCAACAATGATGGAGAAAAATGTATCCCGAGAAACTGAATAAATTCCCGCCTCTCCAGTGTAACTGGAGAGAGGGAAAAAAAAAAAAAAGCGGCTTGTTGCATACTGCGCATGCGCATCTTCTGGCGCGGCTCGACAATTGCACAGTTGCATGCGCATCTGCTGGCGTGTATAAAACTTAATCTGCAGTATGTTACACTATATTTTGGCACTTTATTTTCGACATATAGCAATAGAACGTTGAACAGAATCTATTCTCAAAAATAGTTCACCAATCACATATTAACATCAAATACAGCACAAAGAACTCAACAATGTATTTAAAGTTTATTATATCGCTAAGTTTCGAGGAGTACTTCTTCATTGTGAAGCAATGAATAATCAGCAAACATAATGGAATCATTGTAAAATTGTGTCTGGAGACAGTTCCAAAGCACCTTCGTCGATTTTCCAGACTTCGGTCTTTTCCTAATCTTGACCCTCGTGTAGCGGCTACCAGTTATAGAGGATGGCCGGTCACAGAGTCCAAACTGAATTAAAATTCAGTTAAAACTGCCAAAAGATGCAATTAATTTTATTATTTTTTAATTCTTATGTTTGCTGGTTCTTCATTTCCTGAAGATAAATAAGAAATACTTCTTGGTATCAAAATTAGCCTGTTTACACCTTATGATTAATTACAACTATTCTTATGACTACAGAAGATGGGAGAATTACTTTAAAGGATACAATAATTCTTTTCAATTGAGATCATTTCATTTATTACATTGAATTGTTCTTTTGGATAATTATTTTTAAACGTGAACGCAAGATGCACTGGTAGAGTCCAACAACTTACTTTTAAAATCCTCTTTTTGTTCCCATTTTTTTATTGTAATGTTTAAATACTTCTTTTCCATTTTCACTCTCCGTGCTCCTCTTAAATATCAGTACACACAAAGATTAGCACAGAAATGCTTACATATGCATGCTTATTTCCTATGGCTAAACGGAAAATTCTGGCAGTGACACAGTACTTCCAAAAATGACTCATTTGAACCGGCGCGGTGTGTTCTGAAATTAACTGTAATACTGTCAATGTGACATTAACTCACGTTGTGCACCACAAAGACGCTATGACTTTTAGAACACATCCTATATTAGAGGTCTAAAAACTAACATTACTCAATTTTCAAAGTAAATTTGAACGAAATAACAAATGATTAATGAAATATCATTTATAGAGAAAAGACTAAAAAATTAGACTCCCTGAAAACGTCGTTGTGGTTGTTTTTTGAAAATTTCGTCGTAATCTGAAAATCCGCCCATGCTTTGATGCATTTCCGTCCATTGGGCGATATTCCGCTAAGTCAATTTTTGTTCCGCGCGCGTGAGAGAGTCTGTTTTCCAGCTCCAAAAGCCGACAAACGTTTTCCGTCCAATTTGAAAATCCTGCGTCGAAAATGTGGTACTTCTGGCAATACTGTTCCGGTACTTCGATAACAAAATAGGAAAAACAAAGAAAAAAACAGAGGTGAAAAACATTTGGCAACATCGATTTTAGTTCGATCAACTTTCGTAAATACAAATTTAAATAATTTTCCACTTAACTGTATCATTTCACGAACGTAATAAACTTTTAATTAAAAATGATAAATTATCATTATAAACCCTATTTTTTTTCCTTTCATAATCATTTCATTCACATGGTGCCAGTGCTACCACTGTTACTGTTAATAGGTAAGATGATTATTAAATCATGATATAAGTATTGTAACTATTTCTATTAAATTAATAATTATTTTGGGGGCGTTCCGACACCGAAAATTCTAAAAAACAAGCACTGCTAGTACTTGTCATTTAATTACTATCAGCTAACAAGTTACTGAACATGAATCACATTTACAAATAATTCAGCTTAAAACAAAATACAATATCATACACGTCAACTCTGTTTCATCAATATTACTATTAGTATCAAATGAATATCACTAACCAACATGTCTATCAATAAATTTTACCTGTCAGTTCAACCAGTCAGTTCTGTCATTAAACAACTCAGTGTTTAAGATAAAATAAGTATTTGCTGTGAAAGACCAAGACAATACCCATCCACGTGTAAAGATCTTGATAAACGTTCATGGAAATGCAGTGCCTACTTTCTGTGATATCTTTCTACAGCTCTCCTTCTGTGTGATGTAATCGTACGGGTTCAGCTAGTGTATAAGAAAGATCATTAAATACTTACAATTGGTAATTATCTAACTTCGTCGGTGGTAACAATTATCGTTTTCACAACGCTACACGTTCTCAAAGCATGAAATCGTTCAGCCATATTACTCTTCCATTTCCCGCCAATTTGCGACGATGCGCCCGACGCCATCTTTCTGTTTCCATTCTAGCCGCGAATATCAAACAACGCAATTTTCATAGCTTTTTAGTAATAAAGGGAAGTTGCGATCTATTCAATATATAATTTCCTCCATTCCTAATTTTTTCAACAGTTTTTTGTGCTTCATTTGTTAAAACCCGTTCACTGGAAGCAGATTAGAAAGGACAACAAAATCGGCCTCTTTACAGCTTCAATATATATGATTATCACGCGTGGCTGACGCTTAGTTTATAAAAACACTTAATCTGCATTACATTAGACTAGCAATGATTGAGCATAGGGTGTCGTTTGAAGTATGCAGCCTACTCAACCCATCCTTTACCCAGCGTAGCGTGGCCCAGCCAACCTCCCCCTCCGCAACGCAGTCCTGGGCGGGCGGCAGACAGTAACACGTGGTGCAGGATGCCCGCCTCCAGGCAGGCGCTACACCGCAAGGACAAAGGTAACGCTCAAATGACACACACGCACACGCGGCAGCGGAGGTCAATGAAATACAGACGACATCGCGTCGCACTCTGCCCTGCCCTGCCCTGCGCGCCGAATTTACATAAAAATTAGGCTCCCGCCCGCGGCGCACTCGCCCACGCCTGCCCGCCGCGCCACCGCAGCCGTCGACGCCACTGTCGCCAGGGTTGCCAGGTGTGTTGTGAGCTCTTTCCCCACCACTACTAACGAATTTCCCAACTTGCCACCCCAATGAAATAAAATTCCCCAATCTTGAAACGAAAAATGTTCGCCAAATTGTGACAAAAGACATAAACTATTCCTCTCGATTCCATTGGCTGTCCCCTTAAATTCAAATAATTCAAATCAACCAATCATCGTCCTTTCAGTTGCTTGAAACCGTTGATGAGGGATATTTGTGCTTCGCTTTTCTTTCTCTACGCCTGTCGTTCATTATTCTCTTTTTGATACTTAAAAACGAGAGAGAATAACGTGTTGTATATTTTTTCTTCATAATAATTGAGAGAATGTTATTTCTATCGCGACGCCGGATGAAAATAAATTCCCCAAAAAATTCCTAAACATTTCCCCCTCCATTTATGATCCTCATTTTTCTCCGGCAACGAAAAAAATTCTCCATTTTCGGGAGAAAATTCCCGTCTAGAAAAACCGGCAGCACCCACCAGTACATCTGCATTTTCCTAAGTCTTTGCTTCCACAGACGCCGCCGCCGCCTTTGCCGACTGTTGCCGTGTCCTCTCCAGTGATGGGCGACTACGCGTAAAGAACAATAGTTTACGTCTACATGTAGACAACGTATTCTGCAGAGACAAAGGTAATCTGTGTAGACAACGGTAATCTATCTTTTTTGTGAGGCAGGGGCAAATTTCCGAGGACCACACCACACATTTCACCACAAAAGCCAAAATTTATTTATAACTAGCGAATCCAGGCAGAAATTGTTCGGCCCTTTATCACTCTCACTATCTCACCCTTTCTCTCATCCTCTCTCTCACCCTCTCCCTCCCTCTCTTACTCTCTCATGTGTGAGAAGAAATAAAAGAAGTCATCTTCGTCAACATATCAGCTTTATTAAGATAGTGGCTTGAGGATTTGCTTTGTATGTCAGTCAATCAGCTGTTGTCGGCAAAAGTCGAGCGACTGTGCTCGACTTTTGCCGACAGCAGCGAGACTGACGATGACGGCAAAGCCGTCGATAGCAAATGCGATAGCAAATGCTATCGGAAGAAATATCGAAATATCCATAATTTTAGTCTGAATGATTCCAACTATATTACACGAGCAGAAATATGTAAAAAGGACAGCTGCAACACTAGAAATCACTATGGCTGACATATTTTTTCTCATATTTTTCTGTGGTTCCTATCTTTCTATCTGTGGTTCCAATAGATATGAATCCCAGGAAAATAGCATACTACTCCTTCATACTACTACACGTGCAACAGCCATGACTTTAAAACTCTTTTTGCTCTAAAATTTTGCCCTCAATTATTATTCTTCAGTTTATTGACCAGTCTCAATATTTCTTTCTCTCCGCTCCATGAGTAAAAACTCTTATGCGAAATTTTAGGACCCCGACGCTTTCGTTGTAATGTGGAGTCTAGATTTTTCTTACTATCTTGTAATACCAACTTCGTAACTTTGCTTTTGGTCATCATTTTGAAACGATGCTTTTTGCGCGTCCCGATGAACAGAGGAGGTAAGAAAATCTAAGCGTAGACAATAACCGAGAATAAAGTACAATTTGTTTTGGAGATTGAATTAGTTCCTGATGCGTACCGTCTAATGAAATTTCTTCATTAAAGTAATAACATTAATTTCATTAAAGGATTCTCATTTCAAATGAAACAAAATGATAAATATAAAGAAATTATCTTTTAACACATAATTCAATAAAACAATCACCCTGAGTATCTATTGTATCGTGTCGTCGATTAATGTCAACATTTGTTGCTTCAATAAATCGTTACTTCAACGATTGTTATGTTTGCTTCAATAAATCGTTACATCTGACACAGTAGACCATATTAAGAGAACTCGCTGTTAAGAGAACTCTGGTTGACCAGAGTTTAAATGTTTAAATAATACGAATTTTCGTCTTGAATGTAAGATACTTGGTCGAAAGACCTTCTCGCATATGGGTCAGAATATTATTTCTTTCCACGAAAAAAAGATAGTCGAAGAATTGCCGATTTTTTCACACGCTAGCCGGCTAACATGTTCGTTTTACTCCAAAACCCTTGATAAAGATCGGAAAATAAGGGATTCTCACTAGCGGAAATGCTCTTTCAGTAAGAAGCTAACTCATATGTGAAAGGTGTAAATATGTTGTCCTGTGTTTTGTGTTATGGAAGGCACTAAGGCGCGCTCTCTCGTCAATTGACCGATTGATATTCCGGGCGCGTCAACTAGTATGGTCATTAGACCCGTACGTGTAGTGCGTGCTTTTGCACGGCATATGGAGGTGGTCTTCCCCAGGTGGATGGCCAGATCCGGCGCCAACTTACCGTCGGCTAACGGGGTTTTCCCAGCCAGGTATCTCTCACCGCACTGTCCTAGTCGGGACAAGTTCTAAGTTCCCGACCGGTCTCTCGGCATGTGTGGTAGTGCAGTGCATTTTAGTGTAGGTGTGGGTGTGTAAGGGGAGAGGATATGACAAGGAAGAGGAAGGAAAGATCGCGCTCGGTCCGTGGCCCATTTGTCAGGGTATTGATCCGGAATTCGCCTGGTGTTGAACAACGAAACCACGTAAAACTACCGATGAGGGTAGCCGGCCACTAGAATTCTCCTCCAGACTGCAACTGAATTCGACTAGCTGAAAAGCTAGTGTCGAATATCCTGCAACCGTCAGGACTCGAACCTAGGACCTCCCGGTCAGAGGCGCTGCAGTGGCATTAGTTGATGCACTTAGCTACCGCTCCCGGTGCTCTCTCGTCGAGATTTATCCTAATGTCCTCATCGTGTGTAGACGAGCGGAAACTAAGTAGTGTGTAATTTGCCTTTGCAATTTCACCCTAGACAACTTCACCCTCATACCAGACCATTATGGAATACAATCAAAAGCATTACAAAACAACGAACAGAGCTACCATCTTTACAGAATAATAGTAAGATAGCAAACTTAGATGCTGAAAAGGCGAAGGCTATAGCAGAATATTTAGAAACTGTCTTCACCCCAAACCCCATAAAATATCCTATTTTCAATGAGGAAGTAGTGTGACCTGTACTCAGGCTGGGTGTGAAATGTTCATGGATTCGGGGCTCTCCCTTTTGAAGATTTTGTAAAAAAAAATAACACAAAGTCGTAGTCACAGAACATTTATAATTGGACGTTTCCTTGAGCATTTACCAAGATACACAATGTCATTCCATAAACACCCATAACAAAAAGAACACACATTGTACAATATTAAAAAAACAAAAAATAACCTAAGAAAAAACAAGTTTTCCTCAAATATAAACAAAACTTTGTTTTGTTCTGGAGACAATCATTTTATCCATTTACTAGTTTTCTTATGACTAAAGCAAGAATTGAACATTAGCACTAATCAGACTTCAAAAAGTAAAGAATGACATGACAGTGATGTAATGTTTAATCAATATTTCACATTCCTTATTGCACTATCAAACTGGTGCTTAAGCATTAAAAACACAAATTGAATTACAAATTTTTAAGGTTATTTTTCTCTTAAATGACCTTTAAAGTACATCTCACCTTAAGGATAAAAAATGAAGCAACTGACTGTCTCTTCAGAACACTGTTCAGTCTCCGTGTCAACACCACAAAGACATTTAAACTAGAAAATAAACTAAAAATGACAAACACATGTTATCACCTCAGAGATCAACATAAACCTATTCTTAAAATTACAAATGTTTAAATGTTGTACTGAAATAAATGTGGAAATGTAACACATTCGGACTCTTATGTCATACTAAACCTTCTACATGATCAGTACAACAACATGATATATCATCAAGTCTTGTATACTTTAAGAGAATGATACAAGCAAAGATGAAGCATAAATATGAATGTCTCATAGCATAACATTCTTAATTTTAATCAATGCATAATTTGCAATACATTAAAGTAGCATAATAAATATAATAAAATTCTGTAATAACCTTGTTTTATTCGGAAGAAAATGGTATGCACCACGATTCGTCCAACAAGACTGCCCTACCCCGAGCTTCCAAATTGGGAAGGCTGCGCACACTTTGTTGCAGATCACCAGGTCTACGTGCCATTGCACAATCCAACTCGGTTTGTAAGTGCCAGCATCTGCTTATCAAAAATAAACACTAACCTCTATTGTAGTGACTATTACATCAGCACTGACATAAGCTTCTTGCACTCTGTCTTCTGTGTCTTTCCAACACAGTACATTCTACCAACAGAAGCACTGATCATAATCTATAATGTATAAACAAAATGTACAGTACAAATACCTCTTTTCTCCATATAACCTCACTCCACGACGTCTGACCAACGACAAAAGTCTCTCGCCTCCCTCCTGTCCGCGTGACGTCACAACGGACGGTAGGGAGACACCCCCACCCCACCTCCTCTACACCCCTCTTGCTAGAGAAGCTGGTGTCAGTGGCGGCGGCGAATTCGTATGTCGAATATTTGAATGGTTACATAGACCCCATTCACAAAAGAACTTCCTTCAAAATGAATTGCAATAATCATAGCAATATTTAACGCATCGCTGAGAATAGGATACTATCCGTCATCATGAAAAAAGGCAGTTATACTTCCATTCTGCAAGCCAGGCAAAAACCTCAAAATTTCAAGCAATTACAGGCCTATTAGCCTACTCCCTCCTTAGCTAAAGTTTTGAAAAACTTGTTTTAAATACACTCCAAGCATACTTAACGAAAATTAATACAATTCCCAACTCTCAATTTGATTTTAGATCGAATCATGCAACTACCATCAACTGCTGCGACTTGTCAAGAACATTGGAAACGGTTTTTACAATAAAAAGCTCACAATAGGTTTCTTTTGTAGGCATTTGCAGGTATTTGACCGAAGTTGGCGCTATGGACTAATGTACAAACTTCGAGAAATTGGAACACCTGGTTATGTGCAGAAACTAATCCGAAGCTTTCTTACAGACATATTTTCAAGTAAAAATAAATGATGCTATGTCACCTCTTTAGCCTATTCTCGCAGGCGTCCCACAAGGTTCCGTTCTTTCACCAACACTTCTCAATTTTGACAGCAGACTATCCAACTCCACACGAAGCAAGTATTGCTCTCTTCGCTGATGATGCTGCTATCTTCACTTCACATACCGATATTATCTTAGCCTATGATTACATACAATCCTACATTTACAGTTATTCAAATTGGTATATTGATTCAGTGGTGAGTTGTAGTTGACATTTACATAATTGAAATGATTGCAGGCGTTGTCATTGTCAACAATAATACTATTGTTGACAATGACAACGCCTTCAATCATTTCAATGATTCAAATTAGACCAAAAAATGGAGAATTAAAATCAAGCCTTCAAAATTCCAATCCAAAATATTCACACTCAGACGTCCTCCCTTCCCTACACCCTTATAAATAAATAACCCCGTTGTACCCTGTCTTTCTATTTCTTCGCCAGCCAAACTCCTAGGTGTCTTACCGGACAAACGGGTAACTTGGAAACCGCACATTCAATCAACAGCTATCTTCTCCCAGCATGTCCCAACACTCCAGTATTCAATCTCGGTCAAAACGCTCATTATCCTTCACGCATTGGATCCAGATACCCCAAGACCTCTTTCGCCCTCCCTAATTCATAAAAATCATTCGCCACACTTTCCCACAAAACACTCCCCTCCACTTCTAAACAATGAATGCAACTTCCCTTAGTCAAGTTATACAAACATGAAATTTTAAAAATAGTGAAGGGTTACACCAAGACCCCCATTTGTCTGAGGATGGCCAAGTAAGTTCATTGTATGTAACATTGTACCCGTCAATATCCCCGAAAGACGAAAGTCGAACGGGAATAAATAAATTTTAAAAAATTATCACCTTAATCAATCTCATCAGGGTTTCTGGGAGGAAGGGAGGAATACTGCTTTATATATTTTCGTCTGTTGGGTATAATTACCATATAAAATATTTACTTTGATGTTTGAAGAAAGAAGTATTCTTTTGAGTTAATAGATATAAGGAAATTTATATAAGGAAATTTTAAACTACGAATGATTTCAAGGTTCTTATAATCGCCAGAATCACAGCCGCTGTCACCACCGCCCCGTCGCCGACTCCGTTGCCGCCCCCGTCGCCTTTGTCGGCGTCACTGCTGTTGCCGCCATTACCGTCTCCACCGCCATTGTCGCCGCCATCGACATCGTCAAATCGTCTGGACTATGGTCTACTAATTTTAATCCAGAATTAAGAACTTGAGAAGTATCTCAAGTTCCCATTACGGTCCCTTGTGCTGCCATATGCCTCACATGATGCTTCCCTCGTACGTGGACTGTTGGGAATCTGCCACATGGGCGTAGAGGTTCAGCCAATCGCGCGGCTCCAAGGAAGGAGGAGAGCAGGATGAGAAAGAAGGATCGTTCGCGGTCCAAGAACCGTTGTCCAAGGTGTAGCTCCTACGCCCACATGTAAGTAATCGAAGACAACCACGAAACAAGTACTCAGCCTCTAGCCTCTTTTACGAGCCTTTACCAGTAGTGAGATGTTTCTTTGTATGTGTGGTTTGACCATTTTGCGCAGCCTCTTGCTTTGGAAACACCTGCTTTCTGCGGAACTACATATCCCTGTAATTCACTTCGTCCCGTTTTACTTCTAAAAAACGTAGTGCATATTGTAAAATATATTAGGTTGCAGCGCGGTTGATAAAAAATTAATTGACAAGAACTTGTTTCATCAGGGTCTGTTTTGAATCACTCTATCATGCTGCGAAAAAAATTTCGCCAATTTGATAATTGTGTGTGAAGCACAAAAGTATAACATTTATATAAGAGCTAATATCTCGAAACTTCGGTTTTGCAACATACAATTTCACCCACTTCACCCTTTTTTCACTAGAGTCCTGGAATCACATACGAGCGTACAAAAAATATGATTTCAAATTTGATTCGATTGAAGTGGTATATACAAGAAATGTTCACACAAAGACTATTATATTCCAACTTACCGATGATGCATTGGTTCAAAACTTACTGTTTCATGTAGAGATTATTTTTCTTCAAGAAACATAAACGTACAAAACTGGTAGTAACTTACAAGGAAACTTTGCAATAAAGAATATTAAGGAGAAGCAGATTCGCAGTTAAATAAACTGTTGTCAAGCCGAGTAACGAGCTAAAAGGCGGAAGTAATTTGAAAAAGTAGAACCTTTAAATAACATGAGAGACCTCTTAAATCCTCTCGCATACGGCCCCAGAAAATGTTACGAGTTAGTGAAACCGGCCTCATTAGAGAGCCGCTAGCATGGGCGGGACTTACAAGCCATACCACAGCCGCGACGGGAGAAGTAGAAACGGGAAAATTTTATGAATATTGATAATATTCTAGTGATCGCCCAGTGGTCAAAATTTGACCGTAATTCATTACATTTTCAATTTTTATTGGGGGTATTTTATCAAAGATTATATCCTTATAATTATTGCCTATACTTTTTGAATTCCGTTCTGTTATGTCATGTGCAAGTGTGTACACATACGTCATTTGCGTGTGTTGTTCGCCTTGATTCTGTGCAATATCACCCAACGTTTGAAAACCTACCTACGAACACAGGGGAATCACTGAGCTTCTCGCCCCTCCCGTGTGGCTGAGAAATACAACGGAAACTGCTCTCGTAGTCTGAAATGCCAACGGAGCAAAGACCAGACGTCGAATTTACTGTCTTCTGTACCCTTTTTTTTATGTCTAATGTTATTTTAAGTGAAGGAGTAACATCACTACGAACTTTTGTAATATTGTTAGCATGCGTAAATTATTATTACAATTATTATTGCTATTATTAATAGTTTTGCTTTTCAAGCTATTTTCATTTTCTTACTAGCGGTAACAATAATGCTAATTGGCAAAATGTGTATCCCATACAAATAAGCTGTCATTGTTGCTTGTAACCCATTGTTGTAGCGCAGCACTGTTAACAGAAGGCGTTAATGACGGCTGCCTTTCGTTCGCGTTAATACAAACTAATAACTCTATTTACGGCTAAAATACGCATTGTGCATCGTTGGTACATTCATGTAGAACGTGAATACACTGAATTCAATGGCAGAACGCTGTTTCCGTTTAAGCATTTGAATTTTTTTTAAATGTATTTTTCATGCTTCGTTTAAGATTTTTTCAAATGGTAGTTGAAGTGTAAAACACAAGTTGTCATATTATAATTTTACATAGCTATTAACAATATCATGAGAACGTACGTGCTGTTGTAGCACCACTAGTTTTTATTTAATTAATATATTTTAACACATTTTATAGTATATAAATTTGAGCTTTCTGCACGCCTTTTCCATATAAAATTCAACTACGCCAAATCTCAATACTCCTTGAGAACAATATTGTAATGAATATTGCGTCATCTGCCGTCGCCATCATGAACTACATCTATGCGCGGATTGCGTCATCTGCCGGTGGTCCTCGAACTAGATGGTCCCAGAGTGTTCCCGGCGTTTATCGCAAAGTCCACAAAATTCTCGACGGCGCCCGCCGATTATACATACGCGGCGGTCGGAAGTCGTCTGAATTCTGAAGCGGAAGCTGAGCTGTGAAGCGTGTGCATCGCGGTGAATAGCAGTGCAGTGATTGTGCTCAGTGACGTGAACCGTGGCCAGTGCCGTAAACTGTGGTCAGGGCTGTGGACTGTAGCCAGTGCATCGAAGAGTAGTAAGTGCTTAGGACTGTGCGACAGTGCAAGAGAAGTGAACAGTGAAAATAAATATTCAAGTGTGCCGTATAAAGAATAATCAAGTGAAGATCATCTGCGCGTAATTCAAGTGCTTTCAGTGATTGTGTAAAGAAACAAAATAAACGTTTTGGTTATAATAATATCTGTGTTTTAATTCACCACATAGAAACGTAACAATATGTTTATTTTAGACTCCTGTAAACTCCTCATAGAACCAGAATAATAAATAGAAATCCGTACCAGGCATTCCTAGACAAAGTTTCCGAAATTGATTGTTTTTAGAGATGTCTGGGAAGGATTTTCCCACCCAAATTAGTTTGTAGTTTAATGTTAGGTAAATTAGAATGTAAGCCATTCACTACACATGTAAAGTGTATTATGTACTGAACTACGGATGCTCTGTAAAAAACATTTAATAAAAAATGTGTTTAAATGGGTGTTAAAATATAGATTAACGTTGTCCTCTCTGTGATTCTTATCGAAATTATTATTCCTTTTATTGACTTCAGCTTCACACATTTCGCAAATATTTAAATTAATTTGTGTCGCCTAACGTAGCAAGTTGAAATTATTTTTGATTTATAGTTCTACGTTTTCTAATAATACTACTGCGTATTACATGGAAAATTATGTAATGTTGTAGAGAAAAATGCAGTTTTTTCGACGTCAAATTCGTTTTCTAAATTTATTATACCAAAAACGTTGTTTTTTTATCATCATCATCATAAACTACAGCAAGGATTATCATCATCATAAACTACAGCAAGGAAAGTGTTCTTGCTTCTATAAGTAGTTAATCACTTTCTTGAATTCGTAGAGTAGTTAGAATCTACCTTGTTAGTAAGATACCGAAAAAATGGCTTTCAGCAAACCATCTGTCCATTCGCCTAAGTGTGAACAACGCTTGCGGCTAAATTGTAGTAAGGAATTTCACCAAATTTGATTTTTCCCTAACGATCTGACTGATGCCGCGGTTTCTTGAATTTGAACAGGATATATTGATTTTGAGGGTACTTTTCATGAATTTCAATGATATTTTTCAAATGTTGCAAAAATAGCTCCTATTTTTTTATTGGATATAGGAAAGAACACTGATAAAAATGGTTCAGTTATGATTTTTGTGAAAACTCTTTTTTTTCTGAAATGTAAAAGCGAACCATTTATTATAATAGTACTTTTACTCCAGCTTAAGATATTGTCTCGTGGTATCGACGCGCCTGCGGAACTTAAGAACGCGACCCGTGCCTTTTTTTTTTCCCCCGACCATCGTTTAATTGGTTCAGTTTTATTTTGGATTCCTTCTTCTTCTTCTTGTTGATACTTATTTTCACCAACTTTATGTAGTTGATGTAGAGTTGTTTGTAAATATGGCTTAATATGGATTTGTGACAAGGATTATATTACGTAACAGTTACAAATAACACCGGGAAATATGAGCTGTTTAGCACAACTGGTCTTCATTTATGGAGATAGGCGTTCATTTATATTCTTTCACCATGCTTCAAATAAATAATTTAAAAAAATGAATGAGATGACATTTCGTTGTATATTTTAAAGCAAAAACAAATCAAGTCAAGAATTAGAAAGCTTAACACAATGCATAGAAAAAATTGTATTTATTTATTTATTGTGGTTTGCCATCTGTGTTCTTACAAATAAATATAGAAGAGAAGAAACTGTGTATTCACAATTCTTCACGGATTGATTTTCAATGATACATAATTATTGCAATAATTTACTAGGCGCATTGTTAAATTTGCACGCACTAAAAGTTTGAATGAAATGTTTGAACACCAGAACTGAACACATTGATACTAAAATATTTTTGAGCATGCTCATATTGACAATTTTATTCTCGTTTCCCTTAATAATTTCTCTTGTACTTGTTTCTTCATTGTGATATCTTGTCGATATATATCTTATTGTTATCGGTATTCGCCTGTTGATCAGAGATATCACGGAAAACTACTGATCAGACCAGCCGACATTAGAAATCTCCTCCAGACAGCGGCTGAACTCGACTCAGCTACTAGTGTCGAAAATCCTGCCACCGTCAGTCTGACCATAGGTATTCCCGCTCAGGGGCACTGCAGCGACGTCAGTTGATGCTCTGCGCCACCTCAGCGGGCGAGGAACAGCTCGAGCTGCACCTCCGGCGACCACCTGCGCCACCGGAGCGGCCGGGGCGCAGGACGAGGGCGTGGGCGTGGGCGTGGGCGAGAGGCCGCGGCGGGCGGGGCCTGAGCTGCGAGCCGGGCGCATCAATCGCGAGCGTGCCTCTCATTTGTTCTAATTAGCTAAACCCACAGGGGGCGGCGACGGAAGTGCGGCACGCCCGGCCCCTCCACGCCTCCGCCACTCCACACCCCCCCCCCCCCCCCCCCCAGCCCGTCCTGCCCGACGCTCGCCCTACCCATCCCGTCCCGCTCCGCCGGCCGTGCCCGTCCCGCCCATCATGGCTGTGGGCGGCGGAAGTAATGTGCGCTCGTGATTGATAGGTTTCAAGTGCAATGATAGAAGTTGGGTTAGACGAATGCCTTAAGTGTCCCGTCCACTGTCTAGTGAAGCTTACAAAACATTCAACAGCAAAATTTATATATTAATCATTGTCGAAACCTACTAAGTCCATACAAAAAAAAAACAAAACAATATTAAACATTAGCTTAAAACTAACAGCACTCATAAAACAAAACAGTTCAGCACCGTCTAAGCGAGCGAAAACTAGTAGAACGAAACAATAATAAACCATACTCTATAGCTAGCAGCATTCGCGTTGTTTAAAAAAATGGAAAAGTGTCGGGAATGCGTGGATGCAGCAATTCAATTAACATTTACTTTTGCTTGCTGGCTTTATAAAGCTCACTTCCAAGACTGCCTTTTGTCGCCATTACACTCTTTTCACGGGTTGTTCCACTGTATGAGCAATGCGGCGACAGATTTACGTGTCAACTTAGGCTTGCGTGCCTCCCTTCACGTAGTCTGTGAGTCCCTGAAGTACACTAAGCGTATCGCAAGACCCCTCTCGATGGGCGCGTTCAATGTTTTTTCTTCATTTTTCAATGACCCACAATATAAATAGAAATATGAAATATATTTTTTAATGTAAAAGTTAAAATGTATTTTTTTAACAATTCTTACTATAATTGCTCAAATGCTGCTTCAGTGTTATTAAGGGCTTACCATGTTTGATATTCTTTACGGTCCTTTGGAATATGGATTCACTTCTGAAAACAGTTCAATTTTAAAGATTATAAACAGTCAGTAAAATGAAATGACTGTGTTCAAAAGAAGTTTCTTGGGGGGTTTATTTCCGACAAATGTTCCACAACTTGCAAGTTTAAAAGGAAAAATGTCATATTGTTGGACTTATTCCAATATTTCATTGTTTCATGTTTTCGTTTTAGATACACATCAAAAAATAATAAAACACGTAACATACTCGATGTGTTCAGAAACAAAATGTCGGCATGAGCGGGAATCTATTGTGTAGCACCTACCACTGATGCAATCGCAGAGATGTGAACTCAAAGAGCGGTCGAAGCAACGCTTAGAAAAAATAAATACCGGGATGATAAAAAAACACATGATCGACTTATTGGGTTTATCAAGACCAAGTAAGCCAAAGTTCGGTATAGCAAATTTTTGTTCTTACAAAATGTGTGCATTTAATATATCAGGCAAATATTCGACTTAATCGTGAACTAAACAAATAATCGAAATTGAGACGGAATAATGACATGTCGAAATACGCCTCGAATTGTTTCCAAAATAGTGTAGCGTCGCGTGGTTCGGCGCCGCGGCGTCGGGCCGCTTCGGGGAAACCCGCTCTAAGCCGGATGCAAAATGGGGGTGTAAAGCGACGGCGCCTCGCCGCGCCGGCTGGAAAACCCGTAGGAATCCCGGCTGGAAATTCCTGAAAGGGACCCCGCGGATGCGAGGCTAAGAGATGTCGGTTGCAGCCCTGGAAGGGCTGGCCAGCAGCCGTATGACGCCCGCTGCTTGTAGGGTGGGGCGAGCCAACGGATATTTAAGGCCGCGCCGACAGGCGCCTCGCGGGATACGCTGGGTGTCGAAAGACGAGAGGTATCTCCAGTGCTATCATTGCACGTGATCTTCGGGTCGAAGATCGGTTTGGCGACAGGCCATGTAACTGGTATAGTTACGGGACTCTATGTCCGACAGCTTCGCACCTCGCGTTGCTTTTTGCTGCTTTCGAAGCAGTGATTCTGGGCGAGGCCTAGGGACGGTCGCGGAGTTTCGCGGCTAAAAGAACTGAAAGGTTGCCAAGGGGTTAGATTTTTGTATTGTAATCTTTGTACATTAATTGTAAAATACTGTAAATATATTGTAAAAATCAATCAGAACAGTCGTCTGTGTTTTTCATCCTAGTACGTCACAATAGCTAATACAATATGTTCACATGTAAAATTTAGCTCCCAAAACGAATTAGAAGACACTATAAAGAATTACTAATGACGAGTTTCGAGTGGTGTAAGTAATTGGATCATCCTCTGCAGGTGCAACGTACGCCTGTGCGACCGAACTGTGTACTTACCTCATCTCACAGCAGAGCAAGGCTGTACAAAAGGAAGTTTCAAGCACCAATACTATATGGAAAATTGTATATTTCGTTTATTGTTTTAGAAATTCAGTATTTTTCGGTAGCTAAAATACCACGCGAGCCCAGTCTTTGTTGACAGAATATCAAAGATGCTTCCCACATAAAGGGCATTCCTTGTTAGAGGAAAACTGTGTCGCGCTACACCCTGGTCATTACACTGCAGCGGGTCGCTCTGGATGTTTTACGCAGACATTTCTAATTGGGTGGCGTCAGAAAAGGGTGATATATAGTAAATTTTAGGTCTTCATGCACTTCATTATGGACACATCAAATAAGTTGGGCTATATTTCTTAAAGTTTATTACGTTAATGACATAGATGAAAACGGAATATGTAGAAGGAATATGTAGAAAATGGAATATGTAGAAGGAAGAAAGTATTATTTTTATTATGTAAACGTAAAAATCATTTAGAAATCTAAGTTTTGCCCATTTGTTTAGTGTTGTGGAACTTATCTAGGCCGTGGGACTTAAATTGATGTCTTCAGCGATTCATTGTTTGAAATAGTCTTAACTCTTATAGATTTCAAACATAAACAACACAACAGTGTTTAGTTTTACATAAAAAAGACTGAAAAACTATAAATAAACGATTACTTGCTGTTTTAACTCCTCTTTGCTTTCTCCTTTCTAAGTCTGCGAATTTTGTTTTACCAACTGACCACATTCCATTGGGTGTTTTGCGCTGAACTTTTCAGAGAGTGTAGTTCATAAAAAATTGGGAGAGGCGCCACACTCAACTGGAATTGCGGGGTAAAACACCTGTCACCCTACACGTACGAATCATCGCCATCGCAACTAGGATTGCCAACAATGTTCCGGTGAAAGGGAGGACATTCGACAAGCAAAAAAACGCATCAACACATTTCTTTTTATAAATATTTTATTTAGACTAAATCAGCTCTATTTCTTTCTTCTCTCCATTTGCGATTCAAGTGAAAAGATTCGTTCACAAAATGCAGATGAAGATGGTCAGAACGTCTCTTTTTTTCATTTTAGACGCTAGACAGAAACACTATAACGCATGCATGTGGCAGTGTTCAGAAAAAGGATATACATGTTTTTTCTAAAATAAACAATACAACGTGGCAGATGTTAGTCGAGTAATAAAATAGATGATAACATTTAATGTTAAAAACGTACTAAAAGGTGGACATTTAAAATACAAAGAAGACCGAGAGGACATGTGATTCAATGAAGGACTGTCCTCCCTAATCGCAACGGCTACTGCACTCGCAGATCGCCGCCGCCCCCGCCGCCGCGACCGTTGCGGTTTCAACACTTGCGAGCCGCGTGCGCGCCAGTGACCCACATCTGCTCGGGCCAAATTTGGAAGAAAATCGAGTGAGTCGCCTGCCTGGCCGGCGGCGGCGGCGGTGGAGGCTGCGTCACGGGCCGCGGTGACCTTGGACGCCGCACGGCGCCACCGTCGCGTCGCCGCGCCGCGCCGCGGGCAACGAACTCGCGCTAATCGACTAATTGCCGGTTAATTGATTGGTCGGCGAGTGAATGGAATGAGAATGAATAGAGCTGTGCGATTAGGTTTTGCCACGTTGGGCTGCTGTCTTTACGATGACGCGGCTCCAAGACTAGATGGGAAGTGGTATCTTCATGGCAATGGGTAATTAGGTAGTAATATTTCTGCGCGATTGCAAAATACTATTACAGAATTTATTTCAGTGTTAGTACATTTATAAAATAATTACGTTACTTTGTTTGTAATATCAATACAGTATATTATGACATTCATAATCGACGAACATTACAGAATATTTTCCGTCAATAGAATAAGTGTCACAATATTTAACCTCACGTATGGGCCTAATTTAAAAGAAAAATTGAGTTCGCGAAAAACACAATTATTGAAGAAAATACAGCACACATGCCCAGGTGCACAGTTAAAATTACTCAAGATCGACAAAGATGCACTATTAACCCATCACATGCAATATTTATATTTCATTAAATAAATTAATATTCCTTATAAAATCTAACATCAAACGTATGCTAATAGACTAATTGACGATTAACTGATTATTCAGCAGGTGTCTCAAATGAAAATGAATTGTGTGTAGAATTGATCCTTGCTTCGATGAATACGCGAACAACTCAAGGCGAATAAACAATAAGGCGAAGAAGGGCCTTCTATGTGTGGAAGTTGAATTCCTAATGATACTGGGAAACTTTCAAATAATAATAATAATAATAATAATAATAATAATAATAATAATAATAATAATAAATCAGCATGGAACAGAAAGGATGCATCAGAAGTACCTTTCGATGTTGTCGAGAACAGTTGACTGCGGACAGCGTAATCACAAAACAAGCTGAGGTAAAACGCCGAAACTTGAGCATGTGCTACATCGACTATAGAAAGGCGTTTGATTCGGCACCCCATGAATGGCTGATATACATTTTGAAAATATATAAAATAAATACAAAGGTTGTAAACCTGTTCGCTCCTTAATGGAAAACTGGCGTACGGAGATTCATTTGGAGAATTGTACATTTAAGAGTGATATTCGTCGAGGAATATTTCAAGGCGATTCATTGAGCCCTGTATGGTTTTGTTTAGCTATAAACCCCCTATCACAGCTTCTAAATAAGGAATGTCTAGGGTACAGAATCCGACTGAGAGGTCCTAGCTCCCGAATCAGCCATTTATTGTTTATGAATGATCTTAAACGGTTTGCCGAGAGTCAAAACCACCTGAAAGCGCTGAAATATGTGACGCGGGTATTTAGTGAAATCATTACTATGTCCTTTGGATTCGATAAATGGGTCCAAATACACCTAAAAAATGATAAATTGGTCGAAGTGCCTGATGAAACATGTGATTTTCGACAGCTTTTGTACCACAACGCTTATACCACCTTGGTATCCAACCAAATATACGAGTGAACCACACAAATATGAAGTCGATATTCAAGGAAAGATACAAATCAAGAATCACAAAGTTGATGAACAAAAAAATGTACTCAAGGAATCTAATAAGTGGGACACCTATGCTGTCCCAGTGTTGTCATATTCCTTTGGTATTCTGAAATATTCAGACACAGACCTTCGAGAGCTGGATACGATAACTCGAAGCTGGACTAACTAGAGGCCTGCTTAATATCTTCAATCTTTGCAGGTCACAACAAAAGAAAATGCGAATGTACTTTCACGCCTCGGATAGTGTATTACTGAAGAATGTAGTTGCTGTAGATGCAAATTATTCAGCTCAAATTTTCCAGAATACTGGAATCCACAATGAAATTGTTTCCCTGATAAGTAACCTGCAGACAGATTGGAAGAACAAGACCCTTCATGGAAAATATTCTAATCTCTTAAAAAACCCATCAGTTGATAAAGTCTCTTCTTTCCTGTGGTTGAAAATGGGATATTTATTTCCTGAAACTGAAGGATTTATAATAGCAATTGAAGATGGAGAAATAAAAACATGCAATTATGATATACATACTGAAGAGAAGTATAAAAGATGTCTGTAGAATGTGTAATTAACCAAATGAGACCATCGACCATGTGTTTGCAGGATGCCCAGTTCTTGCCAACACTGAATATCTAGGGAGGCACAATCAAGTTGCTAAAATAATCCATAGACAATTGGCATCGAATTATAGACTAATTGAGAAACCTCCACCATTTTAAAAATACTCACTTTCATCGATTATGAAAATAGTGAAATAGTACTCTACTGGGATAGGCCTATTGTCACTGATAAAACTGTGGATTATAATCGCCCAGACATAGTAATTATCAATAAAATATAAAAGTATGCAACAACCATCGATGTAGGCTGTCCACTGACAAACAATCTGAATAAGACAGAATAGGTGAAGATTTCTAAATACCAGTATTTGGCAGCAAAAATCCAACATGTTTGGCAACTGAGTAAGGTTGAAATAGTGCCAATAATCATCTCAGCCACAGGAGTGGTGACGGACCGATTTGCTTCAGGTCTTACAAAATAGGATTATCAAAAGGAATCTGCATAACCTTCCAAAACGCTTTAATCCTACAAACTTGCCATATTGTGCGAAAAGTCTTAAATTGATCGATGGACATGCGTCTTTCCTCAGATCTGTCATAACCAGTTGCATTTGCAAGAGTCTAAGTCGTATGAATAGATGAATAGTTCTCAATGCAATAATAGTAATAGTAATAATAATAATAATAATAATAATAATAATAATAATAATAATAATAAGTCATAGATATTGTGAATCTCCATCACCAACAACTGGAGAGACTGCGTCAGTACTTCCGCGAAAAAGCTAATGGAAGCAAGATACATCGGATTGTAACATACATTGAACGGAAAATTACACCATTGAATTTGTCTGATGAAAAAATGAACCTACAAAAGCAAATACAGACCAATGAGATGAAAATCAGCAACTGGAAAGAGAAGCAACTTCGTGGACGCTAACCATACCAGATAGAGGGAGAACTGATGGACCGTAAGTCGTCAATTAAATGGCTGTGCTTGGGAGAACTTTTTGCTGAAACAGAGGGTTTCATGGTAGCTATTCAGGACCAAGTAATATCAACTAAAAACTACCGTAAATTTATCCTGAAAGACACTAACGTTCGTGATGACAAATGTCGGCTATGTGGAGAACATAGAGAAAATATAGAGCACATTATCAGTGGATGCAGCTCTCTAGCATCCTCGGAATATACAAAACATGACGACGTTTGTAAAGTGGTTTATCAGCAACTATGCCACAATAATAAACTTTTGACGGATAACCGAACACCATACTATAAGTACATACCCAAACCAGTCATTGACACAAATAATCACAAAATGTACTGGAACAGGTCCATAATAACAGAGGTCTGTATCATCTAATAAACCGGACATTGTATGGCATGACAAGAAAAATAAAAAGGTGTATCTGATTGATGTCGCAGTCCCGCTAGCTCACAACATCCCAAAGAAAAGAAGTGAAAAAATTCTAAAATATCAACCTCTGGCAAATGAGATAAAGGAAATGTGGAGCGACGTGGAAATGGTGACGATTGTACCAATAATTCTAGGCGCCACTGGTGAAATTCCTAAGTTCCTACATGAATCCCTAGCTGAACTGCAACTGAAGAAGGGGTTATACATCCAGATGCAAAAGATTGTCATACTGGACACATGTATCATCGTGAGGAAGTTTCTGAACATTGATGGTTGATCCAGTGCTGATTATGACAGTTGGAACGTGTATCTCTTGTTCATGGTAACCGAGATGCACGAGTGGAAACAAACAACAATAGTAATAATAATAAATTTGATTAATTTTTACTGCTAACAAATACAGCAGATGCACTCGAATGAGCATATGCTTGTGCTCGGGTGCAGTTTAAGTGCGCTTATAACAAAAAATAACTAGTGGTGCTGGCACAAAATCTCTCTAATCTACTAATGCGTGTACATCTCTTCAGACTGGGTTATCTTTTCGGTTTGGCCTCACCCTCTTTTCAGCTCTCACTTATTTGCACCTACAAATCCTCTTTCCATGTTTTCTCAAGTTTTCGGATACCTAATAGTAGAATTAAAATATGACTTATAGAACATTATAGAAGGGTAAGATCTGGCCCTATAGGCAAATTTTGGTCGATAACATTTGAGCCGTTTTTGAGGGGAAAAAAGCGAATTGAGCGGTTTTGTAAATGAGTATTTTGTTCATTTTCCCCCAAAACTCGATTTTTCGAGAAAAGTCATAACAAATTATTTGAAGCAATTGTAACTCACAAATGTGATAATGTGAAATAACTGCCCAGAATGGAAATACTAAGGAAGTGAGAGATATTTTAAAAAAAAACATGCAATTGTGTATTTAAAAAGACAACAACAAAAGAATACAGCAAAATGGCGTTGGTCTCATGTTTTAGAATTGTCCAACTAATTTAGAACTATCCATAGAAAAACTTAAAAGAAGAAAATTGAATCATTTTTGAGAAAATGATCCATTGCTTAGCCCTAGAAGATAAGGGAAGTTTTGAGAAAATGAAGAGCTACTTCCTATTAAGAGGTCATTCTTACATTTTTATATCAGAGAATTTTGGACTTAAGAAACGAGTGTTACGATATCGCATCTACACAGTTAAAGAGTATTTAGAGTATATAGTGCACGCAGCTAAGAAGAATCTAGATTAATAGCAAACCTTGTTCGCATAGATGACATTCTTAACTTTTGAAGATGATGGGGAGACTCCCATTATCATTGAGGTGGTTTTAAAATATTTCTTCTTTCAACTGTTAAAATAACTTCTCTTTTTCTTTAAATACTCTCATGGCCACTACGAACTTGACACCACCTACATCACAGATAAATTAAATCTCCAAACAGTAACACTTACTAACAAGCGAGGAGATGCCTTGATATCATTTTTTTATTATTATTTTATTTTTACAGATCATACATAGTTCAGAACATATAACACTTTACATATGTATTGATGGCTTACATTCTAAATTACCTAAAATTAAACTAAAAACTAATTCAGGTGAGGAAATCTTTTCCAGACACCTCTAAAAACTATCTATTTCGGCCAATTTGGTTAGGAAGCCTGGTATGGATATCTATTTTTTAATCTGGTTCTTGAGGAGTTTTCCGGAGTCTGAAATTGTCTAGGTGTGGAATTTGAGGTATGGAGTGATAGAACTGGGTTGAGAGATATGTCATATGGTGTTGTATGGAGTCAATTTGAAATTCTTTGTGGAGCTGTGAGTTTGAGATAAACCAAGGAGCATTTGTGATAGTTTTAAGAAACTGATCTTGATGTCATGTTCATAACTTTCGCCAAAGCCGACCTTTATCACCTCTGTGACTTCATTTGAGTCAGATGAGCGGTAACGCTGTCCTCTGACTCTAAGAACGTAAACAAATCCTCACAAACTCATTGCTTCAGAGCGTCACACGCCGTATCACAGCACGCCCCGAGAGAACTGTCAAAGTCGCTTTCACGTCGGTACTGTAGCCTCCCGACGTGGGTGGTATTAAGTTCATAGTGTGTGAGTGAAGTTCACGTGAGTGTGAATGTGTGTGTAAGGGGAGAGGAGGGAACAAGGATGCGAAAGGAGAGATCGTTCGCAGTCCTTGACTCGTTCTTTAGGGGAGTGCTTCTTTATTCGCCTGATACTGATCGGAGAAATCACGCGAAACTACCTAGCAGAGCAGCCGAGTAATAAAATTATTTTTCAGACAGCGGCTGAATCCCATCTAGCTATGTAGATAGTGTCGAATATCTTGCACCGTCGGTATTCGAATCCTCAGACCTCCTGGTCAGAGGCCCTGCAGTGACATCAGTACTTCCGTTATACTTTTTCTTAAATACTATAAATAACCAACAAATAAAAGGGATTTCCCACAACGTTTTAAGTGGCCAAATTCTGGAAATTGAAATTTCCGCAGAAAAGGGGCGTAAGTGTCCCAAAGCACCAGGCAGCCATGTAACTGCTTCAAGTGGCGCGAACAGGAACCGCAAGTTTATTGCGCAAGGCATAATGTATGTGGCTAGCCGAAACTCTCAGCTGCATGTGTGGTACGCTTCGTTTCTTTAGCGAGTTTGCGATCGTGGATTGGAAGAGATATTCCGTAAAAAGAAACGCAGGGTCCTGAAACACTGACAAGTGAAAAGGTTTGAGCAACACTGATAGACGGGAAGTGTTTCTTGCCAGTAAGCGTCGTCATTGTTAACTGCTAAATGTTTACTCATTACTGACGACACTGTTGTCCGATATCTGGCTAGAAACACTCCACGTGTAGAGGCCACCTGTTCGGGCCAAAATTGTCAACCTGGTTTTCGTTTTTTGGGGGAAGGGGGTCTTGTTTTTTCTCAATAATTTACATTTTGGCACTTAAAACGTCGTAGAAATGTACACTGAAGTGAGTATTTGGACGTAATAACTATCGGTTTGGTTAATTACATAAAACATTCGACGTCGGTGTCAGTGATGAGGCCTTGTTTTTTCTTTATTTTCATTTATCGAGACATGGTTGCAACAACTGTTCCAAATTCCAGAAGGAAGAATACTACGCACATTCTTAACTTGTTAATATTTTTCATTCATATAACCCTTAACCAATGAAGAGTCACCTTCAGCGGTTAGTATATAGAAGCCCCTACAAATTGAGGCCCAAAACAAGAAAGCACAAGATTTTACTCATATATATATATATATATATATATATATATATATATATATATATATAGACTTCTTGAAATGGAGCTACCATGGACGTTTACAATTCGGGGCAGTTGCTCTTTGACCTTTTATATTTGTTAGTTGTGTACAAAGAATTTATGGAACTCGCCTTAATCTCCGGAACTGTCAGACATTCAATGAACAGCAGGTTGAGTGGTTGGGCGTCTTTCTAGACTGGTGGGGTGAGGAAACCAACAGCATGACCCAGTGATTTGTGTTGCGATTACGAGAACAGGCAGTGGCCAGTCCTTCGTCTCACTTGCCATGACACTTTCTATCTCAACGTGCGACCCGCGCCAAAACCCAAGTCACGAAATATTATTTTCGTAAATGCCTGTCATGTCATTAAAGCCCAGCAACGTATGGTGAAAATATATTTGAAATTAATTCTGCAGAAACAAGACATAACTTCCCTTTAAAATATTTATTTGCTTGTAAACTACAAATGAAAATAACCAAGTGACATTATCAAACACCTTCATGAAAAATTTTAATTTTATTCCTTAATATATTTTAATAAAATGCATTGAAGTTGAAAAGAATAAATCGAAGTTGAAAGAATAAGAATCATTAAATTAAAATATAAGAACGAGTAAATTATTGTTGGGAGCCTATCTACATTTAAAGTGATTTGGAAATTATAAATTTGACATCGTCGGATAAGTTTACAAACTCATCGCAAACTACAACAAATCTATCGTAACAATTCTTTCCCTCTAGAATATTTTGAAAAATCTCGAAAAATACGTGGTTTTATGGTTTTAATGCTCCCACATCAATATTCGTAAAACGTTATGAATCATTATACTATCTTTTCGACATTTACATGAGTAGTTTCAACTTGATTCATCAGATTGGCGATAATTACAACTAATTTTGTCATAAAACAAAAATTTAAACAAGTATTTTAAACGATTCACTTTCATTTAACTTTCTATGCCCGGTAATGAACGTGCCAGGTAACTGTAATATGTTTAAAATTTATGTTTTTAAGAACACGTAAAGCCCAAATTGAACTTATAAACATGAAAATACCAGCCGAAGGCAGCATGTTAAGCTAGTAAAGAATATGGCTGTTACAGTATAGAATTAAACGTAAGATATAAAAGGAATGGTGAAAATGTATGCTGATTCAATCAAGATCTCAATCGGCCGACCTTTTTGTTTTGTTTTTAGGTTTGGGCACTTCATTCGGTCACTACTCTCGCGTTGTAACAGGTCAACGGTGTCGCCTCAGATGTGATCACACCGTGAAACATTTCACAGCACAGACCTCATCGACTCAGGATTATTTAAGTGGGACAAATACATACAGAAAATGAATTACCCTTGGGTGAACGATAGGGAAGGTTATGTGGGACATTGGCAAAAATGGAACCTCTGAATTCGTGGAAGAGAAAATGTCAACAGCCAGCTAGACCGAAGCGGCGCACAATTAATAAGGAGAGTAATTGAACCGCCACTAGCGCAGTCCAAGCCATATGCGGTGAGATGAGATGGCGTCACGCATTGGATTTATGGGTTTGGCCCAGAACGCTTGTGTATCCACATGTCAATGTCGTAAATTTTCACCATTTAAAGTGCCTTACCTGATATTCTGGGCACCGGTTTGTCGGTCTTTTTGACATAGAAAATGTCAATTGAAAAGAGAGCTGCTCTGCAAGTCTAAGTGGTCCGTTTAATCTTCAACGTGTGAGCAATTCAGCAATTACAGACATAACACATTTATGTTAATGCAGCTGCATCAATCAAATTTCGCAAAAGAAATTTCAATAGATCACAAGTTGCAAAGAGTTAACGATTGTTTAATGTGTTTTATTATGTTCTGCATTATGATGAAATAATTTATGTAAAATCACGGCCCATTGAGCTAATGAAAGTCAATGACCTAGTGAAATATTTATTCACACAAGCACGAATTTCTCTCGCAAAATTCTATTCTCCAACATTCTTTTTAGACACTTTAAATAGTTGTGAGGAAAAATACATTCATAATACTTAAGCCACGGTACTACATCTAGGTCATGTCTGTCAAGACTATACCAAGTGCGTAAACAATTCAGGAAGTAATAGAAATCCTGTAAACAGGTCAATTAAACTGGTCTCCCCCTCCTGGGTGCATCAAGGTTCTTTGAAGGTCTTGAAAATCAAAACATTTGGGGGACCGCGGTGTTTGAGTAGAAAAACGCATGTTCACAACAAAGGATACGCCCGGATAAGATGGTAAGAATTTCCCCTAAATCAAATGACATATGAGTAGTTACACTATCACTCTAACATAAAAATACGATTTTCGAAAGGTTTCTTAACCCCCGTCCCACCACTCACATCTCTCTACAGTCAAACGCGTGATTTTTTAAAATTTTAATTGTTTTCAACTTAACATTATTTTATCTGATTGAAAAAAATATGAAAAATAAGAAAATAATTTTATAGTATCAAAAAATCAGTTTTGCCGACCTGGATGGCCGAGGTGGCTAAGAGTAAGTACCGACTCAGCGCTTCGGCCCGAAGGGTCGCGGGTTCGAGTCCCACCTTGTGCATGACTGTTTGTCCCTTGACTTTGTGTGTGTGTGTTGTCGCGGAGGGCCTCGCGTTCTGCTGACCCCAGATCAGAGGAGCCCGCAAGCGTTTGTCTAGTGTATGGTCGAATATGGGTCCCTTCGGGACGTAAAGGGCAATCGGCTGTCGGCTGGATAAAAGCCCTAGGAAAGAAGAAGAAGAAAAAATCAGTTTTTGACATTTTCTCAGCGTTGCACCAGCTGATATCAAAGAATCCTCCAGGCATGCCAAGGTCGCGTGCAAGGTTACGAGCTTCGAGACTCTCGCAGGCACTGCGCCCAGAACAACTGCCGCGAATTTTAACAGTAAGGGTTGTACAAATGGTCCGGGAAGGGGAACCTCACTCGATACCTGGCCCATGCCATTCGTTTGGAGAAGCCTGTTGAATTATTGCCTTAAAGAGAGTGATTAGAATTCCCATTTCCTGCATTACAATAAATAATGTAGTGCTATATAATAATATTTGAACTTTTCAATTGGAAAAAAAAATTCAATTCAGTGGATTTTGACTTCGCGTTTACTTAGAGTGCAATAATTGTTTTAACAATACCTATGCACTAGTTTCTACGTTCAGTTTGGAACGAAGATTACTGTCCACCAGTAAGAGTGATATGCTCAAACTAAGGGAAAGTTTTACTACATGAGACAAACTAGAAAGAGTTGTTTCAATAAATTACTTCACAGTATAACTACATACATCAAATAACACAATTCTTTAATAAAACATAACACAAAGGAAAAATAATTTGCCATTGAAATGTAAGATATAATTAAATAATAAACACAAACATGAAATAAAATAACAAGTAATTTAAAAATAATTCAACTCTCGGTTGTTTAATAGAATAGTAGTTTATGCAATTAAATTATAATGGTTAGCTTTATTGCATGAGGACAAGTTCTGAAATCGAGCGTCGCGACGTTAGGAGTGCGTTTTCAAATTTTAACAAATGCAATCAAACAACATTATAAACGAATTGCATACGATATTTTTTTGTACAACTGCATTATAAATTTTTAAGAGTATCAAACTTAATTTTGCGAAACAACTTTCTTCTGACGTCTCGGTATATTTGACATCTGTGCCAAAAAACAGTGGTCGGCTGTTCCGTTTACCACCACACCCAAGATTCTCTCGTTGCGATTGGCTGAATGCGTGATGACGCAATCACTCGTGCCGTAAAATCTAATACGTCATCATTTGTGCCGTAAAAGGCCCTTATATGAACGATTCCTTGCAACAGAAAATGTCGTTTACAATGCTGGTATACAGAAAAATATTTATCAGTTCCATGAAAGTGTCTTAACTCTCACGCATAAAATTGTAGATTTTGAGAAATTGTTCTTTCAATATTTGGTTGTACAGCTTTGCTGGAAACTATTCCCCCAACAGACTCTGAATGTGAAATGTGATCTCTGAGCTCTTTTGTTCAGATTAATTCGCTAATAATTGCTCACATCTATATGTGCCCCCAACTTCGAAATTATTTCTCTTGCAAATTTTTGAATGCTCGGGAAGCGAGGACATAATGATTGATAAAACTTTCTTTACCCATTTTCTGTATATTGATGTCGAAGTAATCTGATGTATTGTAGTTAAATGATTTATTTTTGCAAGTTATGTAGCACATCCTCTGTTTTCTACTGAAATGGCATGACAAATGTGTCTAACATTTCCCGTATTTGATCGAGGTCTTTCAAACGGTAATTAAACTCATCAGTATATTTTGAGAAATATATTAACGTCTATTGTCTTTTTTAATTATAATAGTTTTCTGAACTTATTAAAACTTGCGCTAAAATATTTTTTAATAATTTCTTTCTTTCAAGTTTCGACCCTAGTTGATAAAAAATGTGCCATACTATACATAAGTAAACTCGGATGAACTTGTGCCTAATTTAAATAACCTCTTGTGTCTTAGTAGTTGGTGAGATGACGTCACACACATGACCAATGTTTTTTATAATACTCAAAATTTTGTATAAATGATACCTGACTTTTTCCTAATAGTTTTTCAATCAACCTGGACCCTAGATATGTCTCAACTTGTTTTTATTATTGTAGTTTCAATGTCTTCGAGTATATTACTTTACTAATTTATGATGTTTTACAATTTATTGATTTAATTTTCATCACTTGAAAATATATACCATTATTTTTAGGTTTTTTAAATTGTCAGTCAACGAATTATTAAAAAAAATATTCTAGTGCTAACTTTTAATAAGGTCAGAAAGCTATTACAATCATCTAGAATTTCTTTCAAAATCTGAATATCTTTCAAAATCAAATTTATCCGTATCAACATAAGCATCAAGAGATCTTAAATTTTGAAAATAGTAGAAATTTTTGCTTGCAATCTGATTTTTTCACAAGATTAACGTCACTTCAAATCCCTTTACAGTTTCCATTAAATCAGATATTAAGGGATCACTTCCTTGTATTTGTATATTTAATCTATTTAGGTGACTCATCTGTCAAAAAGGCAAGGTCAGAATTCCACTTGTCATTGGTGGTCTGAGGAAAATGTTGACCCATACCATCGTGTTGCTGACAATATTAAAAGAGCATTGGCAACGCTTGTACACCCCTTTTTGGAGACAGGGGAGAGGAGCCAGGGGAAGCTGTCCCACAAGAGCCCGAGGTTCCCAGGCGAGCAAGAGGCTCGTGCGGGCGCAATTTCACGCACCTGGAATACTCACTAAAAAAAACTTTAGGTATTCTCTGGAGGGAGAGTTGATCCAGAAAATACCTTTCCAAGCAAACATAATTGTTTCACGGTTGTAAATTTCGATTTAAACATAGTGGCGCTTCAAGGTCACGAGCTGGACGGAGAAGGGGACACTGTCATCCAAATGGGAGCTCCAATATATCCTTAAGTCGTAGGTAAGCTCCCGATTGAATGTCAATTTCGCTCTCCCCTTCCAGCTCGTGACCTTGAAGCGACACTACGTTTAAATCAGAGCACAGAGAGCGCTTAATGTAGTTTTCAGATATTGAATAATGTATCTCCTAGTGCGTTCACCATAAAGAAAATTCCTTAAAAATGGGAAGTAATATTTAACTATCCTTGAATTTATTTAACGTGGCATCTCAAGGTCACGCGCGAAAGAGGGAGTGGGAAGACAGACTCCAATACGGAGCCGTAAAAGTCGGAGCTGTAGTGACGTTGCAGCTCCCCATTGGAGTCTGTATTCCCTCTCCCTCTTTCGCGCGTGACGTTGAGATGCCACGTTAAATAAACCCAAGTATTGTTAAATATTACCAATTTTGGTGGATACGACATCTGTAACCGGGCGGAAATATATCCATGATCTAAACTTCCCTACCAGCCTGCTTTCTGCAGAAAACAAACGACCCACTTTGTCCCAGTAACGTGGAGATGAGTTTGACCCAAACATACATTTCTTATTTGATCGATCATAAAAAATAATTTCTAAGAATAAGTCCCCTTTTCAAAGCCTTTTAAAATCGTTTATTTTCTCTTGACTTCCCAAGATTTTTATCCCTTTAAAACTATAAGTGCTTTACGAAACGAGGTAATTTTCAGGACACACAAAATGCATAAACACTATTATTTTGAATGTCTTGTCCTTACTTTGTTAAAAAAGAGGAAGTATTGTAACAAGCGCCGGAAAATGCGAATTTTCGACAAAATTAGTGATGCTAACAGCAGCACATTCTTTCTCGCATTGTTTTTTTTAAAATTTGCTATTTTCAAACATTCAAAGCAAATGAGACGTGCGCCATTCTTTTAAGCCTTCGTTATTCTATCTGCAGGTAAAAATCAAAGGAAAAAATGTTTGTTTTTATACATTTCATAAATTTCAAGCACAAATTATGTGAAAACTAGTTTTTTCAAAAAATGTACATTTTTTTTTATAAAGAAGACCTTTCTTTTAAAAACTTATTCTTATTTTCTCGCTATTGCTCACGCAATATGGAGAAAGTATTATAATGCTGCAAATTTTCGACAGAAAATCTAATTCCCGGACCCTGGTAACGAAAAAGTGGATAAATTTTGTCCTTTTTATACAGGAGTCCCACCAACTGTGGGTCAGCCCCGTAATTTCTAAACGGTTCACAATATCGAAATACAGTTTTCTCTCAACAGTAGGGAATCATGGGGGCATGTAATATGGTGGAGAGATATTGTTTGAGATATTTTTAGTTTTCGAAAAATTTAATCGACTTCGATTTGTTTAACTGGATCCGTATATTTTTCTCGCCAACAATTGATATATGAGGGAAATACAATGATGTTCAATACAAAATGAATACAAATACAAAAAATACAATATGATATTTTGATAGTAATTTGAGTGTAATTTATACTTTCGTACGAGTAATTTTAAATTAAACAGGCAATATTTCCTGTAGCAGCCCTTGCAACTGCCGCCTTTGGGCCTTCACGGCCTCTGTCCTCTCCCCGCAACAGTGGCGGCACGGGGTGGAAGTGGGCGCCAGAAGTAGGCTGATCAAAAAGTGTCTATTTGCATCTACTACTTACACATTGCACACTTTAACCCTGACGCAATCAATTCATTCTTTTGAATCCACTTAATGATGGCCAAACACCCCTTTCGGCACCACGCATAAAGAAACACATTAATTGTCACCATCGTAACGTAAACACTCAATGATCACAAGTCAACAAAGAATTAAAATAGCGCAAGAAACGTAACTGTTCGACAGACACCTAGATACCCACTTTTACAGCTACTCCGAACTACACAAAAAATCAAATAAAAACTGCAAAATTATGCTAGCAACTTTCGTTTCAACAGTCAGACGAGTTATGATGCTCCGATAAGATTTCAGGGACGTTAAATGACGTAACGAAGAAAATAAACAATCACGAAGCATTCAAATTATTTTATTAGTTTAATTTTCAAAATTTATTTAGATTGCACACGCCTTGCTTATTATAATTATGTATCACGTTTTGTGCACCCTTGGAAGCATATTTCGCGTCGAAAATGCCCTGGCCCGAAAGGTTTATGGCGATGGATATCCCGCCCTCCTGACCGCGCTATCTAACGAGGCTTTTCAAAACTACGTTCTCTAGACCGAACTATTAAGATTAAATTTATTTTATTGGAGACCGTATTAAATATTTTAATGCCCATTGAGAGCTACTAAATTGTATTAGTGTAGTGGTAAAAGACTTCCGTGATTCCTGCCCATGACACTGAATTGACATTAATTTTTGTACACATAATGTTGCTTTTGAATTTCGTTAATTTAAAATATGTTGGTTAATTCTTACTTTAGGGTTCGCTAAAGCTAGAATAAGTAAGAAAGATAGGTGGGTTCACTCTCAGTCTAAATCTTGAAGCTTGCGTGAGGCTAGTTCTCGCATATAGCGTTGCAATCGGTCTGGGCATTTATTGGGCAAGATGGCTTTTATTGACAGCTGTCCGGGCAGTAAAAACTTTATTCTACACTGTGAAGTAAATTTCGAAATTTTCAAAGAGGATAGAAAATGCTTCGTTAAACTGTGTGATAGCAGTAGTGATATATATCATATCAAATAACTTTATTTTCTGCATCAAAACAAGAAGATAATAAAGATTTAAGTTGTCCCCAGAAAATGAGAACATTAAATGACACTGATTATATTTGCGTCAAGCTTTTCGACAACGAAAACTTTGTTACGCATGGTAAGTGCATATTCTAATAATTCACATTACACTGTCACTGTCAGTTAATTATAAAATAAATACATAAGCAGTGTGAAATAATACACAATCACTATTGTGAAATCTAAGCATCAATTCAGAAAAAAAATCCAGGAGTTAAATTGTGTGGTCAAAGAATATAAATGAACATTTTACACAAAAGAATAGTGCAGTTTTCAGAATATGCATGCAGAAAACTGAATCTAGAAGCTAATCCTAGCAGATTAGTATGTGATATTTCTAGGCATGTGTACAATGGTAAACATGCAGTTGATATGCGTTTTCAATTGTATCAAAAAATAAAGTAACTTTTATTTATTTATTTATTTTACGTCAAAAAAACAGTTAAAAAACCGCGTATGACGTGCTATGGGGAAAAGTGAATTGTGTGCACATTTTCAAAATTCTGTGATGCCTACACTAAGCCACATACTACTTAAATTTTGAATTTTGAAAGGGAGAAAAAAACAAAGACTCTCATGTAGTAAAGTCTATTTTCAAAAATAAATAAGCAATAAATTTTGAATTTTGAAAGGGAGAAAAAAAAACTCCCATGTAATAAACTATTTTCAAGGATAAATAAGCAATAAATTTTGGCTCTTATTACTTCCTGCCGCGACAACATGGAAACGATAATTTGAATAATTGTATTTCCCACTGAATTCTAGAAGACGTGCACAGAAAATGAAGTTACATTTATGTCCAGAAGCAAAACAAGGGGCCATCTCAGCATTTGCTCAATGGATCAGGGAAACTGGACGAAAAACCTGATCGAGATGGGGGTCATTGACCCGGAAGCTGTAGTACAATAGTTGTTACAGGTTGTTTATACTCATTTACACAGATCAAATAGTAAATAATGCATTATGTATCATTGTTAAAATTAATGTTACTTTTCTTGTGATGCTCAGTATAGTCTCTAATTGTATAGAAACAGTTATGCAGCAGAAACGATTTCACTTGGGATTTAAACTTTTCTATTGAATTTAATCGTTTAATATCATCTGGCAAAGTGTTGTAAAATAATGTGCATGTATTGTATGTGAATTTTTTGTAATGAGCTGTTGACACTGTCACCTGATGAATATGATTTCTACGTCGAGTGTTATAGTAATAGACTTCGGCATTTTCTGAAAATATATTCCCGCCCTTGAGTAAGTCATTTTTTACAAAAACCACTGATTCGTAAATAAGAAGACACGGTAATGGTAGAATTCCTAGATTAATGAAGAGAGGCTTACATGAATCACGTGGGTGGGATTTGGTTATTATTCGTACAATTCGTTTTTGTAATCTAAAAGTCTGGGAGCTATAAGATGTATTTCCCCAGAATATTATGCCATATCTCAGGCGGGAATGAACATTCGCGAAGTATACACAACGAGCAGTATGAAGGCTGACTGAATTTGCAAGAATTCTGAACGCGTAGCATAATGAACTTAATTTTGTGTTCAATTGATTTAAATGGACGTTCCATTTAAGGTTTGACTGAATTGAGAGACCTAAAAATGTTGTTGCTTTAACATCAGTCAATGGTACACTGTTCATTTTCAAAATTTTGGAAAGGAAAACTGCATTAAAACCGTTTTCTTTTCGTTCACTATTAATTTGTTATTTCGGAACCAATTTGAAACATCTGATATTGTACTATTTACGGTTTCTTTATTGCAAAGGATGTTCGTATCATCCGCAAAGAGAACCGTTCTTCCGTTTCGAATCGTCGAGGGCATATCGTTTACGTAAAGTAGGAACAGAATAGGGCCTAAAATCGATACTTGAGGAACTCCACATGCAACGTGCAAAGAGTCGGAAAGGTGCGTACGTAATGTTCCATCATTCCAGTAAGGTATTTCAACTCTAACTTGTAGAGGTTATTATTTACAGACCAGACCTGGAGGTATAATTTATTACAATTAAAAGGTAATTTTTAAGATTAATAAATGTAATAATTTATTTATCTTATTATTTTTCATTCTTGTTTAATTTTGTTGAACTTTCAGTTGGTATTTGGAGCAAAGACACAGAGACTGCCATTGTAACACCATGCCATCTGTGATCCTCATACCTTTTTATTTACAATGACCGTAGGAATTCAAAAATACTGTATTAGAGAGACCATTAGTAATTTTGGATTATATAGGAATAAAAAAGAAAATTTTGTTAAATTTTAAAATAACCTTTAAAAGTGTACATAACTATTTTTGCGCTAAGATCAACCATTAAAAAGTTATTACGCAAAAACCAAAAAAGAAATGCCTGAAAACTTAGCGTTTTCTTACTAATAACAATATAAACAAAATAAAAAATAAAATCTTCTATCTCAACTTTTGGCCCCCCATCGACTGCAGTATCAACTCTATTGGGAACTATAAAATTGTATCAAACTGAGAGACAGTCGTCTGATGAATAACTAGAAGCAACGATATTTTATGTTAATTTTTTGTATAAATCGTTTCACCAAATCAAAATTATATTATCGTCAATCATGTAATATCTTCAGAATTCAAATATTCGCCTTGTACGTGAATGCGAATTTTGGCATCTTTATGCATAACTTTGACAAGACAAAATGTACGTAAGTAATTTATACAGCGGTTTTTACATTGCTGCTCCTGACATTTGATCAGCTGTTAACGGTCTCGTCCAATCGCGACTTTAACGTCACTAGTGACGTCATTTGGGGCGTTCAGCCTACCGATTGGATGACACCGTAACAGCCGATGTACTTCAAACGCAGCTCTGTGAAAACCGTAGTATAGTGGATTGGTAATGTAGAATGGACAAAAATATTTACGTCGACTGGTGTCGAACCCGCTACTCCCCGAATTCTGGACCAACACTTTGACACTGAGCCTTCCATTCGCTGTTCTAAGTATCTTCTTAAAACAACACATTTTTATATTAACGAAACTTGAAAGCAATATTACGTAAACAAAAATTAATTTCAATTTATTTTCATGGAAAGGAATCACGGAAGTCTGTTTCCTCTATACTATTACTATTTGGCTCTCAATGGACATTAAAACATTTTATACGCTCCTCAATAAAACAAATTAATTCTTAATAGTTCGGTCTAGATAACGCAGTTTTTGAAAACCTCTTTTGATAGGGCAGTCGGCAGGCAGGGATGTCCATCGCCAACCTCTCGTGCCAAGGCATTTTCAACGCGAAATATTGTTTCCATGGCGGTACATTACTCACTACCACTGTCCTCAGGAAGATTCCCTTCAAGAACACCTAACTACCCCCCACCCCACCTAAGCGGCGCGAAGTGCCAATTTAAACGACTTCCTTAAGTTGTACCGTGTTCTCCATTTCAACCGGGTTTAGATGAGATGTTAAAGAGATGTAAATGTGATTCTGCCAAGTTCTGATTCTTGGAGTTTAGTTCGTCACATTCGTTCTTGTTATCATATATTATCCACGGTATCAGCTCCTAAGACAGGAAGTGATGGAGTTTAAAGGAAACTAATTGAACCTGAGTGATTTTTCTTTTTAAATTGTTTTAAAGAGAGAAAATAGCTTCATACTGATACCCAAATGCAAACATTTCTGACTACCTTTGGCTAAAGGAGGGTGCCCAGTTGTGCTAAACCTTCAAACCAAAGAGTATAACCGCTTCAAACCGCTTAAACAATGTCCAAAAAAGATCTCATATTGTATATTAAGGAATAAGAAACATTACTTTTGTTCCTAGGGAAAACGATGATTTTAAGTTTACGGACGAAAGTAATGCATGCTGCAGGTTCCATATGTAATATCTATTTTCCTTGTATCATAATCCCCGAATTTCAATATTTTTCGCTTTAAACATTTTGTTTGATGTTCCCCTGGGCAGTGATTCCTTTTTCAGCAGGATAATTTTTTTAGTGTTTTTGGTGACGGTCTCTGATAAATAAAACATGACAGTTTTTCCCTCGTTATAATGGATGTACTGAACTTGTGTAAGAAGTAGAAAGTGTATTTGAGATTTTTTTTTTTGATTATGTGAAAGCAAAAGTCTCAGCTATTATCCGGAGGTCGCCTCCAATTTGGGCAATATCAGAATGTTTTCGGTAGATAGTGTCAAAAGTTGTTAGAAGTTTGTTTCAGTGTCACAGAAGTTTACCAAGTCAGCAGACATTTTGAGGCTGGTTTCTTAATTACACTGTATGCCATTTTGTCTCTCTTCTCCTATCTAGTAGGCATGTTTGTCTTTCAGTCATCTAGTGCTGTAAAGACATTATTATGCTAGTCTTTTCTGTTTAGAAGTGTCAGATTTTGTATGGAAAGGCATACTTACGATTTTTTACTTTCTCGTATACATACGCATATACGGAGTAATGTACGTAGTATAGAGAAAATTATGTAATGTTGCGGAAAATCGATTTCGAGATTTTAACGGAATACACGTTTTGGGTCCCCTGATACCGAAAAATTGTTTTTTCTTTCAAAAAGTCCGTCTGTCGGTGAACAGTACTAGCACCTAAACCATGCGTACGATCTTTTCCAAATTGAAGAATCCCATGTCCATCTGGTTCTAGTTAAAGCTTTGAAATTTTGAAAAACATTCTTTAAAATTTGGGGGTACTGAACAAAGCCTCCAGGACATTTTCAACATTTTCTCAAAAACGGCACCAAAATTTTTCTTTAAAGTTTATGTAAGAATAGAGTATAATAAACTTATAAAGGTGATGGTTATAAATGTAAAGGTGGAACTTCTGTTTGAATTTTTTCGGCGTCTTCCTACAACTATAAAATTGATAACAGATTTTTTCTTCAAATGAAATTTGTTATCCATAATTAGTTCTTTCATTAAGGTCAAGTACATGTTTTTGAAAAGTTTAGTAGTTTTTGTGCAATAGTGCATGCATTATTTGCAATTTTAAACATTTACAAAAACAAGATTTTCTCACAAACAGCTCTGAATTTTTTCTTTAAATTTTTGGTAGGTGTAGTGCCAAACGAACCCTATACAGTGGCATAAACGCCATAGAGCTCAACCTTTTTGTTTTTTCAAAAATTGCAATAAAAAATGTAATTTTTTTGGCTTGTCTCCCATGTTCACAATATTTATATTGGAGGTGATTTCTTCACATTTTTGTATTTATGAGTACATGCGCATTAAATAATGTCATATGAAGTTTCTTGCAAACTCAACAGTTTTCTGTTAAAATTAGCTCAAAATTCCGCATTTTCAGAAAGGCTCAAATGCCATTTTCTCAAAAAGGCTCCAAATATTTTCTTGAAACTTTTCCAATGGATAGTGGTAATGGCATTGTTGAATATGATCTAAAGTTCATTTTGGTGTATTCTTTTAATTTTTCAAAAATTACTGAAATGAAATTTTTTTTAAAAATATGTCCCATGCCGTTAATATGCCTATTTCCATCAATTTGTATACATTATGTTGTGTTATACATTATATTAATAATGGAATTTTCAAAATTCAAAATACGAATATATTATAAACATGTACGCAATTCAAATCAACTAAAATTTTTGCCATGGGCACCTGAGTATCTAGCTACATACACCTCTGATATCCACTAATTGTTGTCACTGTCTACTTGCAGTCAGAAAGATGGTGCAACTGAGCCAGGAGATTTGGTTTCCAATGCAACTCTGGCATTTTATTCTGGGTTCTTGGACATCAAGTTTCATACAAGGGAGAACACAATGTCTACCAAGTTCAAGACTTAGTACAATAGTTTGCAGCAAGGATGGCAAGAGAAACAAAACTATGCAAAATTAGGCATTTCGTTATTGTTTGTTGTGCACAGAAACTAAAGTACGTTATGAAACTGAAGTCCAAAGCACATGAAATCTATTGACTAGTAACAAAACTGCTCCTACAACGAAACTACTGGTGCTGGAAATATAGTTTCTTTCCAGATAAGATTTTCAAATTTTTTAACTGATAAAATTGGTTTTAATTCTTTTTCACTATCGTCCACATTGTTTAAAAATCTGAAAAAAGTACATGTTATAGAACGTTATAAGACACATTCTAGAGAAATAAACTGAGACAGTACTCCAACATGATTCTTGTTGAAAATCCATTTCAAAAATTTATTTCTTTTTTCAATTTGAATTTGGTATCAGAATTGCTTGACAAAAATACTCTAAAATCAACTATTGTTACCCATCTCTCCAATTTTTGTCATCCTGATTCTTGCAAATTGACACTAAAAAAAAAAAAAAAAAAAAAAAAAAATGAAAAAACAGTTTCTTATATCTCTGCAACAGATTGCCCTAGGAGGCTGATTTTTTGGAAATCTACAGCAATTTTTATTGTCTTTCATGTGACCATCACGATTATTTATTTGGTTTGGGGGCAGTTTTCACCACCTTATTCTGCTATATCCTTTGTCTCTAATTCTCTAAGTTGCTCACTGAAATTGTACGTCACAGGAAAAATAGGGTCTAACTTTCATCATTTCTAATGGTGAAGGGTTTGTTCAATACTTCAATAGGCACTCAAGCTTTTCTTTTTTTAAATTCTTTTTTTGTTTGTTTATTTCTGTTTTCTTTTTTTATTATTATGAAATGCTGTAACATGCAGTCACTGAATGCCTATTAAGTTCGTTTATGTCCTTTACCAGAGATTTGCAGTCCAGTTGTCTTGTGATCAATAGTGTATATTCTTTGTCAAAGGTACATGCTCTTGGTTGCAGTTCATAGTTTGTCAATTCAGCAGGTTCCATCTAAATTGTCATGTTATTGTTCTCAGCAGCCTCCTGGATCTGTAACAGCAAATCTATTTCCAGTGTGTTATTTCACAAGTCATCAACTGCTAGTGTCTCCCCTCCCTTCATTCTTCTCTTCTTGTTCCTTTGCTTTAAGATTGACAAAGGCTTAACTAGTTGCTTCATTAATAGATGCAAAATTGCATTAACATAAATGAAGGCATTTCAACTTTCATTCAACCCTAATCAAAATTCATCAATTTTTTGATGTGATTGCAGATATTATTGAATTTAAATTTATCAACTACTTTCTTTGGCAGTAACCCCCAATTACCTTGGCAAACAAGTGTATCTTAATCTTGGCCTTCCAATGTTTCTCTTTCCTCTAGGCTTGTAATTCAGGGCTGGCACTGGAAGTCTGCCTTGCGGCATATTTCCAATATGTGTCACCCATTGCTGTCTGTACTTCTTAATTTTTTCATGTACTGTTTCTTTCTGCCCTAGTTCTTCTCTTATTTTTTCACTTTTTATTCGATCTCTTAATGTACAGCCTTTCACTCCTCTCAAAAATCGCATTTCTGCTGATTTAATCCTCCTAAAATCTTCTGGTTTTTGAACCCGTTTCACATCCATACAGTAAAACTGGGAGGGCCATAATATAAAATTTTAATTTGGTTTCTTTCTAAATGTTCTACTCATACTTCCACTTAAGTTCCATACTTATAGTTCCAAACTGCTTGAAATTTATGAATCTTGCTGGTGACTTCCCTCACTCTTCCATATATAATTTCACACCCTAGGTAGCTAAAATGCGTCACTTGTGCTAATACCATATTTTTAAGCACTCTTTGTCCTTACTGACACTTTTCCTTTAAAAGCCATTACTTTGGTTTTATGAACTTATATCATCAGATTGTACTCCATAAAAATTTGCTCCAGTTGGTAAATAGATCTTTGCAAATTATCTTCGTTTTCTTGCAGGATCACCTGGTCGTCAGCATATAAAAGCGTATTTACAAACGTATTGTTGCTCAGGTAAATTCCTGAAGGTACAATGTTCTTCCACCTTTTAATTATATATCCCAGATATATATTAAAGTGTTGGAGAAAGACTGTCGTCCTGCCTTACTCCTTTATTTATAATCCTCTTCCCGGAAACAAATCCATTGTATTTTACTGCGATATTAGTATAGTCATACATACTTTTCACCACTTGCACACGATGACTTGGGTACCCTTCTTCCTTCATAATGCTCCATAATTTACATCGGTTGACATAATCAAAAGCCTTTTCAACATCCATGAAGGCTAAGTTTGTTTCTCTATTAAACTCCACTGTTTCTCAATTATTTGTTTTAATGTAAATATGTCATCTATTGTTGAGCGACCTTTTCTAAACCCCTGTTGTTCCTGAGGTAGAGTGCAGTCTGCAATTTGAGCGATTCTGTTATTCACAATTTTTGCATATACTTTATAACATGTGTTAAGTAGACAAATACCCCTATGGTTGTGACATTTACTTCGATCTCCTTTTTTAAAACATGAAGTAATTAACGAATCTAACCAGTCATCTGGTATTGTACATCTTTGCCAGTATTCATTCATCAGGTGGAGCAGTCGAAATTTCAGTAACATTCCTCCATATTTCATTAATTCTACTTTAACCCCATCAGAACCACAGGCTTTCCTATTTTTTTTAAATTTTAATGTATTATCAGGCTCTTTCATATCTAACATATCTACATTTCTTTTTGTTCCTTTTTCTTCATCTGGCGAATAACTTTCTTCACTTCCACTCCATAATTTTACAAAGTACTCCAACCACTCTTTCCCAGAAATTATATTCAATCTTGCAGTATCTGTTTCTTCTAAATTCATTGTTTTTAATACTTTATAGACTATACTTTGTCTTCCAAATACATCCTGTTCTAAAATATTCACATATCTATCCCAGGATTCTTGATGGGCTTGTCTCACTAATGATTTAGCTTTATTCCTTTCTTGGTTGTAGCTCTGTTTAGTCTGCTCGTTTTTGTTTTGTAAATAATTTAAGTATGCTACCTTTTTTTCCTGCACTGCCTCTGCAACTGTTTCATTCCATATTTTTAGTTTTCCTTTTTCATCTAATTTTTCGAGTGCCTAATGCCTCATATGCTACCCTTCTTATTGATTTTTTAATGTTTCTCCATCCTATTATTTTCTGATGATGAGATTCTTCCACCTTGCTCTTATGACATTATCCACCAGATAGTGATCTGAATAATGTCATATCCTCTAAAAACATGGGTATCCTTCATGTCGGAACTTAACTTTTTATTAACTATTACATAATCTATCACTGAGTGTTGTCCTCGGGCACTCCAAGTATATTTATCAATGTTCTTTTTTCTAAAAAATGTATTGGTGATTCTTAGTTCATTGTATGTTACCAATTCCCTGAGTTCTTTTCCATTTTCGTTCATTACCTGTTGTCCATAGTCCTACAACATTGGGAATAGGCATGTTTCCCACTCTCGCATTCATGTCTTCCGCTAAAATTAGCGAGTTATTTGGATTGCATTTATTTACCTCTGTCTGCAGCTTGTCATAAAATTTTATGGTCTCTTCTTTTTTTCCTTCCTCAGGGGCATAAACTCCTATAACAGTAAGATTACCTCTACTCATTTTTAAAGTCTACTTTTAGTATTCTTTCATTGATGTATTTGTAGCTCGTAATACACTTTTTCCATATATTATCCACATACATTGCTACACCTGCTTTTGCTCTCGCTCGCTGTTCCATTCCACTATAGATTCAGGTTCACTCCACTATAGATTCCATCCACTCAGGCAGGCAGGTTTTGGGAAGATTAGTGATTTAACAACACAATACATCATAAATAGATACAAATATTTATTGAAAATGGTCTTTGCATACAAAAGTAATACTTTCGTTTGTTGCTTATGTAGAGACATGACATCCTATTAACATAAATTTCTTTTGACTCCCATAAAATATGACTGTATTGGGTGTCACAAGCAAATGCAACAAATTACTAAAATGCCTATTGCAGAGAGAGTTTCTTAAGATGGGCTAAATAAATAACTACAAAGGGAAAAAATAAGTTCCAAGGTTAAGTTAAATACATTAACACAAAATGTACCACATTACATATGGCATTAATATATTGATTTATGTAACTTCGAGAGATTCCTTGTTTTTAAAACAAAAATTGTGAATTATAGAAATACTTGATAAGTATTATTTCACTGTAAAATACTGTAGACTACAAACAGTAAGTCAGAAAAATACCTCTAGAAACTGACAGGAGAAAATTTGTCATAAAAAACTCTACATGAACAACAAGAACAGAACAGTACAGAATTTTCAAAAAGCAAGAAAAGAGATCACTTCACTAATGTAACCAAATAGAGAATAAGAGATCACATATCCAGTAACATAAATAAGACACAATTTTTTTAGTTTTCTAGTCCCTTATAGGAGTTTTCAATTTCTTTAATAAGAAGATAAAGCTCGAAACAAAATGCAAAAGATACACTGTTTTCAATAAATCTCTTTTGTTTGCTAAAAATTAGTTGGGAATGTTAAAATGCCAATGCAATGTTCTAAATCTTGTACAGATTCTAACAAAAAGTAAATTAACTTATAGGTCTTAAGCAAAAAAAACCTGAGCTTCATTTCATTGAAACATTGTATTAGGTAACTAATATACTTGCACAAACCTGGAACTTATTTTTTTTTTATTTAACACAAATAAACCTTCCAACATCACAGTATTTGAAATACTTCATTTATTTTTAAAACTTGAGAGATATTTCATAAAGCTCCAGCGTCAGAGATGTAAAAACCTGATCTCTACCAAAAACCTAACTATATAGAAAAAATAGTTCTAACAAAGTCACTTCACTAAACATGTTTGAATTCTAATTTAAAATGAATGGAATAAACAAAAGCTTGGTAAATGCTTAAAATAAACTTTTCAAAACAAACTTTAATGTAATCACAACAAATTCTTTATTGCGATGTGGAGTTGGTTGAATCTTTTCAAGAAATGTGAAATGCCAATAGAAAAGTACAATTAAAATTTCAAATAATTTTCTTGATATCAGTCCACAGAAATATTGAAAGCTGTACAAAATTAAGTGAAGGATTTTCCAATTTTAGAGAAACATGTATATTAACACAATACTTTCACAAGATAAAAACAATTTTCTGTTCAACATATCATGACATTCTTGACATCACTGCAAATAGAATCTGGAATGTAGTAACTGAATGAATAAACTCTCGGAACTTATAAGATTTTTTCTAAGACATAAGTGGTGTTCCGGGGTCTAAAAATGCTACACCTACAAGTATCGTACATCCTTCCTACCAAGGTGAAATATTTGATTCTTAATGAGATAATGAAGCCAAGGTTGGAGGTTTTTGGCCTAGAAAATTCCAAGCACGAGTTCCTTCAGAGAAAAATGGATTGATTCCAGAATATTCAATTGAACAAAATTTATTATGACTGCTCTTTGGAGAATCCAATTCAACAATTAATTGCAGTAAGAGTAAATTTTCAAACGAAATTGCTAGTTGGTAGGGACAACTTACAATATTTTAGCAGTCCAAACAAATGAATTTACTCTAAAAAAAATCATGAACATCATATATGTATGTATTATCATGAAAGACCAAAGCTGAATAAATCGAAGTTTCAAATGCAAAAACCAAAAGAAAGTGGAAAATAACATTCTTCATTCATTTTATTTTTAAGTAAATTTCATTTTGTTTTGGCAGTTAACCCTGTAAATGAACCATGTGTGAAGCAAACCATTAGTGAGAAAGAAATAAGAAAAAGAATCAAGGCATGTTTTGACATAACATGACACTATTCCTTTGAAAGTGAAATCAAAGACAGCTGTTTCTAAATTTAATGCTCGTTACCATAACAAAAAGAAATTCATGGTTGACATTATGTACTGTTCTTCGAGAGATCTTTCTTTGGTACAGACAGCTAGTGAGCATGTGGTGTGATATTACCAAACACAGAACACAGACTTTTGTAGAGCTGAAGAGTTTCCCGTCAAGATGAAAAATCTTCTTTATTGCTTACTCTCTTATCATGCTCCTATATTTCATTTGAGTCTGAGACACTGAAAGCAGTGACTTGTCCCCTTGCCTATGTCCAAAACTGTATCCTGCCATTGGTTGTGATCAGCAACGAAGGTCAGCCGTTGGTTGTGATCAGCTCTGAAAGTCAGCGGGGGTTATAGTAAAACATATCTAATTGGCCCCGCAACTGCCATTGCCTTGGAAACAAAGAGAGACTGCCCAACTGTCAATACCAAAGTTCCATTTCTCACAATAAAATAAGCAATCATCACTTACAAACATTTGATTTCACATCTGTGACACTACAGTCTGTGACATGAGAGGTTGATGATAACATAATATATAAAATTTTTTATATAAGAATTTATAATTACGTAGAATTATTTTGTAGGACAATAAATTTTTAAAAATCAAATTTGCTTTTATAAATGAATTTGCATTTAAAAATAAGAAATAACATAATTTATCATATTTTATCATTTTAATTTTTAAATGTAATTTGCATTTGCATATCAAAAATATTGCAAATAAGGAGTTCAAACTAGTAAACTGTAACTGAGGATACTTTTGTTAGAACAAACTAGAAAGATCAGGTTTTGAAGATTTCAGGTTTCAACAAAAATCAATATCACTGTGAACTTGACAGTCCACTCACACATTACAAGCTAATAATTTTTGTACATAGGTAACTGTGCAAAACTCACAGATTAAAATAATGTACATAGATTTTACACAACAAAATTTTAGAATTAACTATAAGCAATATTCTCCAAAAAGGGAAACAATTGTCACTTTAAATTACACAAATGCATTAATAACAAATATAAATTTTTGCAACAAGTAGTCTACTTATACTGTAAGTTCATAAAAAATATCTGCATTCATTTCATACATCTCTTTACACCCACACACTCTCAGACACACAAATTTTAATTTTCGATAAGTGCACCTTCAGTAGGCAACAATTTTCCATATTTCAACACAATGTTCTGAAACAAGGAAAAACATACAACTAAAAAAGTGAAAAATACAATACAAATATTATTCATTTATTTTATAAGTGGGTTAAATTAGGCTATTATGTGCAAGTTAGTTACAACTAAGTAGCACATAAGCCTACCATTACTTATAAGACTATTACCTACATGTAATGTATGTTTTATTTCATCAGATTGTCCGTTTAAGATTTCGACATATTTTTAATAGTATATAACTACAATTAATGATACTGACAACCGCAGTTTTTGATACAAATATTGTCTTCAGCAATAGCATTCATGTGGTACCGTATGTTTGTCATTCAAAGAGGAAGCCAACTAGGTGCAATTGAAAAATTCCTGACAGTGTTACAATTGAAGATGCTATGGTTGTGGAGGAAGAGGACAAAGAGAAGAAAAAGAGAAACTAAAAAGAAAAAAGTGGTATTAATCAACACTTTGAACATTACACATTTAATATTTCTGAGGTGACATTTGCTCAAGGACTGTTATGCCTTAATATAAAAAAGAAATGTTTCCAATTTTAATTTAAGGTTCCTAGTACCTTACAGATGTACAATACCTAAGAAATGTTCAGTGGTGTAGCAAAAAGTAAATTTATTTAAAAATAACCACCAAGTCATTTTACTTTCATTCAATTATTTGATGTAAATAATGTAAATGCAATGGAAGTAAACAAAACAAATGTGATATTCTCATTTCTACATGTACAATACATTTTTACAATTATTCATGTACATTCCAATGTAATTCATCTTGTATATTAAATACATACAGAAATGCACCATAGTTACATATTTTTTTGAATACCAAAACATGATGTCATATTTTCAGAGGTATCATACAAGCTATAAACAGAAATATCGAGGCATATTTCAGTGTAAGAATCATATTTCTAGCTTACTTAAGTGGGTTATTACAGCATGTCAAAACATGACAAATATAAATGGTACAGAAGTAGGAAGGAAATTGAAAACTGGCTGGCACAGAAGGAAGGAGGTAGTAAAAATTGGCCCCAAAAGTATTAATGTAATCCCCCCCCCACTTACTTTCAATAAAAGCAAGGATTGTTGAACAGAGGGATTTATACCCAAATCTGATGGATTTTAATTTTAAACACTATAATAGCCACAGTAATTATATTTTACAAGAACTTTAAAATAAGTTTACAACAGTAAACGGTCCTTGAAATACAGATATCAAGAATGATAAGAAAGAATGTTCTAATGAGAAAGATAATGTAAAAAAATTTCAACTCATTACAGACACAAAAATGTAAAAGATTTAGAAAAGGCATGAAAAAAGAAGTTAGAGTTTACAAACAACAAACAGAAGAAGATAAACAGAAAGAATGAAAACTCTGGAAGAAAATGAGTAAATTTTGTACATACCATGATGCCACACTTCTATATAACAGAAGGTCATAGTTTAATGCTTCCAGCAGGAAGACTATAATTGCACAAGCGATAACACCGTAAATCATTGACTAATCTCTGCACATTTTGTGTAAAGGAAGGAAGATCCTGAAAAAGAAAAGGAAAAAGATCAATAATATTTAAATCAACTTGTCAGGAGTCAGAAAAACTTTCAATCCCTCCACACAAAAACACAAAAATTACAAGTTAAATTTTCAGAATTTTTAGAATATCAGATTATTCTGTTTTATTCAAACAATTACATAAAAATATGTAACTAAAAAACCAATTGCATGTTTCACAGCAGTAATTACGCTTAAAATTCAATAAGGTGCAATTAAGTCAGCGAACACATTACTTCAGTATGCCAAAAATTTGAGTATATTTTGGCCTTTCACTGGTTAAATCTATGAATATATTAAGCCCCAAACAGTATCATTTTTAGTTACTCAATTTGGATAACCATTCAAACATACATGTTTTAGATGTCATGTTTTAATGAATACAATGAATAAATATCTGAGTATTGTGCACTTATTTGGGAATTCTTGTGAATTTTGTTCATCTTTCGTTAATTGGAGGCAGAAGTAGCAGTCTATTTACATGAAAGAGAACTGGGCAGTATTTCCAACAAAATACCCAGAAAATCACCAAATTGATGCTATGAGAATATAGTCTGGGTCTGCTACCTATCAAAGCCGTCCCTCACCAAAACTAAGTCATGACTGCAGGCACACTGGCATCCAGATAAATCTCTGCTTTATCGTTTAACATTGTTCTACATGTGTCAACAGCTTTTCATTGTAAATACTGATCCAATCTTTGTTAGAGCTTTGTTCCTAAAAATGTAGAACAGATTTTTCTAACCTTGCTTTTAATTTTTGTAATATTTTTGGGTTCATATTTTTCCAGGACAATTACACCAAATAGATTTGAAATCAGTTCCAGGTGAAGAAAATTAAGCCTAACAAGATAGACTACCATATATATTCAAATAATCCCCGCACTCAAATAAAACCTGCACCCTAATTTTATGGAAAGGAATCTCGGGAAATCCCCCCTCCCCAATGAAAATGAATAAAAAAAATAAACTCAAAACAATCCCCTACCTTTAATACAAGAAAAATAACTTAAAAATAAAATAATAATAAGTTTCCTTTGGGCAGCCAATTAATATTAGTTTCTTTAAGTCGCATTTTGTTCTTACGCCAATGAAGAATGAAACTACTATCCACATCTTCCTACTGTGTCGTAAGCAAATTGTTCTGCTTCTCCTATCATGCATAATTTTTTTCGTAGTGAAAGATCAAGTTTAAAGTTCATGGTATTATCTGCGTCAAACCTGTCGCTTGTTTTTCAATGTAAAATATTGTAGTAAAAAATCTGTAGCTTGTTTTTCTATTACATGGAAGAAAATATTTTTGGTTATCAAATTTTGTCAACAATGCTCATTGCTAGAATTTATTCTTAATTCAACTAAAGGTAGTAAAGGAGTGGGGGATAGGTACTCCAGGGCCCAAGAAAAGGTGCACGTATAATACTAACATTGACGAGAATAATACCCGCACCCCAACTATTAGCTACTAATTTTTAAAAAGGATATACAGGGATTATTTGAGTTTAGTATTCATGGTATACTAAGCAGAAATTCAATTCTATAGTTTCTTTTTTACTTTTGTGAACATGAGAAAGAGCACAAGGCAGCTAGAAATGAAGAACCCTGGGCGAAAAAGAAGAAAGGCTCATGCATTTGTCATGATATGAAGTTGTTAACATATATAGCATTTTAGATAGCATAAAATGGAACGATTTTTCTTGTCATGTAGGGGAAAAAATCTTTGTAAAACAGAATTCTTGTTAATTTGATGCGATTGGCAGCGACCCGTGATATTCTTGAAGTAATGAATTCATCTGCAAGTCTCCTTTAAATTCTCTATCCCACACGATTTAGTGATGCATGGCAACTGCACTGTGAAGGAAAGGGACTTCAGTTGACAGCGTAGATTTGACATTGGGGTCACTTGTCTCTGAAGGCTTAGGCCTTAAGGGAAATCCCCCCCCCCAACTCTGAGAGTGAGAAAGTGCATGGGCTTGACTTCTATTTGCGCCTCTCCCTGTCCCATGTTGAAAACCATAACCCTTTAGCTAGAGACGCATTGCTCAAGGCCATGCAAGGGTATCAGAAGATCATAATAGTGGGCTGTGACGTATTGTGCATTGAAAGAATCAACAAGCAGTCCGATTAAAACCATTAGAATGTGAGGTGGTGTGTATTTTCGAGTTTTACAATCAGTTTAATAAAGCGAAAACCATTAAATTCTAACATTAGATGAAAAGGCCAAACTTAGGGAAGCAAGAGGAACTTGGAAGCTGTAAATGAAGAAGGTTTAATATTCATTTAATGGTGATTTCTTCCATAAATACTTTATACGTAAATCTATTTTAATAATCGCAATAAAATCGTGTAATTTGTACTTTACTTTAATTACTTCTTTACTTATATTAATTTACTAGTTTCAGAACAGAAATATTGATATTAGAAGTGTCGCAAAATGCACAACCCTTCATAAAACAGAAAGCTCCCTAAACCGGAATTTTTTCTTGTCCTGATCGATTCCGGTGTAGACACATTTGTCTGTATTTCGAATGCTGCTGCTTAAAATATAACAATATTCTTCCGTTTTCATGACACACACTCTCAAATTCCTTTTTTATCACATCAAAACAAATATTTAAAACTGATTTTAAATGAAAGAGATTGATTGTCCACGGTTCTTTGGTGAACAATTTCTGAAAAAAATCTTTCTACAATAAACCACAAATAAAAAAACCTGGTTACAGAATTTGTGGCAATGAAATGTTTGGAAGTATACTTGTGATTGTCCAAGGAAACGAACAAAGACTATTTCAGATATATAAAAAAATCTTGTATTAACTCTAATTCATTTAGAAAAGGATTAAAAACGAAAACAATTGAACATTTTTAGTTTCATTCAAAATAGTACATATCTACATTGCAAATATATACATTACAGAATACAATATAAAGGCATAGAAAAGTTTACCACGGTCCTAAAATGGAATGGAACCCAACGAGCGATATTTGATGACCATTCTATTGATTTTCGAATTTGGGGAATGTTTCAACATTCCTAAATGAGTGACAGCATCGCACAGCTCACACATTGGCTCACTATTATTTCAGCAATTATAATTCATTCTCTTGTGTTCTGATTACCAAAGGGATTATTGTGTAGTTTTTCCTAGACTTCCTCTGTTAACCTAGTCTTTGTTTAATAAGGACTCACAGGTCTTCTTTACTTTGAATTACGAATGTTCTGTGTCCGGATAAGGATTTTTGTTTAAGAAATTGGCCTGAATGAGTTTATAATCCCCCATACAATATACAAATCAGAAGCTACATTCTTGATTTCATTTTGCTTTCCTTCTAAATAAATTTTCTCACTTACAAATTTGATTCAGTTATTCCTTGAAGAAAAGAAAAAAAAGGAACTACACCCACCCCTGCTCAATTGTTCTGTTCTATTCCAGCCAGAAAAACAATACACCCCTGCTAAATTGCTCTGTTTACATACCACATCATCTTTGAAATTCCTTTGTAAAATACTCCTTTGACCATCATCAAGGCCCTCAGTTGAACGTAGGAACTGTGGTAGAAAGTCACTTTGGAATGCTTTAAAGTTAACGGCAGCCATGTGATAAATTGCAACTGTAATTTCTTCTTCAAGAAGAGCGTGAGACTTGTGGATGAGGGAATGTAATAATACAGTCACAAACTGACTGAGTAATTCTTCTCCAAACAAACGCTGAAACAGAAAACGAGGTAAGTCAATATTACAAACAGTAATCATTAGGGATAGCTCGTGGCTCAAGAGTGAAGTAACTCGCCTTTCACCAAGGAGGTTCGTGTTCGATTCGGGACACACTCACGTGAAATTTTTTCCGACAATACGAGTTTGGTTCCTTCACAAGGGCTAGTCCAACCCTTGTGATCTGTCCTAAACTCTATCACTTTCCTAATTCCTTCCTAATTCTGGCCACTGGGTAGTGACAGAAAAGCATGTACTCAAAGATGCTACCTGGCGGTCCTCTTGACGACATGGATTAAGACTTATGAACTATAGAAAAGTAATGGAGGATTACTCCTAATGATAATAAAAATAAGCACACAATGCCTAATAAGGGTTTGAAAATGCGTTCCATCATTACGAAGATGGGGAAGGAAGGAAGGAAGGGAGGGAGGGAGGAAAGGGGAGGAAGGGAGGGAAGAAAGGGAGGAAGAAAGGGAGGAAGAAAGGGAGGAAGAAAGGGAGGAAGGAAGGGAGGAAGAAAGGAGGAAGAAGGAGGAAGAAAGGAGGAAGAAGAAGGAGGAAGGAGGAAGAAGAGGGAAGGAAGGAAGGAAAGGAGGAAGGAAGGAGGAAGGAGAAGGAAGGAAGGAGGAAGGAAGGAGGAAGGAAGGAGAAGGAGGAGGAAGGAGGAGGAAGGAGGAAGAAGGAGGAAGGAAGAGGAGAGGAAGGAATGGAAGAAGGAAGGATGGAAGGAAGGAAGAGGAATGAAGGAATGAAGGAATGAAGGAATGAATGAATGGAATGAATGAATGGAATGGAATGAAGAATGGAATGGAATGAATGAATGGAATGAATGAATGGAATGAATGAATGAATGAATGAATGGAATGAATGAATGAATGAATGAATGAATGAATGGAATGAATGAATGAATGAATGAATGAATGGAATGAATGAATGAATGAATGAATGAATGGAATGAATGAATGGAATGAATGAATGAATGAATGAATGGAATGAATGAATGAATGAATGAATGAATGAATGAATGAATGAATGAATGAATGAATGAATGAATGAATGAATGAATGAATGAATGAATGAATGAAGGAATGAAGGAATGAATGAATGAATGAATGAATGAATAAATAAATGAATGAATGAATGAATGAATGGAATGAATGAATGAATGAATGAATGAATGAATGAATGAATGAATGAATGAATGAATGAATGAATGAATGGAATGAATGAATGAATGAATGAATGGAATGAATGAATGAAAAAAGAAAGAAAAAAACGGAAGAAGATGAAGCAGAAGATATGGAAGAAGCAGAACAGGAAGCAGAAGAAGTGGAAGAAGAAGAAGAAGCAGCAGAAGAAGAAACAGGAGAAGCAGCAGCAGCAGAAGAAGAAGAAAATAAAAGACAATATCAGTCAAGAGGAAATAAATATATTCAAATCTAAAACAAGGAAGCACCACACAAAATCTATACTAGGGTTGTTCATAGTCTCAAAAATTAACACTGAGTGGTCAATATTACACCTGCAACTTCTGAACTTATTTAATAGATCCATGTCATATTTACCCTTTGAGTGGATTGCCATTGTTCGTTGACTTGTCCTAGGAAGTTATATCATAGACTAAAGAGGAAATGCTTTATTCTATGGTTGTATCTGAAGTCTTTGTCATTAAGTGCATTACCTTCAATTGACTGATTTAGGTTTTGGTTATTCTGATTCAGACAATAGTGTTCAAGGGATTGTAACACTGAGTGAGAAAACATTTATTTTGTCACATTAATGTATTAACAATTTAATTTTTGTTTGGTATTCTTTGAAATTGTACCACAGATCATGCACATTTCACAAGATGAACATCACTTATTCACAATATTAGGCCGCCATAAACTTGCAGTAAGATCACGACATTTTTATTTTTCAGTCAACTTTTAGTGAGTAACTGAGAAAACTACTTTACATGATCTTGGCACAAAAACTGAAAACTTGACGTTCACAAGATTGAAAAATTGCAAGTGTTCAAACTATTTTTAGGCAGCTTCTTAAGAAGTGTTCTGGGTAGCCAGAGTTCAAGTAATGTGGCTGAAGGGTTAAAAATGTAAAATAGCCTGTTGTTTTCATGAATGGGAGCTATTGAAAACAGATGTTGGAGATGGACAGTTTTTTAGGAAATTAAAATAACTTTAAAAAACAATAAAACTAATATCGATATATTAATAATAATATACTCACTTTGTGATAAAGTTTCCATTTGCTATTTAATTGCTCTAGACTGCGAAGATTTTGGCCAAATATATTAATATCTGGCTGTAAAAGGGATTGACCATAAGCCTGTAGTATCTTGATAAATTCCTCTCTATGTTCTACCGTTTCATTGCCCATTTGATTCATTGTTTGCAAAAGCGATGAGCGATAGAAATATTGCCATTTATGCATTAGAATAGCATGAAGAAGTGCAAACAAAGAAGGTTTTATATCAGGAAGGTGTTTCTGAACCTATAATTAATTTCATTCTCAAATTTTTTTAAAAAAAAAAAAGAACACATAAATAATTGTGATAAAAATTTGTGCATTATCTATGAACAAATATAATTAATGAATTTCTACAAAAATTGTCAGCTAGGCTTATTAATCAAATCTGCAGCAAAAATTTGAAATACCTTTATTATTAAAATACAATTTAGAATTAATTATTTAATAATACCCTAAAAAAGAACCAGAAAAACATTTGTTTTAGCTCCAATATGATTCAAAAGTGGAAGAAAATTACCAGTGGATAGACATGATCCAGACAAAGTGTTATGGTGCTAGGAACAAAACGCTTAAACTGGGGTCCAGGCTCAGCCATGACAAGTTGTAAAAGTTGCAGAAATTTATCCACTACACGAGCTCCTGCCCCACCCTCCTGACCTAGAGATGATGAGAGATGTTCCCTTCAAACAGAAAGCAATGGTAACATTACTGATACTTAGAAAATCTAAAAGTTATCGTACCTTTAATAAAGAAATAAGTATACCTTGTAAAAACATCTAAGAAAGTCTGGACAGTTGTTTCTGTAAACGAAGCACCAAGCTGCTGTTGCAGACCACCAAAAGCAGTCAGGAAAAAATCTAAAATTACTTCACACACACTTGGAGAATGAACATACGTTGGAAACATTGACAATGTCTGGTATATATTCATCTGAAAAGAAAGAATAACATATTAAACAAACATCATATATGTAATAACTACAATTTTTGACATACACTAATAATATTTAATGTGGAAAAATAACAAGATATTTTTCAGTTAAAAAACTAATCAGAATTACTACTTCTCAACACTAGTATGAATTATTTTCTCTTACCTTATCATAATACTAATAATAATAAAGAGAAGGAGAAATTCCAAAGAGAAATACAAAAATATGAAATACCTGAATTGCTGAATACAGAAGCTGTCTGGTATTAGAACTTTCAGACTGCATTCCAGTCACAAGATCATTTAACAGAGTAAGTGTGCTGGTTATTATAGGGCAGGCAGCCTGAGGTGAAACTGGGGAAGTGTGCTGAAGCTGCCGGAAATCTATAGTTAAAGATTCCAATAGCGCAGCAAGTAGTTTTTGTCGCTGGTCCCAACCTTGATCGGCAAGGCCAGCACACGGCAGAAGAAGAGTGCAACAGAGAGCCCTTTTCACTAGGCGTTGACTCTGAAGACAAAGGACACTTCTCTAATACACTGACACAAAATAATCTTAATTTTAAGTATTCTTTTGTGTAAAAGACTACATACAAAGAGAGAAAGGTACACAGAATACATCTTGTAATAGACAGCTACTTTTTTACTATTTTTCTCAGTCCCTACAACGTGTTAACAATGACACCAAGAACATCAGCAAAAGCAAAACCGGTATAATGTCAATTTTATTCATAATTTCAAACTTCAGGATAATTGTTTTGCTTTGATGTTTGTTTGCTTATTTATTTATGTACAAAGCCAGCGGGATAACCCACTTATAGGCTTATTATAGAATACAAAAATTTATAATATAACAATGGCAATAATATGTTTCAGTAGTGAATCAACATATTTAACAGCCGAGTTAACAGGTGCGTTTAAAGAGTCAGCAAATACATCAATGCTTGACTTAGCATTAGAAATAAATTCATTAACATTGACATAAAATCATGAAAAAACTAGTTAACATCAAATTGTTGTTAGTTGCAGTAATATTAAAAGGTCTATAGTAACAACAAGAGTAACATGGGACAGACAGTGGAATTTGCCCATGAATAGTGGGGCAATCAGCCAAGTACTTTAAAATCTTAAGAAACATCATTATCAAAGACAACTCCCTTCTACTGGCTAAACTTTGGATATGAAATTTAGCCAACAAATATTCATGGTCAACCCCATGAGGGGGATAATTTCCGATGTCTCTATACCCAAGGTACTTAACGTATGTTTACACTGAAATTGTTCTAAAATTTGTTACAATTATGTAACTTAATAAAATGTTAAATTTACACAATCTTTTTAACCAGTTAACATTTTAAATTTGATAAATACTTCTGCCATAATTCCTCAGAATTTCAACATGAAGCAAAAAAAAAAAATCTCCAATGAATTAAAATGACAAAATTTTTGCAAACAAAGAAGTACAGTTTCTTCTAGATTTCATAAAACATTTATCTGATGTTACGATAGAATCTTCCATAACATTGGATACAGAGACCATGAAAGTGGAGGTACAGAGATTGTGAGTGCAATCTTTTTATAGTTGGTGGTTGTGCTGCAATCTGTTTTTTTCAATAAATTATTTCAAAATTTTAAGTTTGATGAGTTCACGAAACTCAAATTCAGAAATGGTTAGCAATTTCCCGAAGTGTCAAAACGCTTCCCCATTGAAATCTTAATCATAAATTAAAATTTGTAACTCCTCTGAAAATATACTTTTGAAATTTGTGGATGAACAAACTAATAGCCAAATCATGGTAAACAAATGTTACATTAAAAAATTCAAGCCAACCTCAGAAGGAAGATAGGATAATGAAGCAGCCTTCCGGTAGAGATCTCTTACGGACTCCACTTCCCACAATCGAGCTGGCCTCACAGTCATTGTTAGACTTGCTAACAAATGTGCTGCTGAATGGTATAGCTTTGCTGGCTCACCCTGTTTTGCCAACAATGGTACAGTTGCATCTACTATATCTATTATAAATTGGTTATACATATGCTTGAGGCCAGCCTCGCTATGCATCTGGGCTAGCCAATGGCACCAGGCCTTCATTGCAGCCAACACCTGGGCATGCCTGCAACATCACACACCAATAATATACTTTGCAAAACTCTAAATTCTCACCAAACAATTATTCAATACATACACTTCAACCAAGTCTGATGTAAGCACTCCTGCTGACACCTGAATATGATGAAGTTGTAATCGAGATGCATAGGTAGCCATAGCAGTGAGTTGTGTCATAAGTTTCTGTGAATGGGAAAACCGAGCTGCAAGGACTTCTCCTGCAATGGATATATTTATGTTTAAAGAATGCTTAAAATAAATGGTATAGATGTGGCAAATTCATGTTTAAATAAAATTACTACAAATCAGTGGCAGTGACTAACTGTAGTGATCTTAGGGAATAGTAAAAACGTTATTCACAATTTCAAATTTCACTTTAACTATTTTGCTTTGACTTTAAATAAGAGACATATCTTCATAATTTCTATTTTAAAAACTTTTAACTACCATATTTACTCAAATACATTACCCTCAAATTTAAAAAGGTCTCCTGATAATTATCAGATTTAACGTTTCAAACTACTTACAATCACAATAAAATCACAAATGGTGTTGAGTAGAAAATTCTTTTTAATGAGATAGTTATGTGCCTGTGCTATCACTACTTTCTTCCTCTTCTTTTAAACCATCAAATCTGTCTCTGTCACTGTCTTTATCTGCATTGGTATGTTTCATTTTTGACTTATAGATTATGTACTCAGGTAAGTCATTATACTATACTGTATAAGTGACCACTTATACAGTATAGAGAAAGCATTGTTAAGTTGCAGAAAAATTGGTGAATTTCCAATGATATCAACCAAATGCATAAATCATCTTCCTGTACGCAGTAAATTACTTTCTCTAACATGTTGTGTAGGCAGCATCCATGTTTTGAGGATCCTTGGTACCAAAAAATTGCTTGATGACAAAATGTGTATCTGTGTGTCTATCTGGCTGTCTGCAGACAGTGTTAATGCCTAAACCATACGGATGATTTTAGCCAAAATTAACAGCCCCCATCAATCTGCCTGATTTCAAGTCCCTATGGCTTTGAAATACATATTTTGATTTTGGGGGATACTTTACATGAAGCCTTAACAACATTTTCTCAAAAATGGCTCAAAATTTTTTAATTAAATTTTTCCCTTGGATAGAGCAAAGAATGTTATAAAAAATGGTGCAGGTCTCATTTTTATTAAAGTGTCTTGATTTTCGAAAATTTCAAAAGTTGAACATTTTTTCAGTGTCTTTCTATAACTTCAATACTGAACATAAATTTTTTTTTAATGAAATCTTTTCTAAAAAATTCGGTCTTTAAATAAGGTTGGGTTCAACTTGTGGAAAAAAGATTAACTCTCATAAACTTAAAATGATTAATTCTCATTCTTATACATTTTTTACTTTGGAAGGTAAACACTCATGCATTTTTATTGCAAAACAATTGTATTAATTTTATTAAATATTAATCCATGTGCTGATGGAGAATTGTATTGCTCAATAACAAAAATATTTACCTATGAAGTGAGGATACATCCGGCCCACTGCTTGGGTAAGAGAAGACAAGTCTCTAAGTAGACAATGAAGGCGAAGGCACTCATGTTCTGCAGTAACAACCAACTTACGACAATCTTCATTTTCTTCTAAAGCTCTTTCTAACCTCATGTAGACCATAACTGATTCTTTCCAAGGTTCATACTTTCATGTAATAAAAATAATTTGTATAAATAACAAAATATAATAATATTAAATGTCAAAATACGTACATAAATATGTAATGAAAATAGTGAGAATACGTAACAAATACGTAAAATCAGATATAATATATAATATTAAAATACACTAATTATAAAACAGTTACCTAATTCAAAATTAAATTTATCAAAATTTTCCTAAACAAATTTTTAAAATATTACAAACATTTTAAAAATCATTTGAAGAGCACAAGTTGATGCACATTTTTCACTCTACAACTTCTCCGTCAGTAATAAAAGCTTTATCTTTTGCTATCCAAAAGGTAATTTAGCACCGAGACTAGACAAAATAAAAGGCTTTGTAAAAACTGAGGCCCTCGTACGATATCTACCACCAGCAAATAATCACTGCAGCATGCAGCATTCTCATTGAAGTGTTACATGTCAGTGATAGACAAACTTTCCCAGAAATTAAGGTTAAAGATCACCAATCCTGGTGTCTGTGATACTTTTCACACCTAAAGGTGAAAATGGTCACAGTCGCTGATGCGCACTTCCCGCCTCTCAAATAATTGAAGCAGGAGCGCCAGAGTGTAAGAACATCCAACCGCAACTTAAGGAAATGCATCTCAATTCGACAGTACTCAGTAATAATGTGGAAAAAATTTCTGATTTTTTGGAATACGTCTTTTGATAAAAAATATGTACAACATAAAAGAACATTGATAAAATAAAAAATATTTGGTAAAAATAGCAAAATATGTAATATGGTACTAAACATGTAAAAATATGTAATGAAAAAATTGGATACTGAGTTAGTATCTTAACGATTCACTAAGATTACCGTTGTGAGAACGATAAGTAGAAAGACAAAATATATGTAATTACATAAAAATTCGATCTCTACTTATAACCAATACTTTATACACACTCTATGTAATGAAAATTCTCTATAATGAAAGAAAGTACTTAGTCCCTTAAGTTTTGTTTTCGTTTACATTGTATATAATATGAACAAAATTTGCAATTCTCAAAAAATATATAATTTTCCTTACCACTTGATTGTATGTATCCATTGGTAACAATTCAGCTACTTTGGCTATCACTTCAATATTCTGCCTTAGAAAGCTTTGCCATTCTGTTTGTTTCTATTAATAAAAAAATAATTTGTTACATATATTAGTAAATTGCACATTAATTTGCAAATAAATAACAAAAATGCATTACACTTCTTACTTATTTAAAACCTCAAGAAAGCCATTTCTCTGAACACATCATCAGCAATGAATTGTTCCCATCTGGTAGTCGCCGAGAAAGTGAATATATTTTCCTTAAAGAAATGGCATATTATGATTACCACTTCCAAGTGAATTGAGTATTTAACAAATTATTGGATATTTACTCGCCTACTAACTTGCCAAGTGCATACAGAAGTAACAGGATTGCAAACTTTTTCACTGAACTCAGAAATAATGAATATAATTAATCATTACTCTTCTTCATTATACATACATTTTTTCTTTAAAATCAAGGGGGTATTTCATGCACTTTGCAAATCATTCATCACAGCAACGCAACAGATTCCTTGTAGAACTTCTTTGCATTCATTAAGTTTTGAAAACTAACTGCTGACAAATGCTCTTCGCAACACAGAACCTACTAAACATATGACATTTATTACTGTATAATGCAGCATACAATTCTTCTTCAAACAAGATTATATCTCTGAGAAAAAAAAAAAAGTCCTGATTCACCATTACCCACCCTTTTTTAAAATTAAATCTTACCACGCAGAGATTACATTTTATCCATGCGTTTGCTCCGGATAAACTCAACAAAACCTTAAAATACATACATTAAAAGAGACTTACATCATCATCTAGAGATTCATCATCCAATTCTTCCAACTGAGCTTGATTGTATTTGAATTGAGTTTTTCTAAGAATCTGTCCCACAAGAGAAACCAAAGCATCATTGTACCTGAAGTAAAAATAAATATATTTATATTCTTACAAAATACAAGTTATAAAATTAAGTATTTCAATATTAAAAAGCAACCATACCTTTCAATAGATGCTTTGTGAGTTTGCAAATGCTCAAGGAAAATAGTCCACACATCAAGACAATTATAATAGCCCTCCAAATTTGTCTGTTGGAATGTGTACTTAAATAGTAAAGTAAGAAATTCAAGAATTGGAAATCTAGAATTGTTTTCCAACCGACGAAGATGAAGACCAACAAAAAGACGCAAAAATTCTGTCACTTTTTCCAAGTATCTGAAAAGTAATAAAAATGTATTATTTTTATTGAAATATTACCAAAGAAGAGTTATTCCAAATGTTGAAATATAAACTCTACATTTATTCCTACACCTAATGAAATACTGGACTTGCAAAAAATGAATTTCGGTAGATACCGAATTTATCCAAATATAAGATGAGGTTTCTTCCAAAATTCTTCGTTCGAAAAATGGGGGATTATGCTTGAGTGGGTGAGAATCACTGTCTGTCCCAGCCACAAAACTCGCATGTTGATGAAACAATACGCTACAAAGGCGTAATAAGCCACGCTCATTTATCCCCGCAGTTAACACGCCACGGAATTATCAAATCACTGCAGTATTGGATGATATTAGATTTCAGAGGGTGTCGAGAGGGGAAATGGAATGTAAAAGGCCTCATGCCAATAAGAAAAACAAAAAAACAAAAACAAGCCTTGAGTAACTGCCGAGAGGCAGTTACATAGACAACAGGATCGCAGACATTATGATACGAATTTTAAGATAATGGTTCTGAAAGAAACTGAGACCACTAACAATGGTGCAGCTGGAAGAAAATCTGGGGTCACTGAAAGAAATGTTCGTAGGTGGAGTCTGATGAAAGACAAATTAGAGAAAGCAATTTCAATGCGTAAAACATTTAGGGGGCCTAAAATGGGAAGATTTCCTGATTTGGAGCAGCGAGTTGTCGAGTATCTGTAATGCAATGAAGGTTTCCCTATCTCTCGAGAAATTATACAAATGAAGGCACTTGAAATAAAGAAGAATCTTCTACAAGATGGCAAAAATTTCAAAGCGAGTATGGGCTGGTGCATAAGAATCATGAAAAGAGCTGACTCAGTGACTTGTGTGGTATTCTTAAATTATGGAAAGAACATGGCTGTCTGCTCAGTTAAATCGCAACGCTGACCAGACGGCCGTTTATTTTGACATGCCATCAAAAGTACCAGTTGAAACCAAGGGTGCTAAAAGTGTTATCATCAGAAGCACCGTGAATGAAAAGGCCACACAGTTATGCTTTGTGCCCTGGCTGATGGCAGGAAGCTGCCTCTGTATGTGTTTATGCGCAGGAAAAGAATGCCAAAAGAGAAACTGTCAACACGGCTAGTTTTCAGATGTCAAGGGAATGGGTGGATGACAAACGATCTGATGATTGGTTGAAGGTTGTTTGGAATACAAGACCAGGCTATTTGTTGAAGAAGAGAGGAATGCTGGTGCTAGATTCATTCGAGGGACACCTTACACGTGAAGTTAGGGAGCTGATATTAAAAAGTAACACAGATCTAGTAATAATTCCTAGTGGGATGACATTTCAACTTCAAGTAATGAATGTTGTTGTAAACAAACCATTCAAGGATCATCTCCGACAACTTTATAACGACTGGCTTCTTCAAGAAAACCATGCCCTCACTCGTGGAGAGAAATTTGCAATTTTGAAAAATCCAAAGGTTTTATAGTATTTACCCAAATATAAGATGCGGATTTTTCCTAAATAACACAGTCAAAAAAATGCAGGGCCATTTTATATTCACAGATTAAGCCTAGTGGGTTAGGGTTAAGATTGTACATTGCCATTCCGTGTCATAAAACTCGTAAATGTTGCCGTAACAATAAACTGCAAAGAAGGTAAAAATATTGTGTGTATCTACAACATGTAATTATATTCTCAGCATCTACCGTGAATTTGCTGGGCAATTCAGACAGATGTTTTTGAATAGACTAGTAAAGAGAGAATCTCAATTGAATGGCATTGTATCAAATGAAATGAAACATAATGTGAAAATGAATGTCAAGATTTTGTTACACAATGCAGGGTTGATGAGGTTGTGTGGAATGTCGGTTCAAGGCCCAGTGAGTGCAAATCTGCATTTTGAACTGTTAAAGAAACTAAGGCCACCAACAAGTGTAGGACAGATAGAAAATTTGGTGACAGACAGGAATGTTCGTAAGTGTCTGATATTCCTACACATCAGATGAAAGACTAAGAACAATGCAAATTCAATATGCAAAACTTTCAGAGGAGCCAAAGAGTCACAAGATGTGATAAGTTTGAGTGCCTGTTTATTAGAGTACTGCTTCGCCATTCACCTGGTGTTGATTGGAGAAATCGCAAAAAAACTACCATTCACAGCAGTCAGCCAGGTTGGAGAAACCACAAAAAACTAGCAGCCAACCTCTAGAATTCTCCTCTAGACAGCTGTTGAATTTGGCCTACCTATACAGCTAGTGTCAAAATTCCTGCCTCTGTCGGGACTTGAACCTAGAACCTCCTGGTCAGAGGCACTGCAGTGACATCAGTTGATGCCCTGAGCCATCTTTCTCCCGGTGGGTGGTCTTACATTCAGAGTCAACTCATACTTGGGTAAATATGGTAATAATAACTAGACCTAGTGCTTTCCCTACTTACATAAAACAATTGCAATAGTGAAACTATAAAAATAATTTTTGACATTAAATATTAAATCACTTACGTTTCATCAATCTGATCTAAATTTCCTGCCTGCAGCAAATTGTGTAATAAGTGAAGAGCCTGCTGAAATAAATTGAGTAGAAATTCTTCACAAGAACTAGGAACACAGTTTTTATACATTATTTCGTTGACTGCAGCCATAGCCAAAGTTCCAACACACTGACCTTCATCTCTTGGAGAACTCTGAAAAGAAAAAAATGAAAATGAATTAGAAGATCAAATCTAACTGCACAAATTATTTTTCAAGGACACAAAATAATTAAACATTATATTTTCCCAATTTCACAATTACTAATATGCTATTTAAAAGACAATATGCAAAATAGAAACAATATCACAGAAGAATTTTTTTTAGCAAGGGTGGAAGAACAGGGTTACTGAACTACTGAAACCCTGACCAACTCTAAGAAATATTTTGGAAGGGATTTCTGGATATGTTTCTTCTTTTAGCACCTGGAGGTTAAAAAAATTCAGTTAACGATACATAACATACAGCAACGGTAAAATATTACAATGAAGCTAGTATTCAATAAATAACTTCATAAAATGAAAACTAGGACACCAAATAGCAGCTTGTGCACCTTCAAGAGCTTCTCTCTATGCTCTATTTCCATAGTCAACACAAGGTTCAATGTAAACAAACAAAAATGTAGTTTTGACAACGTACTGAATTTGATGAACATCGCTGCTTCAACATTATCTTTGTGAAATTACACTAGTTTATTTGGTTTTAACAGTTTGCAAGTTTTGCATTAGAACAGATCTGAAACATTCTGAATCTGGACAGTGAATTTAGATATTTTTAATTATTCAATTTACTTGCCTGGGTAATGGTTGCAAGCTGAAAGAGGGCAGTGACCAGGTTAGGAGTGATGTAAGATGCAAGTGGCACCCATGAAAACAGATGTGCCAAGGCTTGGAGAGTGAGGCTAGCAATAGAATCGCTGTCATTTTCCAAACTACATCTGTTGCTTCCAAACATTGAGCTTAAAAGAGAACCTGAAAAATGAACAAATAAGAAAGAAGTTAAATGTAAGAAGTCAAGCAAAGAAGAAATCAGAAAACTTATAAATAATGTACAGAAATCCATGTATGATCAATGAACAAGCAATATGTGTTGACTACTTTTTTAGATCTAGATGTGTCCACAGTTGGAAGAAGTAACCAGCTGCATTTCATTTAATGTCAGTTTTTTATTTATTTACATTTATTGATAGCCAATGTTAAAAATAATACAAATAGTCTCAAATAAAACGATTCACAAAATAAAATTGAGGTAGTGAATTCACCTCATTCAGAGTGATTCACTAAGGACTACAAGGACGGACAAGACCAATAAAATTTCATGGAATACAAAAGAGAGTAAAATAGTTATTTAAGCACCAAAGGTGTCGCAAAGGTTCTAATGAACAAGTGGTGACAAAAAGCTCACCCAAGAACATTAGAACCAGGTAATGTCTGTGGTACATACATGATTTTATTTTCTACCTAATAATATTGATTCTGATTCAATTATTTACTAATTAACTAGATGTTAACTAGACTTGGTTTGTCTTTTCATATTTACCACCCATAATTCCCTCCATGCAGAACATGAAGAATCATTCAATTGTTTTCATATTTCCCTCATAAACACGATCCTCTCAAGGGGTTAAAGTACTTACGTTAGTGAACCAGGTAAATTATTATTTCTGTTTGTTTACATTGAACCTTGTATGGGGTCCAAGCCTTGGAGTTTAACCTACTATGATTTCACGATTTAGGTAAATTATGCAGTATATAACAAGCTCTGTATCAAAGGCAATAAATATCAGTAAAAATAAATAAATAAATTTAAAAAAAGAGACTAGTGTCATGCAGCAGCAAAAACGCAACCACACAAAATGGTTTTTCCAAAAAGTAGAACACAAACTGCTCACAAACAATAAATTTTTGTTACAGACATACGGTCACAATGAATACTGCTGTAGCACAATGTAACACATTACAATATACAATACATACATTTATAATACAACACATACAATATACACACATTTGTACTATACATTTCTTTACATACTGAAAAAATAAAAATATTTGCTGTTCCTTAATACAATATTTAAATAACTAATATAATAAATTTAAAAGTAAAAGGCCTCTTCCTTGGAGCCTTGCTGTTACATGACATCAGCTGATTTGTAAGTAGTGATCCAATTAATATGTTCTATGTGCAGCAAAAATGACAGGTGGGGAAGGAATAAGGCACAACTTGAAAGCTAGTAGAGACTAAGAAGTTTAGAAAACTAACAAGTGCGAGAACGTCTGTGCTATTCACTAGCACCACTAGTTTTTTCTAAATTTAACAGCAGGATTTATCCACTTTTTCATTACCAGAGCCCAGCTATAAGAGATTTCCTGACAAAAATTCACCATTTTCTGGAAAAAATTCACCACTTTCTCTTCTTATGAAGTATTCTTACGGTGAGAATGTAAAAAGTAATAAAAAGTAAAATACTAATTTTGAAACTGTTAGGGATATCTTAAGTTGGTCCCATGGGTACTGGTTAAATTGACTTTTAAATATCATGTTTATATAATCATAAGTTTTCTTCAATTGGCCACTTTTTGAAAATTTTGAAAACGTCCTTTGGCGTTCATGAAAAGTACCCCCCCTCCCCCAAATGAAAATATTGGTTTCAAATTCGAGGAGCTGCGTCATCAGCCACAATGATTGGGGAATCTCAATTTTGAAGAAAATCAGCTGAAGGGTTTAGGTGCTGGCGTTGACCACGGACAGACAGACAGACAGACAGACAGACGGAGTTTTACTGTCAATTGATTTTTCGGTATCAAGAAGCAAAAAATAATGGATTTTGGCAACACCACGAGTCATAGGATTTTTTTTCTAAATTTAGCAACATGATTTATCCACATTTTTGTTACCATAGTCCAGCTAAAAGAGTTTTTATGGCGAAAATTCTCAGTTTTCAGGCATGCTATTACATAATCTCTTCTTAAAAAGAATTCATAATGCGAGAAATTAAAAAAGGAACAAATTGTCCAGTTGTTCTAATAGGTTCTTTTAACTTCAACATTTTAACCAAAAATTGACAGTCAACATTCCTGTTTAAGGTTGCATTTTCCTTTTTTGCCATATTTAATTCTTAGCCTTGAAGACTGAAATATACATTCCCCGTGGAGACATCTTTATGAGCACAGTAGAGGCAATGGCTGCTGACTTGAACATGTAGGATGTACTGATGGCTGTCCAAGTTGAAAAGCGTCTCCCACTTGTGTGATCCCCCTCAATGAGTCAGAAGGCTTTTGAAGGATGATTGTACAATTAATGAGTTTGACAATTAATTGAGTTTTTCAGTTTGCTTTTACTGCATTCCCTAATTATCATAATTTTTAAATACTTTCTCTAGCTAAAAACAATGCAATGCGAGTTGTAGCACCCCAAGCTGAAAGGCCATTCTCAATTGACACTAGAATGATGCCCTCTCAGCTGTAGTGACACGCATACCTGACCTCCCCAAGAAACTTTGGAATGACATCATATGCTTTCTAGTGCAAACAGCTAAGTCAGATAATAAAATTCAATAAATTTTTGTCAAAAAGATAACCATTACATTTGATGAGGAACAGTATGAGTACCTGAGTGCACAGGAGATGTTGAATTGGGCTGGCCATGAGTCGGGGATGGAGGAGGGGTAGCAGTTACCCCATGCCTTTGCTTCTGTGCCACTCGTTCCAGCAGTGCTGAAATAAATGCAAATAATAACTGATAAAGTTAAATTCTCTTTGTTAATCATGAAGACTGGAAACAAAATACAGTACTATGGGGTAAGTTATGCATGAATATTTAGTATTTCCACCCACACCAACTATTTTTGTCTTTAGTCCCATGTCTGCTTGATTATGAAGCCTGTCGGTCCAGGAGTGAATAGTGTTCCTCCCCCACAAGCATGTGACATCTGCTCTGTGTTGGCTTTCAGGATATCCTCCACTTATCATCCCACCAGAGCACTGCCCAGCAATGTGCGGAGTGAGGGAAAGGAGTGAGTGAGAGATGAGTGAGTAAGAGTGAAAGATGAGTGGAGTAAAGAGTGGAGGAGTGAAGGAGTGGAGTGAGTGAAGGAGTGGAGTGAGTGAAGGAGTGGAGTGAGTGAAGGAGTGGGTGAAGGAGTGGAGGAGTGAAGGAGTGGAGGGAGTGAAGAAGTGGAGTGAGTGAAGGAGTGAGCGAAGGAAAAAGTGAGCGAGGGGATGAGTGAGTGAGTTGGAGTGAAGGAGTGAGTAAGTGTGCGTTAGATGGTTTGAGAGGTACAAATGTGTGAGTAAGAGAGGACATGGATGAGGAAGGGAATATTATGAATGTTTGTAACTTATTTGTTAATTGGTGTTTGGCAACCCTAGGGCCTTCCAGTCAAAGACACTGCAATGGCAATGGATGCTGTTACTGAGCCACCTCTGTTGATATGGGTAGAATTTACCATTTCGTGGATTCATTTACATTGTCTCATTCATGTTCATTTTTAAACAATGCACAATGTTGAATTCAACAATGTAAATGCACAATGCCATATTCTTCATGCTCAGTTTCATTGTACAACTACTATTTCATAACAGCTTATAATTAAGGTGTTATCTTCTGTTTTCAGCTATCATAAATGTTATTAAAGAAATGGTAAAAATAAAATTCTAAAAATGAACCAAAAATAAATGCACAGCTGTTTCCAGAGCTTCCGAAAACTTTCTGTAAGAATACTCGAGATCATTAATATGTCTACATCTCAAGTGAAATTACTTTGTTGCCACTTTCAAACCACACGAAATGAGAAATCCTTTTATTCTACATGAACTAAGAATTTTAAGACTTTTGAACTTGTATAAAGATAAAACAATGATTCTAAAGTGCTTTTTTTTACCACATTTCAAGATAATGAAAGATAAAATTAACTTATCATAATACATCCCTTATTCCTTTCAAATTATTCTGCATTCCAACTTTTCTAAATATGAGGAGAAATAAGTAATTTTTTTCTCACCAGTAAGAATTGAAAATACTTGAGGAATGTGAGCTAACAGCAGTCGTCGCAACTCTTCTTTACGTGATACACTGAGGTCTTCCCAAGGGCAAACCAATTCTTCTGAAGCTGTCTGCAGAAATACTAATCCCAGAACAGTTGTCTCGGAGTTCTGAATCAACTGTACGACAATAATAAACCTTATACCAATAATGACTTCATAACAAAAAGCTGTATATATTTGTACCATAAAAAACCAACCTGAAGAATGTTTGTGAAAAAGTCTGGATAAAAGTGTGGCCAATCTAATCGAGCAATATCAACCACTAACTTCACTAACTTGTTGCGTATAAAATTTGGAGCTGTTTGATGATGTTCCAGAGCTAATTGATACAGTGTAGCTTTCAACTGAGCACGATCTTCCCACATCAGACCAAGCCATTGCTTTGTAATTATTTTCTAAAAAAAAAAAAAAAAAAAAAATTAATTTTTCCATTTTTAATCATACAACATACATCAAGTCTATAATTAATTCATTACAAGGGTATGGAATAACAAGCATTAGTTTTGGTGTTTAGCACACAAAAAAAATTGTGTCCTCATAATTTATTTTAGGAATCTTCCAATTACATTTAAATGACAATTCAGTGCAGTTAATATTAATACAAATGATTACATAAGAATTTGTTGTATCTTCAGTAGGATTCTAATGCACTAATTACTAGAACAGACAGTATCTGATAATAATTTCTAGGATAAAAGTCATCATTTATTGGCTACAAAACTGAAAAATTTAAGCTGAACTGACTGAATTATTTATTTATTACAACATCAGTGTTTATTTTCTTAAGGAATCATAATAATCAGTATTTATACAATAAAATATTCAAGTTTTAATAAAAGATCAAAAACCAAATTTTTAAAATTTGAGCATTAAGGGTGTAATTGAAGATAAAAGGAGTCCTTTTACTAGACAATATCATGATTTTACATTTTAGTACATTAGGGAACATTTGTTTGTAATAACCCATACACATATAATGTCTTGAAGAATCTGTCAAACACTTACAAAATTGACTTCTTTGAATCGTTTTAAATTGTGTGCACAGATTAGGATAGAACAATGTGGAGGGGAAACCTTGTCATTTATGAAGTGTAGAACAAAGAAATGGACAGAGGCAAGATCCTTGAGGTACTCCTAGTGAATGGTTCCTGCCCCTAGACACACACAATTTATATCTTACACTTTGTAAGGAAGTCATACAACTTAAAAGGTGCCAAAGATACCAACATAATTTTTCAGTAATATTTGAGGTTAATCCTATCAAATGCCTTACGAAAATCAGTACATTCAGTATCAACCTGAAAGTTTTATTCTAATTTCTATGAGAGAAAATGTAGAAAAATTGCCAAATTTGAGAACACACAATACTTAAGTTCATCAATCAATATGTCAAATAAAGTGGTGCCAGTTTGCTGGTAATTATAGATTCAAATAACATAAGGTTGACCATAACAAGCAAAATAAGTCGACAATTTTAGGCAAAGCAGTCACAAGACCTGAATCTGTGCCACAAAATTTCTTCTTTCCGATTGACAGAAATAAATGTTACTACCATGACATTTAAAATTATATAAAATGAAATTTTCTGTTTGCTAGTGTGTTGGGATAACGTACCTTTACATAAAACAAGTAACAAAGAATATTCATACGGTTTACTGAATTAAGTTGTACATTAAGAAACATTAACAATGAAATATCTGAACAAGATAAAATGTCAGGAAAACTATCAGTAAAAGGAACATTCAGGATCGAATTATTACCAAGAATTTCACCTCCCAACCATCAATGAGGCTTCAATTCTAACTAGTTGCTAGACACAATCAATTAAGTAAACTCACCTCAATTGTAGTTAGGCTATACATGCAAACAAAATGATTTGAAGAATTTGACATGAAATATAGGCAATGTTTCCATGCCCCTTGTTGACTACTAAAATTATGTAGGAGACTTTCAATCTCACGTTTCCTGTCATTACTGGTTTGAGGGGCAAAGAATTCATTCATCAGAATTTCTAAAGCAGCTAAAGATTCACTGTCACTCGCCTGGAAATCAAATGAAAACATTTCAATTTTACAGTAAGAAAATAAACAATATTTAATGCACATTACAGTCCATTATTCAATATTTAATTCTCACCATGATTGATGCTTGTTATAACTTAACGTAATTTCAATTTTTTAATCATATCTCTTGAAAATGTACAAATAATGCAACTTGATGCATAACCTCACACCTTACAAGCAGGCACAAATGAATGAAATCGCTAAACTCTCTGAAGCAAAGTTAAGTTGCAAACTAAATTCACACGTAAAAATGCCTTGCCCTTCACACCACAACTCCATTATGGTCCATAGTTGACCATATATTCAATATTCCCCACATACGATGTCGAACTTCATGTTTTATTCTCGCTCCTACTTAAAAATTCCTTGACGACACCAGAGCAAACACTAATTCGAAATAATACTTTTTTCTAAAATCTGCCAAACCCACTATACGGTTTTGCCAAAAGGGAATTCACTTTCTTACAATTAATTCTTCAGAATTCGCAGTGCCACCGATAACAACCCCTAATATCCCTAAAGCATTAACCACCTGCACCTCCATGCCCGTTCGTCCCGCCCTCCCCGCCCATTCAACACGAACCGCTATCAACTTGGCAGTTGCGCACAGTTGCACACGCTCGCACACGCCACAGAATGTACATCGCCACTCGAGCCGTCAACTCGGGTTTTCAGCAGCGAACAGCTGTTCATGTGCCCTTCAGGAAAGTTTCGGGGCGATGGGCGTAAACCAGTATTCGTAGCAATTATCTCGTAGTGTTTTTTCAAGGGTTTCCAACTTATCATTGACAGTGACTTCTTAAAAGCGTCTGATCTGAAGCAATGGCCAACAGGTAATGTAATGGAAAACGTTCACTGATATTTAATAAGCAAACCACGAAAACAAAATTTGTTATTGACAAGTGTCAGTGACAGACTCATACTTGTTCGGATCTGAATAGGTATTTGTTTACTTTCTGTGCCAGGTATCCTTTTACCCATCCGCAAACTCGCCCGGGTATGGTCCCACCAAATTCTGCTGGATTTCCCACAATGAACATGTGGCAACACCAACCTCAGGCTCCTGGACTGAATCGCCCTCAACAACTTCAAATGGCAGAAGAACAAAGGCAACGAGAATACCTTAAACAGCAACAGAAATTAAGACTCATGGCTGCTACAACTAATAAGGTAAACCGTCACATTTCATTATTTCTGACCAAGAGGAAAGAATCAAATTTATCACTTAGTGAGTGTAACATGCTTGTTTATTGCAGCAGCCTGTGAATGCAGATAAACTGATAGAAAATTTATTAGAAACTAAAGATATGTTTAGGCCAAGAACTAATCTTCCACCTACTGCTTCAGCCACCATGCCCAACATTCAGGTATGTCACATTATTTTTCATGTTGATGTTGGTGAAACTGCATTAAGATTGAGATTTTGATTACTAAGTTAAATGAACTTGAACTTAACCCACATGCTTGTACGATTTTCGATCTCTGAACTGAGAAACAGTAAACAATAAATTGTTGGCTTAGTGCACAAACATTGTTTGTCTACTTCTGGTCATTTTTGAGTTAATATCATTTCTGTAGATATCTTGTTCATATCTTCCTAGTGTATATAAGGGATTGTTTGACTACATAACAATCATGAGGGATCATGTTTTCTCCCAGAAAGCAAACGGTGTCACTCCATAAGTAACTTCACCTTTACTAACTTTAAAGCTTGGTTTTCTAAACCAGGAATGAAACCAGGAACCTATGAAATGTGTGCACTAACCCATCAAAGAATTAATTGTGAGGCACATACTGATTGCTTATTAATGAATATGCTTCTCTGTTTGAAAATTAACATGATGCCAATATGTTTCTTTTAATGTATTAAAAGAAGCTCATACAATCATTCATGAAAGTTGATTAGTTACTTAATGTCCATAAGTTATTACTTGCAGTGCATTTTTGCAAGTCAAATATTTTCTTTGAATCAAATAAATGTGCTAGGTTTTTTTAAAGTTATTTTATATAATTAAACTTGATGAGTTAATATTAAGTCAAACAGAATACTGATCCCAAACACTGAACATCAGATAGCTTCTCTTTCAGAGAAATTCCGTTTTTGCCACCTGGAACACTACAAGTGGCTTTTGATACCTGTCAGTTTATTTGCTAACATAACTTACAAATTTAAAATGTCTTACAGTGGAATATACATTTTTTTAAGTTGAACATTTTGAGAACTCATCTTGCAGAGTTGGCATGTAGGTAGTATAGTAATATAGTATGACAATGTTACCAACATTGTCATTACTATATTGGTTAGAGAAAGTGACATTTACTGAAAATAATATATTTGTATTTTACTTGTAGGTTCCTGCTCGTCAGGCTGTTCCAGCCCAAGTCTCTTTACTAGGAACAGGATCAGCAAGGTCACTGCACTACCCTCAGGCATATTCAGCTCTTCCCCAGCATCATTCATCTGTCCCTGTCTCAAGCACTTCTGAAGCTGGAAGTGGACTACAGAAGAGAGCACCTCAAGAAAATAGAGTAGGATTTCAGTTACCTGCCTGGCTGTCTTCCCAATCCCCTAGTCTTCCGCCTTTATATCGTCATGTTTGGACACTTGTGGGAATAGACAAGGGCCTCGTGGACACTGCGAAAATTTTTCCCTTGCTGCTTACAAGTGGTTTGCCCACAGATGTGCTTGGTTATATCTGGGGTCTTGCTAATCAAAAAATTGCTGGGCAGCTGACAGAAGATGAACTCTATGTAGTTTTAGCTCTTGTTGGGCTGGCACAGGTAAGCCTGCACTTTTATTCATAGATTTGGAAAAAATTTCTATATTCTTTTGATGTTATTACTCTAATTATTTGTGTTATTTCTATTTTCCAACTTGTTTTTCTTTTTAATCTTACCCCAGGTAAACTTTGCTGTGTTGACTTTTGTGTAGCGTGGGTGACATTTGTCCTGAAATTTGAGCACAGGAGGGAGTCATATACTTATTTCCTCAATTAATGTAAAATAACTACTCCTGTTGAGCAAGCCTGGACAAGGGGTGGTTTTTCTGTGGCAACATGATCAGGATTTCAGATTAGTTTGATTGTCTCAATTAATGTTATTGAGAGAATAACTCCTATTAAATTCAAATCCCTGATTGACTAATGGGAAAAATAAAAATCACTATTGTATTCTGATAATGAAACTTGAATCAAGGATAACAGAAAATAAATTTTCTACCAGGAAACTCGATGAGTTGTGTGCTATTTTCATCCATTAACATTTTTTTAATTTTATTTTTTCTTCTAATTAGTTGGAACAGGCTTGAATTTTACCTTTTATTACTGAAGAAAAGATATTATTTATAATACCACGTAAGAGCATTATCCTTGTTCAATATATTCTTACTGTTATTCTTAACATGGTTTAAACCCCATCAAGCCTTTATCTTTATTTTGTTGTCATTTTTATTTGTACATATGACACACATACTGTGCAATATTGTTATTTTTCTCATATCAAGAGATGTTGATCATAGGGATATACATAAATTCTGAATTAATGTTTGTTTTGTTTTTTCAGAGTGGATGTACATTTAATAATCTCAGCGTATTGAATCTTATACCCCAAGCACCAATTCCAAATTTGAATCTCGGTTCTTTTCAACCACCTGCCTCGAGAACAGAAGTGTCTGTGCCACCCCCTGTGGAAGACACCTCTCTAGTGCTTGGTCTTGGTAGTTCAGTTACTAGTGAATCTCCAACATCAACTACCTTTTCTGCGTCTCTACCTTCAGAAGAATCATTTGATGACTTTAGTGATTTTCAGAGTGCTGTGTGTCCACAGGAACCCAAGCCCCAACCCCATCCTGACCCTGAGCCTTCACATGACAGTCCCATACACTTGAAAGAGACCACTTCGTCCACTCCTTCTGTAGCATTTCAAGGCATTTCACCATCGTCGGATGGACATAAGTTTCAAAGTATCTTTTCCCTTGGTAGCAGTAGCAGAGGCATTGGCAGTAGGTTAGCAAATCACTCTTTGGGAGCCCCTAAGCAAACCAAAAGTCGCCATCACAAACATCACCATCACCACCACCATCATCACCACCATCATCGTGCTGTCCATGGGTCGTCTGCTCAACAAACTCCGCAGTTGCAAGAAAATGCTGATCACGGGGGGCAGCAAAGTGCTCAGACTGCATTACAAGAGGAGGATGAATTTTCAGATTTTCAGCAAGCTAAGGAACCAGTGCCAATCCAGGCATCATCTGCAGGTTCAGGTGATATTTTCCCCAAGTGTTCTGTGAAGACTCCACCCAAGAAGCCATACATGTTGAAAGAAAGTGCGATTCGTTCTGACAAATTAGAATCAAGTAACATTTTTGATAGTCCTGTACATATGAAAGTAAATCTAGTGAGTAGTGAAAAGGAATCCAACACTACTATCGATTCTCGAATGTCCCTTCAGTCATCAGCTTTTAATACTAATGTTAGTCCAGTAATATCAACTGACTCACAGCCAGAACTTCTCTCTGTTGAGGAAGACAAATATAGTGCCTTGCGGGCGTTGTCTATAGCAGATCAAGAGCCAACAGAGTCCAAGGAGGTGGTTCCTGATGACTTTGGAGATTTCCTGTCTGCAGAACCAAGTTCTGCAGAAGATTCTTTTGCAGCATTAGCAGCAAGAGATGTAAAACCTGCTGTGAAAGCTGGTGATGTTGTTTTAGAAACAAATTCATTTTGGCCATCTGCGAGTGTGGAATCTCACAGTGCCGAATTTCAGCTCGATGATTGGGGAACTTTTGAAAGCACTCCTGAAGTTAGGGTATCAGCCGGTACAAGTACTTCTAATGATTTTTTGAGCACAACCCCAGTTTCAGGCATATCTTCTGCATTAGAAGGTCTAGATTTGAAGACTGCAGGCATAGACTTCTCGTGGAACGCTATTACTAAAGGGGGAATCAAAGAAGTTGAGAAAGGTGCTGTTTTCTTGGAAACTAGTACTGCATCTCCAGCTCCCAGCACCTCTGCAAGTGACACCTGGATGGAGCCCAACGACGAATTTTCCCAAAGCCAAAGTACTTACAAAGGTTATGGTTTAACATTTCTTGGCAAAATATATAACGACCACAACCAAGTAATCGGCAACCCCAAAAATGATTTATTTGTTTTAGAAAACGAACCGCAAGCAGTCAATGGCTCCTTTGTTATCAAGACAGAAGAGGACGATGAATTTGGAGAGTTCATTGGGCCTGAGGCTTGGCCTGACGACAGCAAGTTCACTACAAAGGAGACGGCTTTCGAGGGTCATGCTGTGTTGAGAGTCAAGGATGCTACATGTGATACACAATCGGTTAGCAGCCTAGAGCTTCCAGTCTTGAGTCGTCACGGATCTCTTCCAAGTCTAGATTTAAAGATCTTCCCTGGTGGAGCAGACAAGGCTGGATTGCTGCAACCATGGGATTGTTCCCCACAGGTAAAGTTTCTGAAGTTGTGTTTTTATAAATAAATTATTAACTTTGGAAGCCTTTTTAATTTACTCAATTTTATTTAGATTCATCAGGCGTTTGTTCAAAGATATCTCATTCAACTCAAGACCACTTATTGCTTCAGAGTTATGAAAAATTATTTAATAATATCATTTATTAGTCTTCTGTTTGTATGAAAAGTAGTCTTCAGTTTTTCTTGAATGTGTATAGTATCATTTGAACATCCAGCCTTTCTACATCCTTCTGCCATATATAAAAAAAAATAAATAATAGCATATACTATTGTTTGTTCGCACCTATATATTACCCACACACCTACTATTGTATTAATTTTTTACATATGGCATGTTATCACAGAATTTCATAAATGTGTGCCAACCACATTTGATTTGAATCTATGGGAAATTTGATTTTTACGAAATAAACTCTATCTATGTAGTGTGTTGTGGCAGCTATGATCTTCTCTGTTTGGATTGGATCACTTAAAAAACATGCAAGATGTTTTAGCCATTTTGCAAATTCTTTGTTAAGTTCTTGAGATTGGAAGGTGCCACCAAGTTTACAAACTGCAGCCAAAGTATGGACTGAGATACCTTTAACTAGGACACGAACCTGTGGATATTTGAAAAATTGAATTTATCCAAAATTATTGAGGGGTTGATATTTAGAAGATCTTAAGACTATATTGTGTAGTAAAAATTATTTATTGTTAATTTATTAAAAAATAACCAATCTGACAGTTCCTTTAGTAGGGTGTACATTTCCATCACGTTATTTTATTTCAAACATTGATAATCAAGTAGTAAAAAAGTTCTAGTAGTTCACATGCCATTATCATTATTTTGGAGTTTAATAATTTGATTTAAAATACTTTCATTACTGAACTAATTAGTTTTGAGACAATATTAATTGAAATTAAAAGATATTAAAAATAGTATACAACAGAATATTTGAAAATCACTGGAAAAATCAGGCTTCAATTTGAAGGGGCCTTGGCTTTTGTGATTGGAAAAAAAAAATATTCATGTAATTATTGCTACAAATTGTGCATTAAGTTTAAAAATATTTCTCTTTTAAATGCCAGTCTTACTGTTATTGAGATTTTCTCACACATCTGGAATTTACAGGGTATAGATCTTCAAATAAAAGAATGGTGCCGTTGTTTGCAAAGCTGCCTGCAATTACTGCAGGCTGCATTAGCCACATTTACCAGCATCTCAAATGATTCCATCATGGAAGAGGTAGTCACTGCTCATGAAGGCAAAGAGTATTTACTGAGTAAGTTGTGACAAAAAAGAAATTCATTGGAAAGTGAACAAATGTATACAGAGAATTTTTGCAAAATAAGAATGTTTTATGTTACAGATTTGCTGGAAGTCTATGGCATATGTAGGAGGGTGAAACAGTCATCTTCTGGAGTAACATCAGATTCAAAACTGGATTCAATACTGGCAGAAGTGGATATTGTATGGAGCAGCATGGAACCATATTTTACCAAAGCTGAATTGAAGGTAAAATAATAAATATGTACTCTTCCATTGTAAGACAGATGTACATTTTTATTCATGGAGTGATGTTTTATTTATCTAAGGATTGGCAGGTAAAACTGTTTGTTAATTAAAATTCTGGATTTTTCTTCCTACATATACCGATATTTTCTTGCAGGTTGCAGATATGGAATTTGGTTGTAGTGCTGTAGATGGAAGTCAAGAACATTCTGCTTGTGGAATTTGCCTTACAAGTGTGGGAAGTGAAATTGTTCAGAATAATCATAATAATATATATCCACTTGAATATGGTGGTCAAGTGTATCATGCAGCTTGTGCAAATCTTTGGGTCAATTGTGTTGATTGTAGATTGCCAGCTCTTGCATCTACTGGTTCATTATTGTAAACACAGTGCCAAAACCCACATTACCAATTATTGTATTAATATAGTATTTAGAGCAATACCTAAATTGTACATAGAAGGTAATGATGTTAATACATGGAATATTCAGGGCATTGGAAGAAATGCCCAATGACACTATATCGAAGCCAATGTGTCTTGTGTTATGCGAGTGTGAAATGTGTGGTGTAATGGTAGGTGCTGTTTAGCTAGTCATATAATACCTCATTTCATAAACTTTCATAGTGTGTTTACCTTATAAGATTTCCAATCTGGAAGAGAATAATATGGTATAGATCTGATTTCAACCAAACAATTTGCATTAAAGCACGAAGAGAAAGTGAAATGAAAGAAGGCATTATATAGACACTAAAATAATTATAATATTAGTTCTAATCAATATTATGGATATTTTATTTTTTTTGGTGTTGGTTTTTTGATTTTCTTTCGTTACATTTGAAGGGACCAAAAGTCTGTTAAGTCTAGAGTATTGAGATGCAATCCTTTTTAAATTTTACTGCATTAATACTGAAACTCAATATCATGTCAATATAATGCTGTAAAAAACAGAGCAATATAAATATGTATTTATCATATGTTTTGCACAAATCTTGTATAAGATGTACTTCTGGAGGTGCAAGGCTGAACTGAGAATGTGGATATGAAGTTTTATTGTTACTGTACATGACTAAAGTAATGTTTGAGAAAAACATTTGTGATGTATTGTTTAAAACCTTGACAATTTTTGTAGCTTTTTTTCTGTTATTGCCTGCATTACAATAAAAAATAACAATATATGGCACAATCACCATAAATATATTTACAAATAACTAATATGAAATAATTTTTACATCCTTATTCTTTTGTCCACTGCTGCATGAATTGGTAGAGCAGGATATTAACCAGGATTAAGAATAAAATGATTTCGATCAAAAGAAAAGTACAAAAAGGAATTGGAAGGTGGTTGCCTTGCAAACATTTGTTCAACAAATTACTCTATATTAGCTGAAGTAACCCAGTATTGCAAATGTACTTATCACAACAGTGGCATAGTTAGGGGATGGTCTGCTCCATGTAACACCAATTAGAAAAGTTTGCTGTGTAAATCTCAAAAAGTGTTTTTATAAAAAAACATACATTTGTTAATTAGTTATATTCCTTTTAGAATATTTCAGTTATTCTGAATTACATTGTTTTTTAAAAATAGTATAAAAAAAGTCATGTGCAAGTATACTTGTATTTTTATATTTAATTTATAGGGGGGTTATTCCATTAGTTTTGCCCCAGCTGACACCAATTGAAACTATGTCACACAATCAACTCTTGGTTAGGAAAAGGCATTCGTTCTATTAAGAGCAAAATAGATATAAATTTGCCTGCAATCACGCAATGAATGGAACGGAATCGTCTCTTTTCTGCACAGGGGTTTTTTAAACCATGTTTGGAGGCTTTTATACTTACTTTCACCGATCTCTGCCCCCCTAATTTAAAGATAAGTATAAAAATAATAACAATTTAAAAAAAGAATAGAAACAACTAAACTCATCACTGACTGTGAGTGGCATTCTCGCATCAACCAGCAACATTCATATTTACTAACAGAACAAAGTATTGGCATAACTTCCATTAGACACTATATTAGTTTGTTGGTCGAAGAAAATACAATATCGAAGCCAGCTCTCAATCAGTCCATGCATTTCATTTAAATCTGCCGCAACAAGTCAGCTCCCGTTAGCCCGGGCGCCGGCCGTGCTAAGGGTGCGGAGGCAGCTCATCATTAATTACTTGGAAGTTGGAAAAATTAAAATTTTAAGCTAGCTCACCATTAATTATCAAAAATTTGAAAAGCAAAAAATTAATGTTTTCGTAATAAATTAGCAATTAAATAGTTCTAAATGGTAGCATAATTGGTTTTGTGGTAACCGACAGTAGTGGTGCCAACTTAATCTTGAGCTAGCTCACCAAAATTCATATTTACGATAAATATAATTTTCATATATTCTTTGATTATAATTTAATTCTTGGGTAAATTTAAATGCATTTTTTCTAATTAATAATTTCTAAATAGGTTTTCCAAATTTTGATCTTGGCTCTTCAACTTATTTACTAAGCACGATTTTTTGAGCTAGACTCTTGTTACTGACAAACTAATCTGGTTTTAGAGGTATAATGGTACAGTGCGACCATTTTATGTGCTGGTCACGCGGAGATTTGGCCTCGGCGAACGAGACCACGGTTGCTGGGGAAATTGAGACAGAGCGATCGGTAGAATCGCCGAAGAGGGAAGGTGACTTTTCCTACTGGAAAGTTTAATTGTACTCGCGTTATAGTAAATGCTGGAACTGCTCCCTACGGCTCTGATACATTCTTGACGTCTAAATAAGTTCTATTTTACTCTATAAATGATGTCCTGTGGTATTGCGGAGATCTGTTCCTTTATATTGTGCCTTAATACATCTTCTATGTGGGAATTTATAGATGCGATCTTTCAGGGATACCCAAAGAAAGAAGAATCGCACAGATCCAGATCAGGAAAGCGAGCAGACCACAAACAACATGTGATAATTCTGTCTCCATAAACGGCATGTAAGCTCTTAAAGAAACTGAAACAGTGTGTGCGGTTGCGGAGTCCTGTTGAAAATGACCGTAAATACCTTTTCATTTGTCAACATTTGGAAGAAAGGCTCCAGGATACAATGTATATAATCGTTTGACACATTTGACGTGTGTGTCATACACAAACACTTTCTGTTTGAGAGTGAACTTCGAGCGAGCCATCACAAACCGGACTTTTCAACAAGACTCGAAAGCATGCCTTTTGCAGATCAGGGCCTTGAAACATTGCGATCCAAGCGCAGTGTTCCCCGGCGAGTGAGGGCCCGTCAGCCGAGCAGAACTTTCCACGATGCGGCACGCTAATAAAATGTGTTCCTGAATAACAATGAAGTGTGAACCTGAATAACAAAAGTCTATCTCGGAAACCAGATACATTGTATAGCTATCAACATACCTAGAAGTGTTATGAGTGTTATTACTGCTGAGGCCAAAAGTTAAAAATCGAGGTGGAGCGTAGCGGAGCCGAGATTTTTAATTTGGACGAGGTAGTAACAACAATATTTCGTGGTATGTTCAGTATTTTATCGCTCACCATAAAATCTTACGAATTATGCGAAAAATTACATTACTGCGAACGCATGATTTTAGTACGATATTGTGGGGGTGTTGTTTGCGATATATCTATATAAACAATATTCGCATACGTGTTTCGAGAAAGATGGATGCATACAATTCTCCTGAACCTAAAGACACAAATGAAACGAGGTTCTGTTGGGAAATTGACTTCCAGTGGTGACACCTTCACATCGTCAGTAAATATGATTACTGGAGTAGAGTTTCGTTTGGTGAAATGTAAGGAAAATGAGGTTAATTTACCTAATATACATTTTTCTAATTGTATTATTAATAATATTACAATTGAGAGTAATTATTCCCCAAACCAACGTAAATTACTACTAAATTGTTTGAATCTGATTTGTTTTGTACAGCGCCATATTTTTTCTTAACAAACATTTGAGTTGCGATGAATCGATGGTTGTTTACGTTGCTAAGGGTCTTAAAACCCGTTGCAGGCGAATGCCGGAGCAGTACCCTAACAAACGGGCCACAGACCGCGCGCGATCTTTTATTCCTCTTCCTTGTCCTATCCTCTCCCCTTACACACGCACACTTACACTAACATGCACTACGCTACCACATATTCCGGGAGACCGGTCGGGAGCTTAGGGCTTGTCCCGGCTGGGGCGGTGCCCCGCTGGTGGGAGAGTCCTGTTTAGGAGGAAACCTCACTAGCCGACAGTAGGTCGGCGCCGGATCTCGCCATCCAGCGGGGGAAGATCACCGCCATCTCCCGAGAAAGAAAAAAATCACTACACTTACGGGACTAATGACCAAAGTAGTTGACGCGCCCGGACACACGAAAAAATCAATAAAAAAACAAACAAAATTAAGCCACTGTCAATAAACACCATAAGAAATTGAGAACAGTATTGTCTTCAGAGACCAGCTAACTCGTACAAGGCCACCTACACGCGACAACTGGAGTCACAGACTGCGACATCGGCGGAGACAACCATGCGCACGAAGTAGGCATATGGCCAGGAGTACATCGGCCACAAGGACAACGCGACCGTTCTCGCAATCTTCGCGAATGTGGAAGGCGACCCATACAACTTTCGCATCCACCAAAATAAATTAATTCTTTAAATAAGAGTGACACTTGCAAAACATAGTGTCGGACAGTATGAATATTTGTAGGGAGGCTATGATTTATATAATACAATACAAATTCCTTTATACTGAACAGAACAAAAATACATTTTACTGTAGAAAAACTTGTTACTGAAAGAATATCAGCGTTATGATTTTAAATGCGAGCTGTCCAACTAAGAATGATCGACATTTTATAAAATCTTTCGAAAAGATGATGTAACCAAAAACGTGACTGAGAACAAAAGATGAAAAGGATGGAAAATCTAAGAGTTTTGTTTATTCGAATCAAATATGTCACAGACATCTTTGCCTTGCACAGGTTATCTGATAAAAAGAGTGTCGGTCGAATGTATTGTATTATTACACATTCAAATGTGTTAATACTTTAGTGACATTAATTTTTTTTCGGAATTTTGACATACAACTTTGTATTTAAGTTGCTATTTCGTAATAAAGAAATAGCAAATAAAAAGCAATTTAAACTCAAAGTTGTATGTTTTAGTAAAACTGAAACGGTTTTACTGATTACTGACAATTTATGTTTATGTTTAGTTTTTTAGAAATTGTTAGTGAGACACATCTGCCTTATTGGTCTTTCTGGGAATGAAGGAACAATAATACTGAGAAGAAAATTATTTTTTCTATACTTTTAATTTTGAAACAATACAAATAATAAAAAAAGTTATAATAATTACATTTATTTTAAATAAAATTTGGAAAAGCAAGGATCAACTCAAAGAGATATTTTGCATTCCTGATACATTGTGGCTGTTCTTTTCTTCTTTTGTTGCACTCCTGCTGGCTTATAACTACAAAAAATACGTATCATCGTAAATATAGAAAAAAATCCCAGAAAGCAATTTCAGATGCAATATAATGAATTAAACAACTAAAAATAAACACCAAAACAACATAAAACGCACAGGAAAAAAGAAAACTGAGAAAAGAAAAGGGGAACTTCTAAATTTACACAACTTTGTTAGGTCTTTCGGCCTATCAGATAGAAATAAAAACATTTTATAGCTTTCGTTTTATCGCTACGACGACGTGCGATCCTCGTATTCCGAAGTCCGCGTATTTCAAAGTCTTTATGCAATGGTCTTTTTATCCCGAAGTCTTCGTATCTCCAAGTACAATTATCATTCGTGAAATAATCTTATTAAATACTACTAGTCGGTTGTCGCTAAGCGACTCGTGGATTTATCGATAATTTCTTCATGAACGTAATATTACCTATTGTAATGTAGGAAGACGTGAATGCGGAACTGATGAATGCGCAACTGTTTTTCTTTAATCACAATGTTTCAACCTCTGATTTGGTTTTCTTGGGTTTATACCTTTGAAAGTAAATACAGTGTTACAATAAATACTTTAATAAAATTTCGCAAAAGCTTGAAGTTCCAGCATAATTATTTATGTTTCAACTTCCAGCAATTTTTAGCTAATTTAATAAAGTACATACCAAAACCCAAAGGCTGAAACATTGTAATCATTGTTCAACTAGTCGCACTTCAATATATGAAATTATTTAAACAGACATGAAAATAACATTTTTCAAGTTTAAATTTGATTGGTACGATTGAAGTTAATAAATGGAGAGAGAAATAAGTGACGACTCTCATCTTGTGAGTAGTGTATTGTAAGAGCTGGAGTTAAATGCAGTAATATCATCACTGGAATAAATGTTACGTAAGCCGAGCTGTCTCCTTTCAGATCGAGAAACCGTCGGTTCTGCGTCGTTCATTAATACTGAAGAGCGACGTCGTTAGATAGGAGTCTCTGTGGAGCTGACCTCACCTGGTTGCTGATGACAAGAAGTGGGAGTGAAGTGGGCGAGAGCGCAGGTTGTGGAACTGGACTTATCGCTCACAGTTGCGGAACATGCTTTGCGGCAGAGATTCCTAAAGTGGGGTCCCGCGGGGAGAAATCAAGAGGTTCGCAAGAGGTTGCGCGAGGGATATGTACATTTTAATATAATTTATGTAAGAAATGTAACCTTAAAGCAGAAACGGCTCACCTAAAACATCCTAAAATTGCCTTTAACTTCTTGTCTGCTAAGTATTAACAGGCCAGTCGTAGCGTCATTTAGCAACTCTTAACTGACAATAGTCACCGATTTCCAATAGCTAATCAGCAAATGATGGAACTAATGTCCGCATTGTACTTTAACATTTCATTTGTTGTCCTACGAGTACATTTTTAATATCAATAGTCAAAAGACGTTTTACAGATTTACATAAACCTAAATGCATTGATACGCTGGTAGGCCCAGACTTCGTCAGAGATTGTTGCGCCGAAAGGCAGACAAAATGCGTTGACAGAATTAATGCCCAAGTGATTTGCAATTTTTAGTTCAAACAGTTCAGCGCCAAAGAGGTTTGAGAATCTCTGCTTTATCGAATTTATCGACTAGAAAAAGGAATGAGTCAGACTCGAGATACAAAAGTAGGAACTAGTTGTTCCCAAAACCGTTTGTAGTAAAAACAGAGAGCTAAGAGATTTAAAATACATTGTTTTAATAAACGGACTATTATTAAGAGATCCTAAGGTCACAAGAATAAATTGAAATTTCACCGGAAGTTCTTTTTATCATTCTGCGAAATGAAATAGCTACCCCTTTTTTCTTATCACATGCGAATCTACTGCGAATAATGCTAAAAATTTCAAACCAGATTAAAGGTTACACTTCGCCAGAGATTTAGGTGACGTTCTAAGGCCAAAAGCTTTCTAATCATGTATCAAATTATTTAGACTATTCCACTTCCACGAAATTAAGACCAATAGTGTTTAAGAATGCATACAAACCAGAGCAGTGATTAAAAAAATCAATTTTCTTTATCAATTGTAATTAGCAACTTCTCTTTACGACAGTGGCGCCTCGTGCTTAGAACCCAATCAGAAGCTGCGATTTATCCTTTTAGGAAGTTCGATCCCTGTGTCGATGTGCAACAAAGCGCGCTTTTCCATTATACCATTCAAATAATAGTTAACTAAAGGAAACGGTGAAAAGATTTGGTGATACGCCAGAGAAAGAAATATACGATATATTTGACAAGGAACTTCCAGAGACCACCGATAAAAATAAAAATGTATGTTTGGCAACACTTTGAAAATGTCTATAAGGACCAAAATTATATATTAGGAAAATATACATCATTTCAAGACATTGCGAATATTTTAAAGGAAGTGAAATCAAATAAACCCGCATATTTTGTGTTTTCGTTACTGTATTTTCTATTTATTCGTATTTGTATTGTAATAATCCTTACTTGTAGAACATGAACAAGTAGGTTATACGTATGTATACATACTAGTATGCTACATATAACCTAACTTAACCTTGATTTTAACGTTACAGACGGCCTTGCATAAGTAAACAGAGAATGAAGGTTGATGCACATAGCACACATAATTGAAAATAAATAAACCTACCACAATTCATTTACATAATGAGTATGAATTAACCGGCTTTTTAAATTCAAATTTCATTCTTGAAATTAGCCTATTCCGCTCATGTTTTAAAAATTCTCAGTTTCTAGAATTCGACAATTTCCAAACAACTTGCGGAATTACCTATGATGATATTTTTTGTTTGTTTATTTATTTTATTTTATGTATTGTCATCAAACGGTACTTGTATGTTTTTGTGTATTTTTGTGAATTATTCGCAAAAGCAGTGTAAACTATGTGAAGTATGGAAAGAAAAATCATCAAGACTTCGTTTTTAAAAAACAAACAGTTTTGAGTTCCTTGTTTCCAGATGTTAAATAAAATGCGCGCAAAGATTGCCAGAATTAGTGTCTCAAAATTTGGCTTCGAGTGTCATAGATGTGAATAATCTGAACCTCGTACATCTTGTGACGTTCAAATATTAAGTTGCGTAACAAGTTTTTTCGTTTAAAGAAAATATTTGTTATTTCAGGTACTTGTTTTGTAATCTTTATGACAGTTCAGTATGAGGGGGAAGAAGGTTTAAAGAAGAGGATTGTATTTATCTTGCATAAATTTATTTATTTTAAAATTCTTATAATTAAAACACGAATAAATCCTATCCACAAAGCAGCTTTAATTCCACATGAATTACAGAAGTATTACAAAGAAGTTGATGCACTACATTCAAGGACTACATACATTAACGATGGTCAGCTTGCATAAAAGTGCAACTTTAACTGCAATATACAACAGGAGTCCTAATGCATTTTCACTTTCTCAATGTACAAGAGAGAGAGAGAGAGAGGAACAGTAATTATAAACACGTCAATGTCAAAAAACAAAATATTGACAAAATACGCATTTTTGATGACAACCGTTTGTTTTATGTGATACGCTCTTCATGTTTCAACACAGCACTCACGTATCTGTTATGGATCCATGTGAAGATACATTTGATGTTGAATGAATTTAAACCGTTAGGAAACTTATTTAGTTCAGACATTTATGCAAATATTGACTTTAATGTGTATTACTGTAAACCCAATTCAGTGTTCTACGTGCATTGTTAAGAGGGTAAGTTTCGAAATTCCATCATAATCGTTGATAAACGATTGATCGATCGGTTGATTGATTGATTACACGGTTCAAAAAAATGTACTTTAGAATACTTGCCTCTCTCTTCCTACCGTAATTTGTGGTCGAGAAAAACGAATATAACAATCATTTTCTTTTGTTAGCTCTAGTAATTTAGATATAATAATTTCAAGTAGAAATACTAAAAATATAGGCCTACTTCTGAATTCTTTATTTTCTGAAAATAGCCAAAGTACTCTAATTTTGGGTCGAAAATAATGGATGTGATATTAGATATTGTTTAGTATATGTACATCTGGGTTAATAACTTCACTATCCTCAAATAAAAGGACTTATTTTCGTGAATGTCTTTTCTTTGCTCGTCACTTGTGTGTCTTCTTTCATGTCTTCGTCGCTTGTGTGTCTTCTTCGTGGTTTGTGTGTTCGCTTTTCTGTGTCTTTCTCTTGTCACTGTCCAACGATAGTCCGCAAACTTGGCAATGTTTCATTTCCCCCTTATACCTTCGTTCCTTTTGCAAAATGTTATGATGAAATTGCTCCCCATGTTCGTCACTTAAGCACAGCAGTTATCCACAGGAATCCAGGTAAAAATGTAGGAAATGAAGTTTATCCTGTGAAGATGTAGAATTTCTCCCTTCCACAGTTTTTCTCTACATCTGACTGTTGAGGCTACTCTTCCGGAGGGAGTGATCCAGGCCGACCGACTCCACGTGGTTGATGGCTGATGGGATGTGGTAATTTACAGTATGCCTTTTTTTTCTGGGCATAGAATGCAGGCAAGAAGCTGTACAGAGTATTACAAATTACCCATAACCCCTTCACTGCTGTGCTCAGATGTGTCAACACAATCCACATGCGTTAAATTTCGAAAAAAATTCCGCATAAACTGTTCGGGCTATGTCTAAGAACCAAAAGCTTACTTGAAGTTATGAATGTCATTTTCGTTTTTTCCATCATCAAATGAATCAGAAATGGTTATTTTCAAGCCGATTGTCACGAAAAGATTTTCACTATTGGCCAGTGTTATTTACAATTTCCGTCAGCGTCAACTACGTTAAGTAGTTGTTCCATAAGATTAGTACTTGTTTTGTCCTGGGAAGTGGCGGTGTTCTTGATTGAAATGTGAGATCCGGCGCTGAAATGTAATACCCATTTGTTCCGGTGACTCACCTAGCTGGGCACTACCTTAGCCGAGACAAGTTCTAAGCTCCCGACTGATCTCCCGACATGTGTGCGGCAGTGTAGTGCATTTGTGTTTGTCTGTGTAAAAGGAGAGGAGGAACAAGGAAGAAGGAACAAGAATGAGGAGGGAACAAAAATGTGGCTTCGGTGGTGTGACGGTTAGCGTATAGGCCTGTTACACTCAAGTTGGGGGTTTCAAACCCCATCGAAGCTGTGGATTTTTAAGAGCTAAATTATCCTTCGTACGCCTTTCGAGGGGAAGTAAAGCTAACTGTCCCATGTTGTAGATTTTCTGCATGTAAAAGCTCCTCAAGCCTAAATGAAGCTACTGGGCAAAATTCAAATCGCCTGTTTCGTCGCCCGAGTGACACTTCCTCTCTCTGCCAGAGCGTGAAAGGAGCGTAGTGGAATTTGCGTGGACAGGAGGAAGAGTAGGTCTTCTGGACTGAGCCTCGCTGCGAAAAATAAGGATCATTCGGATTCGGTGGTATAACGGTTAGCGTATCGGACTGTTGTACTCGAGTTTGCGGGTACCCGATCGAAGCCGTGGATTTTTAAGGGCGAAAAAATCCTTCGTACGCCTTCCTTCGGAGGGGAAGTAAAGCCGGCTGTCCCATGTAGTAGATTTACTGCATGTAAAAGATCCTCAAGCCTAAATGAAGCCTCTGAGCAAAATTGAGTTCTGCCTGTTTCATCGTCCAAGATAATACCTCCTTTCTCCGCTAGCTGGTGAAAGGAGCGTAGCGAAATTTGCGTGGTTAGACGGAAGAGCGGGCCTGATGGCCCGAGTCTCGCCACGTAAAATAAGGCATTAACTAACTAACTAATCATTGAATTAAATTGAAGGAAATATCATGCGCGGTCAATGGATAAGGTAATTGTAAGGATACTCTCGTATTCGTCTGGTATTGATCGAGGAACCACGGAAAACAACTGATCAGAGCCGCCGACCGCTAAAATTCTCCCCCAGTCTGAATTTGACCTAAAGCTGTGTAACTGGTGACGAAAATCCACCTCGTAGTGACTTAAATCCTAAAGTGTTTTAATCCGCGATATTGGAGAATCATCTTAGCTGACCTTAATCGACAATGGCAGAATTTCGGCACCAATAATCCTTATCTCTTACACACCGGAGTTCGACAATGATAACACACAAAATGTGTAGAATCAATAACAATATCAATAACAAAAGACCGGGAGCGGTAGCTCAGTGCATCAACTGATGCCACTGCAGCACCTCCGACCGGGAGGTCCTAGGTTCAAGTCCTCACGGCGGCAGGATTTTCGACACTAGCTTTTCAGCTAGGTCGAATTCAGTTGCTGCCTGGAGGAGAATTCTAGCGGCCGGCTGCTCTGATCGGTATTTTTCTGTGGTTTCTCCGATCAACACCAGGCGAATGCCGGAGCAGTACCCTACCAAACGAGCCACGAACCGCGCGCGATCTGTCCTTCCTCTTCCTTGTCCTATCCTCTCCCCTTACACACACACTTACACTAACATGCACTACACTACCACATATTCCGGGAGACCGGTCGGGAGCTTAGAGCTTGTCCTGGCTGGGGCGGTACCCCGTTGGTGCGAGAGTCCTGGTTAGGGAGAAACCCCACTAGCAGACGGTAGGTCGATGCCGGATCTCGCCATCCAGCGGGGGAAGATCACCGCCATCTCCCGAGAAAAAAACATGCACTTCACTAACGGGACTAATGACCAAAGCAGCTGACGCGCCGGGAAACACGAAAAAACAAACCAAACCAAAACAAAAATAACAACAAATGAAAATATTCGAAATTATATGGAGTAATCAAAGGAAGGGAAAAAATGTAAAGGAAACAATATCTCATTCGCATATTGGAAATTCATCAATATTTGCCCTTTGAAATGTTTGTTCAAAATTATATTTAAGGAAAAAGGTTTCAAGATCATTGAAGTGCTGCCGCGAATGAATAGGTGTTGTTCATTGGTGCCACATGGCATTCAAGTAATACAGGGAATAATTTTACAAAGAAGGAACATATAATTATTCCAGAACGATTTTCTGAACAGATTTTTACATTTCCACCTGACATCGTCCTTCATCACAATTACCAATTATTGCCGTATCAGTCCATCTCTCCACTCCGCGCCAAACTCACGAAGTAAATAAGTATTAACCTATATTTTCCATCTATCTCAATTAATATATATCGTTTTGTCCATTAATCGATGAATAGATTCAGAAATTGGACATGGCACGTATAACAGTTAACAATAATTTATTAACGCAAAATAACGACGTTTCGAGGACAAATTCATTCCAATAATAAGGCCACAACGCAGTACATGATGATGGGGATGAATTTATCCTCGAAAATAGTGATTTTTCAAACTTAATAAGTGATTGTTAACTGTCATATGTGCAACACCTAATTCCTGAATCTGTTCGTCCAATAATGCACCAGAATTTTTATATTAAATTAATAAGTAGATACTGACTTAGGGGAACTCTCGCGTGTGGAATATCGAGTCTATTTCCTTCCAAAGAAAACTATAACAGCGAAACGTATTTATTTGTAAAAACAACAAAGAAATTTATAAATTAGATCAGTGACACTAAAATGAACCGGTGCAGTCATCTGGAGCGAATGAGCAGAAGCCGACTGGCAAGGGACTACAAACCAGCCGGCCAAAGGAGTATCCGTCTTCCGAGAAGATGGTTTCCTGAACAGGCAGCCCTGCCTAATCCATGAAATAAAGAAGAATAAGATAAAGAATTTACACATTTCTTTAAGCAGTTTTTCATTAAAGGGACAATAAAGAGTGAAATTAATGAATTTGTCACATACTCTATGTCCTTACGCTTCTAACAAATGCTCATTTATTCTATTCCATTATGCAGTTTCCTTAAAATAAGGTAAAACATCCTTCTCAATTCTTAGAAAAAAATATTTAGAGGGATGATTTTATGTATCTTTCTCTCCAAATCGCACCTCACATCAACCATCACCATCAATCTCCACCTTTCTACCTAGTGGACTCCTCTCCACTCATCTAACATAACTCGAATAAACAAGTAAATACGTTAATAAATAAGAAAATAAAGAAACATAAACGAAACGTACCAGTGTCCGCATACAGCGCCTCTGGCGGGCGACCGGAGAACGAAAGGAACCGTAGGAACCACTTGCATTTGACCCGGTCGTAATTTAGTAAGATGAACGATAGGGCGCGGCAGTGGCGCGGCGGCGGCGGCAGCTCGGTTCGACTCCATCCCTTATTCAGAGGGCGGGTGAGGCGCGGCCGGCCGATAACCCTAACAAGCAGTATAAACGTGCGATCTATCTTCAGGCGAGGCTGGGCGGCGCCGAGGCGAGGTGAGGAGTTGGCGAGACGTGGTGAGGCAGGGAGGGACGAAGCGCGCGTGAAATGGCTGCAGTCTTTTGTGAGGTCCCGAGGAAAGGGAGAAAAAAAAAACAACTTTCAGGGCCGGTGCATGTTGCCGTTGTATTCCAGGGTAACAGTCAAATGAATAATTAATTATTCGTTTTTTGCTTTCCTTCATATTTTTTTCTTCTTCTTCTTCCAATTTTTTCTTTGTCGTCTTTTGTTTGTTAGATTATTCTGTTTATTTTCTTTGCACGATGCATATATTACATTCATATGGTTTAATTATCAACGTGCCCTTGAATACGTTTATTCAGCAATTTCTCTGATGAGATTAAAAACGTGAAATCATAATATACGTTTCTGGTTTCAAGTTGTATTTTTTAACGCATAACTAATGGCACATAGATCGTACAATTAGGGGTAAGCATCAAAATCATCAATATTGGCATTGATACATTTGTAACTAGGCGAAATCATGGAATATTAATTGTTGTTATTAATTATTAATAGTGGAAGCGGAGGAGGGAGAAAGCGTCACTTTTTGATTTTTCACTATAAGCCAGTACGAATTGTTCGTATGTACAAGTATGTGTGTTCACAACATTAGTGTGAACGTGACACAAATGTATCACACATTAGTTATTAAGTTTGTTTTCACGACAAAAAGTAATAAATTCACTAAAACCCTCTCAAATATCGAATTCCCAAAAAATTGTATTTGACCCTCATTTCTCTCACATGCTGGTAATGGGAGTCACGATGTGGGTAATAAAATATGAAGCAAAATGCACACATTAGTACTTCAAACAGTATTTATTTTGTTTACAATAATTATAGGCATCAAAAGTGATATGATCTGAAGGTTGTCCAAGATCAGCAGCCCTGGATTCTTAGCAAATGGTCAAGAAAGGCGTTTAAAGTGTTTGAGCCATTCGATGAACAATTCTTCATCCGTCCATCCATTCTTGCTACATGTGTAAATAGCACAAGGGGCCCTTTAAACTCTTTCAGATCAATAATTTTTTTTTCGGCAATGTAGTATACCGATGTAAGCTTTCTTTAAAATAATTGGTATCAAATAATTTGCTGAAGAACTTCCTTCCAACAAATTTAATTTTCCAAATCTCCAAGTTCACGGAGTAAGACCTTATTTTCTGGAGCACTTCTAACATCAACCACTCACTTTCCGGTAGAACGTATAATCGTGATGTAAGCTGTTCTTTGGCGATCAACTGGCTACAGTTATCATAATCAATGGTAGGTAGGAGCATGGTTTGTTTACAATATTTATCGATAATTTACCGCTGACTCCCATCACCTTGTGACCCCTATTACCCCCGTTTCCTCTACCTGTAACAAATATGTGGTTTTCGTTCAGTTTCTTTTGACTTGAAAATGCTGAGATTATTTTTTGTTTTACTTCTGAACACTAAATACAACTTTTCTTGCACTCTTTCAAACCACATCTGTCAGTTTGTATTACTTTTAATTGCTCAATAAACATATTTATTCTTTATGATTATCAAGTGTTGCTTGTTGAAGTATCTATTGATTATTACATCTTTTTGTAATCCACTCAACAACTTTTAGACTCATGCATTTTTTGAAATAATAAACAATTAGAGGTTAGTATGAAATAATGAATATTCTTAATGAGGATTCCTCTTGGATGGGTTTCGGTCAATAGGTGGTACTTGTTTTAAATAAATTGGGTAAAAAACAATTAAGTGTTAACTTTGGGGAAATGGCATGGCCTCCTATGACCTTGGAATTCAAAGGGGCCTCTCTTCCACATTGTCTATTGCTGGATAAGAGAAGCGGTAACAAAAAAGTAATGCCCAGTCCCTGATTTCTCGACAGAATTTAAAAACAAAAGAAAAAAAATTATGTTTATTGGTGAGAAGGGGATTTGTAATGTTACGCGCATTTTTTGCGCATACATACGCGCGCATAAATACTGAAATACTTTCTTTTTAATTCCTTCCATCCGAATTTGCTTTTAAATAATTCTGTGATTGTAATTGCGTAATAGATCTTTCGCCGAGCACACATATTCAGGATTTTTCAATGAAGTTTTGATCCGCCAAAAAGCTTAATATCTTCCGTAATATCTTATAGAATATCCAGAGGAATGTCTTTTAAGTCTTTCCGAACGCGTTTTTTCCGTCGAAGCGTTTTTCTTATGGTGACACACAATAGAAACACATATCGCTACCACAGATTCAATCATGTAGCAAACTCATCAGAAATTTTATTAGATACTCTTCAATTTGCCACACTGGTCAGCGTGCTCGCTTTTCATAACGCGATCCCGGGTTCGATTCCCGGTCGAGGCAGATTACAATGTGCGCTTTCCTTGCAATGTCTCAGTATCTATTGCTGTGTGACGATGAGAAAGCTCACATCTCGGCTTGAGAAGACCAGATTACGGCCTAGGGATTGATGGAATGACAAAAAAATTCGGCATGAACTTATTCTGAATATGTAAAATAATAATAATAATATTAATAATAATAAATTGAAACTCAAAATTTAAGACCATGACGAGGTTATTAAAAACAATTGAATACACTTCCACACCTAACCAGTTTAAAGTGATATAGCAATCATATGGATTGTTTTTCTGAGAGATGCAGCTGCATTGCTTTAAAATCGAAACTATATCAAGAATATAAGGAATATACAATGCCAGCTTGTGAGAAATAAAAGAGGAAAACTGATCATCAATTCGGAATTGTGAACTTCCAGGTTTCTCCTAACAAATTTTCCCTTTTACTCGCAACACCTGTCAATTTAATTAAGCAAGTTACGAACTCTCACAATCGAGTTCTAGAACTTTGAAATTAATATACACAGGGATTTCACTCTCCTGTACCTGGTTTACACTTCAGCATTTCATTATTTCTACAAAGGAGAAAACTACTTTTATATTACCAGAATATGAGTTGATGATAACAATGAAAGAGTAACAATAATGAAGAAGAAAAATTCAATCTCGACAATACTTACTCAGTTGCTGATTCATCGATACGTTTCAAAGCCAATCACTCTCAGTCTCAAAAGAGGAATGAACAAGTGAGAATAACTGATTCTGGGCGCGTCAACTACTGAGGTCAATAGTCCTTTATGTGTAGTGTATACTATACGCCGGGAAGTGGTGGTATGCCTCCCCGATGGAACGTGAAATGCGAGGTCGACATATATGTCGGCTTGCGTTTTTCTTAGGGTATCCTCCCCAGCGGAACACCGCTTCAGCCGAGTCAAGCGCTAAGCTCCAGACAGGTCTCCCGATATTTGTGAGAGAATAATGCATATCAGTGTGTGTGTGTGTGTGTGTGTGTGTGTGTGTGTGTGAGTGTGTATTTGAGGGAAGGGGTGGGTGGGGGCAAGGATGATGGAGGGAAGGTCGCGCCCGGAATGTTTCGTTTATTAGGACACAGCTCCGGCATTCGCCTGGTGTTGATCGGGGAAACCACGGAAAACTATCGATCATAGCTGCCGGCCGCTAGAATTCTCCTCCAGACAGAGATCCAAAACTACCGATCAGAACACTCGGTCGTCATAATTCTCCTCCAGACGATGGTCGAATTCGACCTTGCTATGTAGCTAGTAGGTCGAAATTCCGCCACCGTCGGGACACGAACTCTAGGACAGCGACGCTGTAGATTGCTGTTGAGCCATCACAGTTTGTCCAAAAGAAGAGTGCAGAAGATGAAATGAAGAGTGAAGAAGTAAGAAATGAATATTTACTTCTTAATGGTGACGCAAAGAAACCCAAGTGAAAATAACGCTGATAATGTAGAAGATAATTATGAACTAGTTTAATTCAATTCAAGAAATCGTTCATTTTCTGTTGCAAGAAATCGTTCATAAAAGGGAATTTTACGGCACAAACGATGATTTTGCGGCACGGATGATTGCGTCATCACACATTCGGCTGACCTTCTCTTCCGCCTGACCACGCAAATTTCACAGATTGCCACTAGCTTTTGAGATGTGGACATCGAGGATAAAGTACGCCAGTAAAATTGAGATGTGACTACCGGAAATGTGGCTATCTTATGAATCCACTAGGAGAGTCGAGGAGACAGACGAAGAAGAGGAACGAGAGAAGAACAAAAAGAATGAAGATGACGATGAAGAAAGAGTTAGAGGGAAAGACAACGAAATTGAGAATAAGATAACGAGGAGGAAGATCAAGAGGAAGATGGTCCACAATCACAACAAATTCAAAGTCATTCGACGTGATTAGATCTACTGATGGAGAACTAATATTTTTTCCTCGGATATGTCTCGAAATTCTAAGAACTTTCTCAAAAAAATGTGTTTTTTGGTGTTTCTAAGTAGCCAAAATGCGTTTTGGGTGATTTACGGCACCTACAGCGGTAATCAATAGCACATTTAATTCCTCTCAGCAACACAAATCGATTTTGATCATTCTAAGTCGATTCTCTCCAGAATATTCTGAAAGAAATCTTGAAGAAACCGAGTTTTTGATAGTTTCAATGCACATACGAGTACTCCGATGATAAACTGTGAATAAATATACATACATTTATTTGAACTGCAATTGGATATGACCCGGTGGCAGTTAAATAAGAATAATTACAACAACAATAATAATTGTAATAATAATAATAATAATAATAATAATAATAATAATAATAATAAAGGAGTACAGTGCAAGACGAGGATGCAATAAATACTAAGTAATATTAAGTATTATAACAATTATTTCAACTGTTATGATATCCAATAATTATATGTTGGTGATACTAAAATTTAATACAAGCTACATAAATATTCGCTAAATTAGATGTACTATAATTTTTTTAAAATTTTGTTATGAAACGAAAATTTAAACAAATATTTTAATCGATACTTTTTCATATTGTTTTACATGGAAAACGAAAAAGAAAGAAAGAAAGGAAAAAAAGAATCTGTAGCATATTTACTTTTTATATTATGAACTTCACAGTACAAATAAAACTTTTTAACATGAAAACACCCGCCGGAGGCGCCACGCTATACTAAATATAAAAACAACGTGTTTTACTCGTAAAACAACAAATTTGTTATATTGGATTCTAGCAACGCAAAGATTCTTTTATCCCCATGCGGTGCCTATCACTTACTCTATTCGAGAGGAAAGTCCCTCGCCCCTTCATTCGATCGATATCCTCTTGCCGGTCGCTCTCTCGCAGCGGTCGACCGCATCAAATCAAGACGGTGCAGCGTAACGCTACACGCGGCCTCGCCTCAGCACCGGCACCCGCCCGGCCCCTCGCTGCGGTCGAGGCCGACGGAGTGGCTGCCTCCGATGCAGCCACCGCCTCACCCCGACCCTACCCCTACCCCGACCCTACTCCAACCCGACTCAACCCCGCCCCGACCATACCTCACCCGACCCCACACTGACCCTACCCCGACCCTACCCTACCCTACCCCGACCCCACCCCGACCCCACCCCGACCCTATCCCGGCCCCGCCACGCACTCGACCCGCTATACACTCGATTCGATCCGCCACGCGCCCGCCACCCTGAGCTCAGTGCATCAATTGATGCCTTTGCAGTGGTTCTGACCGGGAGGTCATAGGGTTCCTCTCATAAAGATGGAACGATTTTCGGCACTAGCTTGTCAGCTAGATAAAATTCAGTCGTCTAAAGGAGAATTCTAGGAGCTCGCTGCTCTGATCCATAGTTTTCCGTTCCGACCAATACCAGGCGAATGCCGAAGCAATACCCTAACAATCGGGAAACGGACCGCACACGATCTTCCCTTTCCTCTTTGGACTTTTAGATCACTTATAATTAGGGCTGTGATTTATACGCAATAAAAACAGCGAATTATCCACAAATATAAGTAAATATATTTGGTAATGTATACAATTAAAGAAGTAAAATAAGCGAAATAGTGAAATGTAATCTGAAGTGTAAAATAAATAAAAAGTGAAATGTGAAAATGTTTTACAAAGAAAGATACAGAAATATAAATTGTTACAAGCAACAAACATTAAATTTAGGGCTTATTTTGAAGAACACTCATTTCTTAGAATAATAATGGAAGATGCAGTTAATGTACATTTCGCAAAATAAAAAAATATAAGTATCGCAAAAAAATTTATTTAATTGAATAAAAATAAAACCCAATAATAAACCCTTAAAACTTCAAAATCTTGACTTAATGCGTTTTATTTCAAAGCCAACAATATTTGGCTGAAAGAGAAACGTTAGTAAATTGAAAAAAATGAGACATACCTTGAACAAAGTCTATTGATCACTTGCAAAATTGTTGCAATTACAAACAACCGGACTTTCCAAGCTCTCAAACTCAAACAAACGTCTGTTTGGCCTGAAAATAGCTTTAAATCGGCTGAATTCCCGCTCCACATCAACAAGTAACTTAGAACATCTTCAATTTGATCAAAGTAGTTAGAATAATACTCAGCTCAGTCAAGTACCCCACCTTGTGATGACTGGTTGGGGAGGTAGAGGTAGGTCAAAGTAATTTGTATTAAAAATATCTACATGACTTGGAGCCTTCAAGAATACTTTCTTGACAGTTGATATCAACTGATCAATATCTAGGAATTGAAATCTCTCTGTTTCTGCAACACGATGAAAAGCGTGAGCAAGGCAAGTTAGATGAAGATGTTTAGGATAAAAAACTTTTATCGCAACTACTGCTTTTCACATATAAGGAGCACCATCCATCAGAAATAGTAGTTATACTAAATGGAAAAGGTCTACCTTTTAATGCTGAACTCCACTCGGCCAAAGAACACTTATTGATTCATTGAAATACCTCGCAATGAGGGTTTAATATGCACAAAAATATGCAAATGTGGCCCAAATATGCAAAAATATGAAATTATTGTGATATATGCGAAAATATGCGAAATCAAAATAGCTTCAATTGATTCTAAATGCCTAAAAACATACACAATTTGTTGAAACGGGATGTTCTAGTTAACAGAAAAAAATGCAAATGCATATAAATTACAGCCCTAATTATGATCTTACAAATAGGGATACATTTTTGGAAACTTTTACATTATTACACACGTTAAAGCAACAATGAATAGATACAACAGTATTTAGAAATATTATTACAAAGTATATTACAGAGATACGGAATCGAATAGTTATATGTACATAAGGACAGAAAGCACATAAATGTATATTAAGGTTAAATTAAATCTAGAATTCCTATTTTTTACAGGAGTTTATTATCTTGAGTTGGAAAGGGTAGTTTGTTAAAATAGAGTTTAAATGTTTAGCGTCAATATATTTGGGTCTTACGGAATTATAATCGGGACATTCCATGAGGATGTGGTCAGTATTCAGAATTTTGTTGAAACTATCGCACAATGGGATTTACTTTTTATTTAGTATATAACTGTGCGAGAATTTAGTGTGGCCTGACCGAATCCGCGAAAGAATGACCAGTTCGTGACGAGAAAACATTACGTAGATGTTAAGAGCAAACCATTCATTGATTTCCTTGTGGATTCTACTAGTTTTTGAATCGGTCCATAGAGTTGACCTCTTCTTCTCCATTATTTGATCAATGTGCTTCAGACAGTCCTCAGGTGACAACACGGCATAGTTATTTTGCTCGATTAAAGAGATATGAACCGTAGAAAATAGATCTGAGGATGCAACACCCTTAACATACACGTTTAGCAAATTGCCTGCTTCTCAAGAAGATAGGCGAGTGAGGGAGCGATATTAGGTTCTTTGGATTAAGTGATTTACATTTTCGTGTTTCTGACTCAACTCCTTTGTTAATTAGTTCCGTAAGTGTAGTGAATGTTTTTCTGTCGAGAGATGGTGGTGATCTTCCCCCGCTGGATGGCGAGATCTGGCACCGACCTACCGTCGGCTAGTGGGGTTTCCCCCTAACCAGGACTCTCCCACCAGCGGGGCACCGCCCCAGCCGGGACAAGCTCTAAGCTCCTGACCGGTCCCGGAAATGTGGTAGTGTAGTGCATGTTAGTGTAAGTGTGTGTGTGTGTGTGTGTGTGTGTGTGTGTAAAGGGAGAGGATAGGGCAAGGAAGAGGAAGGAAAGGTCGCGCGCGGTCCGTGGCTCATTTTTTAGGATACTGCTCTGTCATTTGCCTGGTGTTGATCGGAGAAATCACGGACAACTATCGATCAGAGCAGCCGGTCGTTAGAATTCTCCCCCAGACAGCGACTGAATTCGACCTAGCTGAAAAGCTAGTGTCGAAAATCCTGCCGCCGCGGCGGCAGTCAGGACTCGAACCTAGATCGGTCCTTTGGAAGTTCAGAAGCAATGTCAACGGCGCCCTGTAGACGTCTACTCTTGTAGAAAGAAAAATTGGTATCCGTCTTGGAGCTATGAATATAGAAATATGGCATAACGTCAGAAACTTGAAGCCATCTGCACCATGTTGGTGAGTTCAGAAAGTTTGTAGCATAGACAAACTACGTGCGAGTGCTCTGTGGCGTGTTGCTGTGCTCGTGTTCAGTTGTGTTGTTTAGCATCGTTTTTAATATTTAAAAGCCTTGTTTACAATAGCTAGCTTTTTGTTACAGTTCGTTACGGTCACTTGTGTGGTTAACGGCAGTACAAACCGTATGGGGATACCGGAAAGTACTTTCCACCAGCAAGTAGCTATTATATGTAATTTGCAACATTAAGTAACTTTCTAAGTTATTCGTGAATGTTCGTAAATTTTCTCTTAAAAGATTTCCTCCAGATCCAAAGCGCAGAGCACTGTGGATTAGAGATGTAAGAAGAGACAATTAGTAGCGTAGAAATTACAACAGGCTATGTTCGACTCATTTCCAAAAACACGATTTTGATAGAAATTCTTTATCGTGTGGGGGAATTTGTAGTTCCATAAAAAATTTCCGCCTTTCTACCACACCTAAGAGATGTAATGACGTTTTGTTAGGCCTGTAGTAACAGAAGGTATTTGTGGGAATTCGAATGTGGTGTTGTTGACGTTCTTATGAGAAGAAATAAAAGAGGTCATCTTCGTCAACATATACTGACTTCGTCAACATATGTTGACGCCTGCTGTCTTAATAAAACTAATATGTTGACGAAGATGACCTCTTTTATTTCTTCTCAGAAGTTAATTGTTTGACAAACGTATTTTGGACCCACCAGATGGCTTCACTTGCTCAACACGAAAGTGTTTGTTAACGGCACCTCCAAGTATTCATAGCTCCATGGTCTCCCTGGTTGCGTAAAAATCAGGTGTCACATCAAGGTCACTCATTAGTGTCTTCACTAGGTGCCTACAACGACTATTTCAACACTTCCTCCTGAACTACATCTCATTGATTTGTTCTTTCAGAAGGCCGTGGTATTTGTTGTATGAACCCTGATACATTGACGGGAAGTGTAAACGGATGAAAATGTCGCTACTACGGCCGTCGCATCAACCAAGTACTGTTCGCGTCATCCTGTCACTGCCACCACCATCTGAATTGTTTGATTGATTAGTGATTCCGGGCGCGTCAACTACGGAGATAATTAGTCCCGTAAGTGTATTACATGTTTTTCATCGGGAGGTGGCTGTGATCTTCCCTCGCTGAATGACGAGATCCGGCGCCGATCTATCGTCGACTAGCGGGGTTTCTCCAACCAGATATCTCCCACTAGCGGGGCACCGTCCCAGCCGGGACAAGTTCTAAGTCCCCGACCGGTCTTCCGGCATGTGTGGTAGTGTAGTGCGTGTGTGTAAGGGGTGATGATTGGAAAAGGAAGAGGAAGGAAAGATCGCGCGCGGTCTGTGGCCCGTTTGTTAGAATACTGCTCCGGCATTCACCTGGTGTTTATCAGAGAAACCACGGAAAGCAACCGATATACCAGAGCAGCCGAACAGATCTTAAACTATCAAACAGAGCAGCCGGTCGGTAGGATTCTCCTCCATTAAGCAACTCTCGACCTAGCTCACAAGCTAGTGTCGAAAATTCTCCCGCCGTTGGGACTCGAACCTAGGACCTCGCGGTCCGAGTCACTGCAGTGACATCAGTTGATGCACTGAGCCATCGCTCCCGGTACCACTATCTCAACCACTGGTACATTTGTACCATTACTTTCCATCAAAACTGACGGCGCCATCTCTAATAGTGCTGTCATTTCCTCATCTCATCCGAGCAGCTGAGTTTAGCTCGGGATCAGCATTGCCGGTGTCTCTATCATCTTTCCTTAATTAATTTACACTTATTTACGCTTACCGGGCATACATTTACGCTTACCGGGCCTACATTACCATACATTTCGGGAGAACAGTCGTGAGCTTATAGCTTGCCACGGGACTAATGACGCGTCCACATTCACTAATCAATCTATCAACAGCGACCATCACCGCCAATAGCAATGAAACCCATGTGCGCTTCTCCCTTATAGGTATCACCGCTATCACCACCATCATCACCACCACCACTACCACCATAACCAGCGACTTGGTGCCTCTACAATCGCTTTGCAGCCATCGCCGAAGCTGCAACCCCGCGATCATCTCCTCCTCAAAATTCAAACCCCGCCTTTACCGCCTTCCCCTCCACTTCCACCACCACCACCACCACCATCAGCGACCTCCTCCCCTCCCCTAGTGGCAGCCTCAAAGCCACGGGCGTCCGGGGAAATCGAACGATTGCCAGGCCCAACCGTCGGCAGCATTTTAATCCTTAAACAAAACGGGATTAAAGCGACTCGTCCCCGCGCGCCTTTGCTTTGAGGCCCATTGTCCGCAAGACGCGCGGATTGGCGCGGTTTAAAAGAGCCTTTTGTTGCGGCCGGATCGCCGACGAGATGCGGCCTCCTGCTGGGTAAGAGGCGTGGGAACCTAAGGCGCCTGGGCTCTGCTGCGGGCGGTAATGAATCGATGATCTTAGCGCGCTGTCTGGCGTGGAAAGAAGCTACTCCGAAACTTAGAGAAGCCGGTAAGGTTTTTGCTGTTTGTTTCGTTTATTCGTGTTCTACATTACAGTGGATTGAAATGTTCTTTTGTTAGAAGGCTCTTTATTCCGGAAAAGGCTTTATGTTTTATTGTTTATGACGTATTGCAGTTAAATGTTGATTGCCACGACTTGTTACTGTTTTAAGTGCGGTATTATTTTAACTTTTACGTATAAAAAACTAGTTTAGATCAGAAGGCTTATTTAACCAGACATCAGTCACTGTACTTGACAAAAAATATTTTTGATTTAAATAAAATTGTAATGAATTGAGGTTGTCTTACAATTATGTTACATTCTATTCTTTAAAAAACTATTTCTCAATCCAAATTAATTGTAGTGATAACAATGTAAAATACACAACACTAAGAGGATAAGCTATTTATTCAACCTTGTTATCATATTTACTATTACTAACGTGAGAAATCCCGAAATATTGACTACTAAATTCAATCATTATTAATTAATAATATAGGCCAACGACCAAAAACTTTTTTTATATTTTCACCTAATTATTGTTTTAAGGGCTTTGATTCCAAAAATAACATTAAAAATTTTGCATCACCCATAATTTGTTCACATTTTAACATTTCCTTTGTACAAATAGGCAAATGTGGCTCTGAGTGTCTAGAAACGTCTGAGATACAGGGGGTGAGAAGGTGAAATTATTAGGTTTTAGTTTAGTTTGTTTTTTTAGTGTTTCCGGGCGCGTCAACTCCTTTGGTCATTTGTCCCGTTAGTGTAGTGCATGTTTGTTTCTCGGGAGATGGCGGTGATCTTCCCCCGCTGGATGGCGAGATCTGGCGCCGACCTACCGTCGGCTAGTGGGGTTTCCCCCTATCCAGGACTCTCCCATCAGCGGGGCACCGCCCCAGTCGTCGTCAGGAGACATTATTAGGAAGACAAAGAGGGTAGAAAACACTTTGGTCAAATATTTCTACATTGTGATCCCTTCCCCCACTGTACCTCGATAGGCGAGGCGGTTTCACAGGGATGAACCGGGAGCGGTAGCTCAGTGCATCAACTGATGTCACTGCAGCGCCTCTGACCGGGAGGTCCTAGGTTCGAGTCCTGATGGCGGCGGGATTTTCGACACTAGCTTTTAAGCTAGGTCGAATTCAGTCCCTGTCTGGAGGAGAATTCTAGCGGCCTGCTGCTCTGATCGGTAGTTTTCCGTGGTTTCTCCGATCAACAGCAGGCGAATGTCGGAGCAGTACCCTACCGAACGACCACGAACCGCGCGCGATCTGTCTTTCCTCTTCCTTGTCATATCCTCTCCCCTTACACACATACACTTACACTAACATGCACTACACTACCACATGTTCCGGGACACCGGTCGGGAGCTTACAACTTGTCCCGGCTGGGGCGGTGACTCGCTGGTGGGAGAGTCCTTCTAAGGGGAAACCCCGCTAGCCGACGGTAGGTCGGCGCCGGATCTCACCATCTTCCGAAAAAACATGCTCTAAACTAACGGGACTAATAACCAACGCTGTTGACGCGCTCGGAAACACGAAAAAATCAATCAGTCAATCACAGTGATGAGTTGCATTTGGCAATCAGTACCGTGTTTCTTTTATTCGAAATGCACGTGTTTGTATTGTTGCTGTCAATATAAGATACTAGTTTAGCAGTTAGTGTTCAGTCATTACCACTCTCATCTACCATCACCCACACTAATCCAATATCTCACATTCCGACGCATACCTACAAATTTCCTAAATTATGAAAATTGAATTTAAAACTGAGGGTTACGCCTTACGTACCACATTCGTCTGAGGATAACCCAACAACTTAATTTTTTTTCATGTATGTTAACTTAAAATCCCCGAAAGGATTTAGCTGAACGGATAACTAATAAAAGAAGTGTTCAGTCATGACCTAGTCGTGGTTGTAAGAGCAGTCCTGGCTGTTTTTGTTATATTTCTGGCGAATTTATGATTAATTACACAAACGGAACATTACAGAGTATCAGAAATGTGAATTTTTCATATTTAGGAATTAACCTTGGTGATCAGGACAAATCTTAGGCGCCACAGAAAGTATGTTATATTTGTGTAGAAGACCTTAGAAAATGGTCAAAAGAGGAGAAAGATTTGCCATTCCAATGGTATGTAGTGTGAGATTTCAACACTAATTTATTAAATTTACTTCTACCTTAAGCATGGGTTCGACGTACAACATATTACTCCTTACCTGTTACATGTGGTCGTGTAATGTTTTGTAGAATCACAATTCCTGAAAGTTCTATTGATTGAAAACAATTATTAGATTGATAGAAACTAATATAAATTATAATCATTTTTCAACAATAAAAAATTAACATTTACTCTTATAACCTCTATTTTAAAATTCAATTGATCTCATGAGAATTAATTTCAACGTAGAACATTAAAACACCGTAAGGGTTTGACTATACTTCGTAAGCTTACTATAATATCTTGATAGACGGCTTCTCGGCTGATTAGTAGAATGTTACCCATGGAATTCTTGTGACACCAATTCTTCCGTTCTTTCCTAAATTAAAAATGTTTCAGAATGTTCTTCCTCAACGATCTGCTATTAAGAGGACTTAATATTCCCACAAAATTAATACACGGTCGCGACTTTCCCTGTGTTTCGTATGAAACACATACTCGCGACTGACTATATTCAGCTACTTATTAAAAAATCCTTCCATCGACGGAGCTACGCTAATATACACCGTCTCGAAACGCAGAGTCTATTTTCTGAAATTCCAACTACTACATTAATGAAAGTTACAATTCCAATTTAATACTACTTAAACAATAACAAGCTCTCAAACCTCAAACTTAATCATAAATTCTCGCCTCCCTATCATTTACACAGCCTAGGCTGAAAATACGTTCGCACCTTACCAACCGCTTACGTGCGTTCACTTCAAAGTTTTTCTAGAGAATGATCTCTTCAGTCTTTCAAAAAGAGCATGGCTTCCAACGCCCTCTTTACACCTTCTGCACATAATGTGATCGGGGCCATGTCTATTTGCACAGAGTTTTGACACCAAGCATGGAATATTTAACTTGTTGATTGGTTGTCCTAACAACGCGTATTCTTTGACTTTCGAGTTTGCAAACAATACTATTATCCCTGACGCTGGATACCGATTATATCATTAAAACTAAGCCCAGAATTCTTGGCTTATCACAGTAGGGAACCAAGGAATCATTCAAATGATTGCTACTTTTGCTGCATTAATGTTACTGATTACAACTCAAGAAACAAAAAAGTAACTTGACTGTTAGTAACCTACTATCTACAATTTAGCCAATAGGCCATAGTACGGATCTGCTTGTTCCTGATCCACCATTGGATATTGCAACTGTTAATCTGGATAATATGTCAAGTGATGAATATCCGTGAGATAAATATGAACCAACTGACAATGAGTTTCTTGTCAGTATGGAACCTAAGTTCTTTACTCAAAGTGAGCTAAATGATTTGGTCAGAGATTTGGGTTTAATAAAGGAGAAAGCTGAACTATTTGGCTCCAGACTGAAGGACAAGAACTTGCTAGTAGCTGAAACATCAGTTCATGTGTACAGGAGAAGAAAGCAGCAATTTGCTCATTTTTTTCAAACAAGAGCAGGATTCACTATATTGATCGAATGTTGCCCGTCGGGTGAATGAGTTTGAAATTGAATACAAAAAATAAGAATAGAGCCGGTTTATCGATTCCCCTAAAACTAGTTTAAAAGTAGTTCTATTAAAGAATGGTAACAACTATGCATCATTACCTACTGCTTATTCTGTGCACATAAAGGAAAGTTACGAAAACCTCAGCGTAGTTTTAGAGAAAATAAACTACTCCGCTCATGGATGGATGCTATGTGGTGACTTAAAAATAACATACATGCTTCTCGGAGAGCAAAGTTGTTTTACTAATTCCAATGTTTCCTAGGTGAATAAGATAGTAGAGGGCACAAGATCAGCATTGGTCTAGAAAGAATTGACGTAAGAAAATCTTTAAAGCCAGGAGAAAATAACATTGTAAGGGAACATCTGGTAGATCAACACAAGAATCTGTTGTATCCTTTGCACATAAAATTAGGCCTCATGAAGCAATTTGTGAAGGCCTTTCCTAAAGAAGGGCTGTGTTTTGAAAAACTTTGTGAAAAATTTCCGCAATTGTCTGAAGGAAAATGAAAAGAGATACCTTCGTTGGGTCTGATATTAAAAAAATATTTTTGATCCCAATTTGAACTACATATGACAGTAAATGTAAAAGAATAGTTATTTTAAACAAGTTGTAAATAAGTTTCTAGGCAACAAAAAAGGCCCTGACCACGAAGCAATTGTCAATATGCCAGATGCTTTCAAAAAATTGGGATGTTTAATGAGCTTCAAGGTTCACATTTTATACAGCCATTTACAATTATTTCCGAACAATCTAGGTGATGTAAGTGAAGAGACTGTGAGCGTTTTCATTAAGATCTAAAAGTAATGGAAAATATTATCAGGGACGCTGGAACACCAACATGATGAGAAATTACTGTTGGTCACTTTACCGAGAGAGTCACAAACAGCACATAGGAGAAAAAGCAGGAGCTCTAAAGGAAAGATACAAAGAAAATATACATCAATGGGCATGTAAAACCTTTTTAGAATATAATGTTAAGAATATAAAGTCATCTTATATGATTAAATAAAGTTATGTTGGCACTTTAAAAGTCGTTTACTTTTCATTTTTATTATATATTTAGAATATTTTCTCATATCTTAGTATATCAAATTATGACGAAACTGACGGGAATTGAAATGATTAGAGTTTAGGTGCGGATTCAGTACCCAAAAAACTATAAAAATCAGATATCAAGATTTAAAAAGCTTTTTGAAATCTTTTTTATTGGCCTGTCTTTAGTCTAGATATAAAAGAAACAATATATAAAATACATGTAATTTCGTTGTATTCTAGGTGCCTAAAAAGCAGTTTGATGTACTACACCATATTGCAAGAAATGCAAATGGAAAGTCGTAAATCACTAACAACGAATAAAACTTCAATCAGAAAATGTTTTGTGGTGAATGGTTCGTAATGTTCAAAGCCCTTAAAGAAACAAGAAGAATAATAACCGCATTCATCAAATGTCGTATCCAGATGAGCCAGATCAAAGTGGTTTCTGTTTATCGAACGTGTTCTACATCACGACTGAGCTACATATTAAAAAGAAAGGTTTTAAAGTTATACATTCACAGTTAAGAAATAGTTTAACATTTGCAAGGAAATAAGAATTGTGCAATTATCACAGATGACATAAGATACATTTAGGACGCTTACCAGACGTTTTGATCACAGCGAAAATGAAATAATGGGCTGCAGGGCTGTGTGATACTTGATCCAATTTTCTAAACAACAAACAAATATGACACGTAGGTAATATTTATTAATAGTCTGCCGATAAAGGGGATTAGAAAAGTATAATTATGTGATTCAATAATCTAAAGATATTTTAGATTGATATCTTTCTATCTCTCCTTTCATACGAAGTCAGTAAGTTCCTTCCATTTGGTAATGAATATTTGGAGATTTACTCTTTATAAATTACGTTTTCTTAGATTGCGCTTATTAAAAAAATGTTTGTGTTTTAACACTTTTATGGAATATTTTAAATCAAAATCTGAAATATAATTTTTGCTTCAATACAAAATTTTGCTTTTGAACTCTTCTAAAATGTACTTATGAAGAGGCTTGATATCGTAGGCTTCCGCGGCCAGAGTTATGATCTGGGCTGTCCGGGTGACGCCGCGTCGAAGGCTGGGGTGCCGACGTTTCAACCGACATATCGCGGTCCTCTTCAGGGCTGTACTGCCAAAGGGCCTGCCTGTCAGGGCAGTACAGCCCTGAAGAGGACCGCGATATGTCGGTCGAAACGTCGGCACCCCAGCCTTCGACGCGGCGTCACCCGGACAGCCCAGATCATATGAAGAGGCTTGCTGATTGCTTATTTCGAGTTTCTGGGCGCATTCACTGTTATGTTCATAATTCCCGTAAGTGTTGAACATGTTATACCGCGGGAGGTGGCAGTGTACCTTCACCACTGGAACGAGAGGTCCCGTGCCGACCTATCGCCGATTCGCGAGTTTTCTCTCGCCAGGTATCTCCTCTCAACCGGGTAGTGCCCCAGCCGAGGCAAGCTCTTATCTCCAGACTGGTCTCCCGACTAGTTTAGTGTATGAAATTGTATGTAAAGAACGACAAAGGAACAGTGATTAGCAAGGATATATTGCGCACGATCCCTGTCACGTCCGTAAATGTGTTGTCAAGAAAATAAGTTTGTAGAAAATAAAAAGTAGTGAAATAAATAAAGAGTGTAAATACAGAAGTCGGCACAGGTGGAGAGAACGAACCTGAAATACAACAAACATGTATCAGTAGAGGAAGCTGAAGAGTGGTTTTGAGTTAGTCGGTTGGTAAAACTAATAGAAAGAAGACAAGACAGACCAAGGAAGAGATGGAGGAAGTATGTTTCTGAAGAGAATAGGCTGTAATATATGTATGGAGGAAGAACAAAGAAAATGAAAGAAAAGTGAAGAAAGAAGAAAAATAAAGATGACGACTTCAAACATTTACACCAGGAGGGGTAGTTTAGGGCATCAACTGATGTCACTGCAGTCCCTCTGACAGCGAGGTCGTAGAATCGAGTTCCGACGGTAGCAGGATTTTCGACACTATCTTGTTAACTGGGTCGAATTCAGTCGCTGTCTGGGGGAGATTTCTAGTGGCCGGCTGCTCTGATCGGCAGTTTTCTGTGGTTTCTCCGATCAACACCAGCCGAGTACCGGAACAGTACCCTAACAAACGGGCCACAGACCGCGCGCGATCTTTCCTTCCTCTTCCTTGTCTTATCATCGCCTCTTTCATACACTTTCACTGACATGCAGTACCACGCATACACTGACATACACTGCCACAAAAGTCAGGAGAATAGTGGGGAGCTTAAAGCGTGTCCCGGCTGGGACGATACCTCGCTGGTGGGAGATTCCTGATTGAGGAAAACCCGGTTAGTCGAAGGTAGGTGGGCGCCGGATCTCACGAACCAGCGGAGGAAGATAACCGTCACCAACCGGGAAAAACATACACTACACTTACGGTTCTAATTACCTTAGTAGTTAAAGGGTCCGAAATTGCTAATGAGTCAATCAATCAAACAGTTACAGCCGTAGTCTCGTAATAACTACGAGGAATCAGTGCGGCAACCTGTGGCTCCAACAATGCGCCATTCTCCAGGCGACGGCCGGCCGGCCAGTGCATATGGGAGCGTGTGGGTGTGGGGCCCGCCCCAGCGCCCAGTCACCGATGCGTGCGCCGAGATGTGGGAGGGTCGGTGGTGCGTCCGGGAGCAACTCACGTCGCCCCTGACGCCCCTCGCCCGCCCGCCCGCGCCCACGCCCCGCCCACATCGTTACCCACGCTCCCTGCACTCACGGTCAGTGCGTCCGCCGCTTACTCATAGGCTCACAAGGAATCTAACAGAAAGAGAAATCTATGTAAAAACATAGCACAATGCTATATTATTGTATTAAATGAAAATAGGAACTTACGTAGATTAAAACATAATGTCAAGTAACTTTACTTGTGCCCTGATGTAACTGTAGTAGCCTTATGAGTTCATGTAGTGTATATTTTATAAATAACAACCCCCGAAAGACCTGAAGGATCGAAATGTGTAGGAAATACATTTTAAAAAATTATCGGAAAATAGTTATTCTGTGGTGTAGGAAAGTAGCACTTATTGGATCTACGTATGAATTTGTAATTAGTGATACCTAAGAATGAGATAATGACCAAGCGCAAGAAATTAACTGATCGCTACGAGAGTTTGTGCAGAAAAAGGGATTCAATTCTCATGTGCAAAAAAGGTCTGTGAGAAAGGATTCATGATTTTCGGAGAGTCATTTTAATATGCATGAAATTCTTATCATTTCCTATTTTGGGGTTTGAAAGCGTTCTGTGAATTGGTTATGAATTAATTGAAAGTATTTTACAAACCCGTTATGAATTAATTGAAAGTATTTTCCAAACCCGTGGTGATAGTTTTAATTTGTCGGGAAGTAGCAAGGATGTTGACGATGAAAGCGAACCATTATTGCGAGAAAATGGTGTCTTGCAAATTGGTGAATAGGTCAGTATTCACCAATTAAAATCCAAATCGGAAATATTTGCTACAAATTTTCTATTGTTTAATGGCTTATTTTGTGTCCCAATATGACAGATTTTCCTTCTCGACGAAGTTGTGCTTAAGTGGTGGGAGTGAATATGTAACCCCAAAGTGGAATTTTTGCGGCTTCACAGTTATATCTCATAAATAACTCACAACTTGAAAACATGGTTCTATTAGAAGCTGTAGAGTATTAAATTCTGCATTGAATGATACCATAAGCTTATTTTGTGACTACTCGTTCCCGTAGTCACCAATTGTTACCAAAGTTGGACAAATTTGACATATTATGAAACAATTTCAACGTGACCAGCTTTTTGATGTGAATTAGCCCATCAATCTATCAATAAAGTAGTCCTTACAAAAGTTATAGAGGAATAAATTCTGCGTTTAGTAAGACCAAAAGCGATTTTTTTGGAACACCCAGGTTCCTTCTTGATAACTGCAATTTATTTTGCGACGGAAGTAGACTGAGATATGATGCGTTTAGATGAGTAGTAAGCCTATCAGCAAAATGGAGTCATCTTTATGCATACGTTCTACAGAATATAGCTTTCCAAAACTTTCATTCATGTACTTGCAATGTAAAGTTTTTAATTACTTATTTATTATTATTAATTTGAGGGAAAGGAGATGATACTTGATAAATTGCTCGCAAAATCCGTAGCCCTCCTGGAAGTAAACATTTTTAAGTGTATATCAATGTGATGAGAATGGAGGCAGAAGACGCTGACATTATCTCAAAAACACGTTTGTATCACAAATTAGTAAGAAATATATATATATATCCATTTTGTTGTTGAAAATGCCTTTTACATTTTTTGGTTGAAAAGTTGTTAAAATCCCTGGATTTGTGATATATTTTCTTTTCTTCATCACCTCTCACAATTTAACTATTTTCTCAGCAATCGAAAACAAGGAGTTTGCTGTGAGGAAGGGAGGCATTCAAAACACTTTTTATGGTTAAGAGTTTAAATAATATTCAGAATACCAAAATACTTTTTGGTAAGTAACGTAGAAAGTCTACAAGCCGGAAAATGTGATTATCGTTTTGTTGTCACAAGAAAGAAATGTGTCAAAAAATTGATGAATGTTTTAGGTCAACACCAAGCTTTTGGTCGGCAAATGAAGAAGCAAAGAAACCTGCCATTGTGAATTTAAATTTGTGCTCCTGTCAATTTTCATTTCGAGATTGTTGCTTTAAACGTTAAATCTCTGACGGCCATCAATAAATGATTTTGTAAATGAATTAAGTAATCTGACAACAAACCTTTGCAAATTCATATAATGCTATGAAAATCGATAGTCGCTAAAAGTGCCTAATTTGGTAAACGTAAATCTTTTCGTAGTTGCAAAAATGAATTTTAAAGGAAGGATAAATTTTTATATTTTATTTGTCATATTATTGTTTGAAATAACGTGAATTTTATATTGCAGGTAATTCTATAACCTGAAAACATGGTGGAGTTACTCATTCTTCTTTGGCAACCGGTAAGTGAAAAGTATTTTGTTGTTCAGTAAATATATCACAAACTTAATTTTCAAGTCTGTTCACATCATTTACTTAACACCGTTACCTAGATCCATGAATCATTTTGCTCATATCAGTTTGAACGCACGCTCTTCAAATTAATTTCACTTTAGAGGTTGAAAGAACTGGCGTGGGGTTTATGACTTTTTTACTACTTTAAAAGTAATTACAACGCGTAGTTTTGTTTTATACGTTAAATGAAGCAAAAAAATTTCGCCTTTCCAGCAGTCGTCACAGACTCGCATTGATGTTGGCCGCAATTTCTGCTCGCTCGACAGGCTTTGTCCTTCGAGGAGGTTAATTATGCAGTACAGTTTTTCGGGAATGGCCAACTATAAGCAGTGGTTTTTATTACTAGGAAGAACGTTAATTTTGTGCTAAAGTAACTGAAGCGAGGTTGAAGACTATTTCACTTTTTAGATCAATTGGCTGTTAAGGAGATTAGGATGGTTTGAGTCGGTCTTTCGGATACGTGGATTTAATACGTGGGTATGCAGCATTACAACCTAGACTGACGATTAAGGAGCATGGGGAAGAGTGAAGGTTTTGATAAAAAATTTCAGCTATTTGTGTTATGTGGTCGCTTAATGAAGGCACTTTTAATTCTCTGGGATTCTGGTTGTTTGGAATGAGCCAGGAGGCATTTAAAGTTCTTCTTAAAAATATATTCTGAACGGCTTTCATTTTTGGAGATTGCTAGTGGCAGCACATCCCCAAACTGGACATGCGTAAGCAATGGTTCGTAGAACTAAGGATTTAAATAGTTACAGTCGGCATTCAACTTTCAGCGAAGGACGTGCATCAATTAGAGCGAAGCGTTTTGATATTTTTGCAGATACATTGTTCATTATTGCATTTATGAGAGGTTTAAAAGTTAATCTTTTGTGAAGCAACATTTCTAAGTATTTGATCTGTGAGGAAGCCTACGGAATATATGTATTATGAAGATTTAATTCGGTAGGAGTTTTGGGGCGGCTTTACGTGAAAATGTTTGTTTTACATTTTAACGGGTTTATTTTGATTCTTCATTTTTGGATTCAGTCCACAAACTCGTTTAGTGTGTTTTGAATATAGTTCTTGGCTACCGCAATGCCGCTGCGCGTTGCAAAGAGGGCGATATTATCTACGTGCAACGCTATCTTGGAGTCACCCTCAGTGAGGATATCGCAGCTAAAAACGTTGAATAGAATGGGAGATCCTTGTGGCACACCTCCAGTAATGGTGTATGGATTAATGGTCGAAGAATTTATTTTTGCAATAAACGATCTATTAGTGAGAAACTTTTCGATAACATTTGCGCACTTGTGTATATTTATTTAACGGTAACACACACACACACACACACACACACACACACACACACTACTAGCAAACGGGTAGATCGGCGCCGGATTTAATGTTCAAACGGTACAGGAACACCGCCACCTCTCGGCTGTAATGTGCATTACACGTTGGGGACTGATGATCTCAGTAGTCGAAGTAGCCCGAAATCAATTCTCACAGAGAAAACACAGTTGTTCCATTCAAGAGAAAGCTGTAAGCTGCACACACCCAGTGAAAACGGCCCAAACAGGTTATCAATTTACTGTAGCATCGTGTTCGTTTACTATATTACTGCACTCCCTACTTCACTGAATCAGGTACCAGTTCAATGTAATATTTCCCTGTTTTAGTAAGTGCAAATGACTTAAAACAGGAACACCGTTGTATGGTCCGTTCATACCAGTAGACGATTGTTTAGACAGGTTCTAAAACAGATTAGCATCACCAAAAGCCCGCCGAAATATATTACTCCGCCAGCCATAGGCGCTGCAGTGCCAGTTTTTATTGCCTCGAAGTGTCTATTTAGTTTGTGTAGTTCGAGGTAAGAGATAGGTTTAACATTGTTCCAATAACGTCACTGAAACCAATATAGCAAGAATTGGTACAAATCAATAAAATTAAACTAATTATTACTTCATTTATTCTATTACTTTAATATTACTTCAATTATTAGAAACCTTATTTATGCGTCATTAATTTATCGTTTATTAATTTAGCATTGGTTTTATTAAAGGACATTAAATTATTGATTTTTACTGATCTCGTCATTATGATATACAAACATACTTAAGTCTTTCCTATCATTATTTATTTGTTCCAAATGTTTCCCTACATCGCCATTTCTTTGATTAATTGATGGGTTAATGATTCTGCACGCGTAAACTGCTAAAGCCATTAATCCCGTAAGTGTAGTGCATGCGTTTCCTTAAGAGGTGATCATAATCAATAAAGACAGAGATCGAGACTGTGATCGTCCCTCGCTGAATGGTGAGATCCTGAACCGATCTACAGGGGTATTCCCCAACCAGATATCTCCCACCAGCGGGGCACCGCCCCAGACAGGACAAGCTCTACGCTTCCGACAGGTATCCCGTCATGTGTGATAGTGTAGTGCACGTAAATGTAAGTTTGTGAGTCGGTAAGGGGTGAGGATAGAACATGGTAGATAAGGAAAGATAGCGCGCGATCTGTGGCCCGTTTGTTTGGGTACTGCTCCGACATTCACCTGATGCTGATCGGAGAAACCACAGAAAACTACCGATCAGAGCAGTCGGTCACTAGAATTCTCCAGACAGCGGCTGAGCTCGAACTATGAAGCTATACTTCGATTTATTTAGAGCTGCCCGTTGGGTAAATCGGCTGTTACGGTGTCATTCCATCGGAAGGTTGAAGGTCGCCATAGTGACGTCACTGTAATGACGTGTAAGCTTCCGATTGGATGGCACCTGATTTATGCTTGGGGCAGCTCTAAATAAATCGAAGTACAGTATCGAAACTGTCAGCGTTGGGATTCGAATCTCAGAACGGTGGGAGGCTTTATTGATTGACTATGGTCATTAGTCCCGGAAGTGTAGTGTGTGTTTTTGCTCGGGAGATGGCGGTGATAATCCCCCGCTGGATGGCCAGATCCGGTGTCGAACTATAGTTGGCTAACGGGGTTTTCCCCAACCAGGTATCTCCCACTAGCGGGGCACCGCCCCATCCGAGACAAGTTCTAAGTCCCCGACCGGTCTCCCGGGATGTGTGTTAAGGTCCGAATAAAATTAGAATGTGATTGACATTCCGTGGTCACGGGACGACGCTAGCACCGTAACCTAGGCAACAGCGAATCAGAAGGTTCGGCATTTGCACATTGTTGTTACCTAAAATTAGGGAACAAACGTTACAAGCAAACAAATATTATAAATATTTCAAAAAAATGGAACATGTTAGGAACAAATTTATTACGAGTTTCTCAACATTCTTTTCTTCTGTTGGTCAAATTAGTGTTGAGAGAACGTGGTAGAGTGCGCAGTGGTGCGCAGTGCGCGTGGTAGAATGCGGCAGCACCGCCTCCCTCCTCACTCAAATGTCAATCACATTCTAATTTTATTCGTAGTATAGTGTAGTGCATGTTAATGTAAGTGTGTGTAAGGAGAGAGGAAAGGAGAAGGAAGAGGTTGGAAAGATCGCGCGCGCTCCGCGGTCCGTTTGTTAGGATACTGCTCCGGCATTCGCTTAGTGTTGATCGGAGAAACCACGGAAAACTACCGATCAGAGCAGCCGGCCGCTAGAATTCTCCTCCAGGCAGCGACTGAATTCGACCTAGCTGAAAAGGTAGCGAATGGGAGTGCGTGGGGAGTGTAACGTAGGGTCTCCCGGTGAGAGGCGGTGCACTGAGCCACCGCTTTGCCGGTGTGTGCGTCAGATCGCCGAGGAGCGGTGCGAGCGCGCGGGCGGGGCGGCGGGGGGCGTGGCGGTGGAGGAGGCGCGGGAGGCGCTGCTGGGGTGGCGCGCGCACGCCCTGATGCGCGTGGCCATGTGCGTGGCGCTGCTCGTCGCCATCGTCGTCATGCTCACGCGCCCGCGCCAGCGCGCGGAGTTCGCGGACCTCATGGTGTGGTAGGTTCTCTCCGCCCCGCCAATGAAGCCCTGCTCACTTGCATTCTTCGCAAAGATTTATTATTATTATTATTATTATTATTATTATTATTATTATTATTTATTCATTCACAGTTCACTGGTACATAGATTGTAGTCATACAGATACAGTACATAAAAGCATGACAACAATAAAAATCAACAGTAATAGACTAATAAAAATTTAAGATTTATAATATTCATAAATACTAATGTGATTAAAATAGCAACTAAACACACTCATTACTTCCCCAGAATTTTCGGACCAATGTGCACGTACAAAGTATGACACATTTCTGGATATTTATTATGGCATTTTTATTTATTTTCAGCGTTTCTAGTGAATTCTTTAAAGTCTTCGGGATGACGCCCGTTGCTGAAAGAACCACGGGAACGGTTTTGATTTCCGAGATGTTCCATTGCTCCTTCACGACATGTGCCAATTCTTTGTACTTCTGGATCTTCGTATGATATGCTGTAGCGAGATTGCTGGTGTCCACAACTGCCATGTCTACAAACCATACTTTCTTCTCATTTTTATTCCAGAGTGTTATATCCGGTCTGTTATGATGTACTGTACGGTCCGTCAAAATACTACGATCCCAGTACAATTTATAGTTATTGTTTTCTAGTACATTCTTTGGGATATACTTGTAGTATGGTGTATCATGGCATGGTGCTAAACCACAGATCTTGACGAGTTGGGCGTGGATAATTCGACCCACCATATCATGCTTGTTCTTATACTCCGTTGGGGCGAGTACACTGCATCCTGCTGTAATATGTTGAATTGTCTCGCCGCGTTGGCGACAGGCCCGCAGTTATCAGAGGTCATCTCTGGATCTTTGATGACATATTTGAGATAGTTTCTGGTTGCAATGACTTGATCTTGAATGGCAACCATGAACCCCTCAGTCTCTGGTAGAGATATCCAATGCTGAGCCATTTGTACGACATGTCTACGTCTACATTTGGATTGGCTATTTCAGCTGGGTATCTCCCATGGATTGCTTTGTGCTTCCAGAGATGTATCTCTTGTTGGAAAGAGGACTGTTGAAGTTCTATATTAGCTTGATTGAGACTCAGAGGTGTATAATTGTAATCCGCTTCAAGTACCACTTTGTGTAGATGAGAAGATAAAGCTTTCTTCCTGAAGTATTCTCTCATACTGGTAATCTGTTTGAAATGGAGATTACTTATTTTCAGGATACCACGACCTCCCATCTTCCTTGGAAGCGTTACCCTTTGAATTGAGCTTTTGGGGTGGTGGTATTGGGAACGACTCATTTGGACTCTAATAAGCCTTTCCAAGGATTCAATATCCGTCTTGGACCATTTAATGATGCCCAGTGAGAAAGTTATTACTGGTATTACATACATGTTAACCGCTGCAGTTAGGTTTCATGAATTGAGGAAGGTTTTGAATAAACCTTTCATTCTCTTCTCGAATTCCATCTGCAGCTTTTCTTTAATTTCACTGTGGATTATCAGCTTGTTTTGTTGAATTACCAGGTATTTATAAAGTTCATTTTCTTCCAGGGCTGTTATAGTCTCCCCTGTCAGCGTTTCATGTTCTACCTCGCTGATGAGTTTACCCTTCCTTATACTTTGGATTTTGCATTTTTCGATACCAAATTGCATTCCTATGTCGGTTGAGAATCTTTCGGTGACATGAAGGAGCTTCTTCAGTCCCTGTAATGTTCCTGAGTACAGTTTGATATCGTCTATGTATGCTAGATGACTCACATCATGTTTGCTCTGACCTTTCAGCTCATATCCAAATCCCATGCTTTCCAGCAAGGAGGAAAGGGGATTCATAGCAAGGCAGAACCAGTAAGGGTTGAGACTGTCGCCTTGGAATATACCTCTGCGGATTTTCAGTGTCTTAGTGACAATTCTTTCACTACTTGAGGACATATGTATTGTTATTTGCCAGTGATTACGTTCGTAAGAAATCTTACGATTACATGGTTAACACGATATAGCTTTAGAACATAGATCAGCCAGTCATGCGGGACCATGTCAAATGCCTTCCTGTAGTCGATGAAACAAGTATACAGATCTCGTTTTTTGTAGGATGCCTGAGACATGATGCCACTGTCGATTACGAGCTGTTCTTTGCACCCCAATGAGCCCTTGCAACAGCCATTCTGGTACTCTGAAAGAATATTGTTTTGTTCACAATGTTGTTCTATCACTGTTTTTAAACAGCTAGTGATGATTTTATATAGCCCGTTGAGGCATGTGATGGGTCGGAATTGTCCGGGATCTGTGGCATTGTTGGATTTCGGCTTAATGAAAGTGATCCCCTCGCACAGGGCCGTCGGTAGTTCTTCAGGGTGTATCAGAAAATGATTAATGAGAGTCAGAATTATTTTATGTATACAGGTGAATCTTTTAAACCAGAAGTTATGAAGTCCATCTGGTCCAGGGCATTTCCAATTTTTGAGTTTGTTAATAGCTGTCTTTAGAACATCCATTGATATATCGGAAACTTCCATTTCCCTGGTCTTGCTTGATACGCCCAACACTTCTGTCAGCCGTAATGCGTGGGACTGGAAATGACTTTCTGTTGACCATATCGTGGTCCAGTGATCTTCCACAGTTGATTTCTCCGGTAACTTTCCTGAATGGACTTCTCTTTTCAGATTCTCATAGAACCTCTTCTGGTTTTTAATAAAATCCTGATTGTCTTTCTTCCTTTTCAAGCTTTTGGTGTAGCGTCGTATTCTTTGCGAATAGACACTGAGTTGTTGTTTGAGAGTATCTATTACTTCAAATGTATTTTGGTTTTCGTTGTATTGCGCATATTTGCAGTATTTCCTCCTGATTCTCGATACTTTCCTTCTGATGCGCGTCTTTTTGCTTCCTTTCTGAAAGGCTTCGTTAATGGCAATGTCAGATCTGAGTTGTTTTATTCTTCCCTCCAGTCGTCTCTTCCAAGGTGGTGTGTAGTCTTTTCGATGGCTATATGGCTGTTGGGATTCTAGGATTTTCCCCCACTTAACTTCACAATTGCTAGCGATGTGCAGTAGATAATTGAGTCTAGTTGCTCATAGGTCGTAATTTGTCTGACTTCATTGACAAGTATTTCTTCATTTGCTAACTTAGTTAAGGTGGCCAGTTTTTTAATTGTGTTGCCTAGGTATTTTAGGTCTAAAATGAGGAGCAAATCCCCAGTATCTGGCTTTTTCATGCTCATATTGTTGTTTAAGTTGGTTAACTAAGTTGGTTAAAGACCTATCTGATTTCTGTGTCACTAAGCTGGGTTCCAGATCTTGTATTGGTAGTTCAGAGGTTGCTCTAGCTAATTCTGGAGTTTCTGAAATCTCATGCTGTTGTATTTCTGAGTGAACTTCAGCCTCAATTTCCCGTATTCGACTGTGCGAGACATATTTTTCTGACCTATAGATTAATGCTTTTCGGTCGGCTATGTTTTGTTCCGTAAGATGGGAGAGATGTGGGAATTGTTGCAAAAGTTTCTGTAAAGTTCCTGCCGGTAACCTACACAATTTGTTCCGCAACGGGTAACACGGAGATAAATTCTGACTATTGTTTCATTCATGTCAGCTGTCCATTGTATCCTCCGTCGTGGCAGGCCTGCTTGAGTGGTCCCGAGTATTGTCCGGGAAGCACTGTCGGCAGGTGCAGCTAGTTGTTCTTGATTGCTGCGTTCATTGGCTGTAGTGCTTCCGGTGTGTACCCGCCTATTCAGTAACACACCACCAGTGGCTTGCATGCTGTCACGGTCAGTACTGGCTCCAACCGCGCCCTGACGATCCCCAGGCAGCGACTCATTTTCCGAGGCTCTATGACTAGAATTTTGCATCTCCATTTTCTATGGGTTTGGTTGGTGATGGGGCTGCCACCTCTAAGCCTCCAACCTTGCTTTCCTATGTACTACCCCGTAGGGAGGGCCCAACTGTAACCTTGCTTACTCAGGCTTTGGAAGCCGCGGTTGACCCTCAGAGTGGTTCTTCCACCGCCTTCCTAGGTCCAGATCCAGTTGAGTGATCGGTACCATCCTGATAGGCCTTTTCTGGAATTACCTTCTTGTAGCCCCATCAGAACCTCCATCTCTCATCAGTTCGGCAGGCCACTCCGCCGAAGGGGCTGGTTACCACAACCTTGGAGTGGGAATCCGCCTTAACAGGGCTCCCCGCGAGAAGGGTGAGAGTGGAGTTGGGTGCGAGAGGTTTTTGTCTGACACATCGCACCCCTTGAGCCCCTTATTATTATTATTATTATTATTATTATTATTATTATTATTATTATTATTATTATTATATCCCTTGGTAAGACGAGGTTGTTATGCCTTGAATGAGAAATTTTGAGATGATAGGATGATGATGAAGGGTAAAGGGACTATCGCAAATACAACAGGGCCTACGCAGGTCTAGAACCTACAGGCTCCTCAGCGGAGACGTCGGGTGGCGCAACAGTCAGTTCCACGGCGACCTAATAATAATAATAATAACAATATTAATAATAATATTATTTTTATTTCTAAATATGAACAATGGTGTTTTTTTACTGGTTCACTAGGATAAGTGAGAAATAGCTGTCGTGAAATTTTCCTTGTAAACTGTGTTTCGTAGTTTTTCCCTTACGAATTTCTTCACGATCAGATGAAGCTTGTGGGTAAATGGGACACGTGTGGAATGTAAGCACAATAGTTTTAGCAGTACTTACGTGATGAAATTGTATCAAGATAAGCCACTGTTCTGGTGTAAAATGCGTTGGAAATTTTGCGATTGTTGATTTGTGTTAATCGCCGAGGTTGAATGACGGAGGAAATGCGCGAGAGAAGCGAGGACAATTGGTCTTATGAATTTGACCATCTGTTTGCTAATCTCTCTAAACGGAAGTACATTAATAATTCCCACTTTTTGGACAACCACCCATTATACATTTCATTCAACGTTTAATTTAGCTCTGGAGCGCGTGGATTGGCTTGCGTGTGTCAGGGTGAGCGGGATCAAGATGGGCGGTCACCACGGGGGGCTATTTTCTTGCTAAACTAATTTCATCCAAATGCCTTAACAAGTGCAACGTTGTGAATCATCAATCAATGTACATTACATTCCACAAGCGATCCATTTATCGTTTTGTTTTAGTTGTTGGTAACAAATGTTCGCTTCCTGTACAGGTTGACCAATTAGATTAATTGTGTGTGTGAGTGGGTGTGTCCGGGCGAATGGGGCCAGGAACGCCGGTCAGTGATGGGAAGATTTTTTTTGTGAACTAATTTCCAACCATACTCCCTAACTATCTTACACATGCAATTCTCAATCACCACCGATTTGCACCGGTTTCCATTTACACTTTTTCCTATAATAACATAGACACACAAAGAAAAGTTCTCAGACCCAAAAGCTTGACACATCTCTCTCTCTCTCTCTCTCTCTCTCTCTCTCTGCATTTCAACGCGCTGAATTCGAATCTGAAGCCCGAATTGCACCACCACCCTTCAATTTTTTAATCGCGAAAAACCGTCGTGAAATTGTATTTTTTTGTTTATAGAGTTTGTTGTCAGATCTAAAGACTTGACATGTGTTTATTTATAAATGTGGAAGCGCTGAATACGAATCTGAAGCCAGAATTGCGCCATCACCCTGCAGCTTTTTAAATTGCAAACAACATCCTCAAATTTACAATCTACAATTTCACGGTGGTTTTTCACGATTTAAAAAAATTGGAAGGTGATGGAGCAATTCTGGCTTCAAATTCGGATTTAGCGCGTCGACATAGAACACGAAACATGTTTCCAGTCTATTCTTGGCCGGCCGGGAGACGCCGCGACCAAGGCACAGGTACAGGTACGTTTCGGCCGCCATTCTGCGACCTTCCTCAGGGCGGAATGTGCGACGAGCGTGCCTCGGCAGAATGACCGAAACGTCGGTACCTGTGTCTTGGTCGCGGTGTTGCCGGACAGCCAAGTATTAGTCGCGCAACTTTTCTTGAACGATGACTTGGAGAAATGCGGGCAGAGTGGGGGTATTAGTTACGACTTCGGCCACTAGATTTTATGAAGCAATGCCAATCTCTGGAGAGTCAGTCATACCATCGCAACTTTCTCAATAAATTGAGTACTAATTTTCCCATGAGTTAGAGGTGTCTTCTGCGATGGCTCTAAATCTGCTCCGGCCATTTCTTTTGGTTATGTTTAGAAATATACGAACAGGAGTTCTCGGTATCAACAGTAAACATATATTCTTACGCGCCAATGAAGATGTTTGGAATGTTGTCATCAGTGCTCGCTAGGAACTTTGGTTTTCAACTGCTTGTTGCTCCAGGGAGGGGTAAACAAGGTCATCGTTCAAAAAAAGTTGCGCAGGTCATACACACTGACTTCGGCAGCGAAAGTCTACGCTCTCATGTGTCAAGAAATAAAAGAGGTCATCTTCATCAACACAGAATTTTTATTCAGATTCGACGGCTTTTCCGTCATCACCAGCCCAAAGCAGCGAGACGTATGATGACGGCAAAGCCGTCGAAAGTCTGAATAAAAATACTATGCTGACGAAGATGACCTGTCTCATTTCTTCGCATAAGAACGTCAACACCACCGAATCAGAACTGCCACAACTCATGTGCCAAGTCTTGACGGGTGTGTGTGCCTGTGGAGCGCGTGGGCTGACGATTGCGTGTGTGGGCGAGGGCGCGGATGGGCGGTCAGCGCTGGGAGCGGTCGGAGCTGGGCGCGGCGGGCGTGCACCTGGACCGGTGGCCGCCGGCGTCGCGGCGCGGCGAGGAGCGCGAGCGCTGGCGCCTGCTGCGGCCGCCGCCGCGCCGCGTGCGCTCCGAGGGCGCGCTCTGCGCCGCCGACATCGTCGCGCGCCTCACGCGCACCCCGCGCCTGCGCTCCTGCCGCACCGTGTGACGCCCCCGCGCCTCCCCTCCGACACCACGGCGACACATCAGCTCAAGATATCTCTTGGGCTGATCGCCGCCGCCGTCAGAAAGCGGCATGCATCGATTAGACAATCTCATAGACAAAGATGAACACACAAGACGTCACATCTTAGACAAAGAACACACAAGACGTCACATCTTAGACAAAGATGAACACACAAGACGTCACATCTTAGACAAAGATGAACACACAAGACGTCACATCTTAGACAAAGATGAACACACAAGACGTCACACCTTAGACAAAGATAAACACAAGACGTCACATCTTAGACAAAGATAAACCACAAGACGTCACATCTTCGTCACATCTTAGACAAAGATGAGCACACAAGACGTCACATCTTAGACAAAGATAAACGCACAAGACGTCACATCTTAGACAAAGATAAACACACAAGACGAGTGTTCATTTTTGTGAGGGTCATGTGCACCCCGCGTCTGCGCTCCTGCCGAACCGAGTGACGCCGCCGCGCCTCCCTTCCGACACCACGGCCGATATCTTGGGCTGATCGCCGCCGCCGTCTGAAAGTGGCATGCATCGATTGTCTACAAGATGTATGTTCATCTTTGTGAGGGCCATGTGCACCCCGCGTCTGCGCACCTGACGCGGTGTCTGGAGTTGTCACGAGCCATTTCACTTTCACGTCTTCAAAAGACGAGGTCTCTCCTAGTCCTAAGCCGAGTCTGTTCGAGGTTTACCTAGCCTAACTGGATGCACCGTGTCCTGATCATCTTCTCGGGCCGTGGTTCTTGTTGAGGCTTCGTGAGCAATTCGTCTTCAAGTCTATGTCTTCAAATCTGGCTTCAAGCTCTGTGTTTTCATGTCACGTGGATCGTCTTGGAGTCACGTGATTGGATTTAAAGCATTATGGGCAACCCGCGTTGGATTCATGTGGTTCACCTTGAAGCGTTGTGATAAGCTCGTTTTGATGTCACGTGACTTGACAACAAGCGTCGTATGTAGCTCGTTTTAAAGTCACGTGATTCAACTGGAAGCAACGTACGCAGTCTTGGAGCCACATAGTCCGACTTGAGCATTGTACGCACCTCGGTTTGAAGTTATAAGAAGTCAGGACGTCGAGGGGTCGTACTATATCGTTTTGAAATCACGTGATTCGACTCGAAGCATACGAAGTATCTCGTCTAGAAATCACGAGGCGTGACTCTTGACTTGTGATTCTTTTTCAGGCCGGAGTTCATTCATTATTTGTCCATTTCCGTTCTCAAATCGATACCATAATCATTTACAAATCTCAGTTGCAAGTAACATACATTTAATCATTGTTTTTTTATACATATCCCATTCTGAAGCCATGACATGCATTCATCATGTTGCCTGCATAGGTGCACGGTTCTCTTGACCAAAAACATCAACACTCTTACTTACTCTAAAAGGTCCCATGTTAATTTGAATCATTCGATTCAAATTAAACAGGGTCTGTTGCCTGTTGTTTTCTCATTGAAGTCTTCATCCTAAAAGTTGCCTCGCAGAAATTCTGCTGTGGGTGCAGAAGAAGAAAATAGTAGTTCACTCAGGTCTCACAGTGTCACCAAGTTTCTATCAAACTTTTGATCTGCTTACGTGAGAGTTTTTTCAACATCCTTTCTTCAAAATCCTTCTCACTTCCGCTTCCTACTCCGTCGCACAACGCTTCTTTTTCATTCTTTCGAAATTGTTTATTTCTTAATTTTGAATCATTGTCCAGATCTAACTTAGAGTTTTTATCTGATCCTGATAATCCACCTACAGTGCAGGAAGAAAGTATCTAATTGAAAAACTGAAAAAATCAATTGTTTTGCCATAGGTCCATCGTACATCTAAGATACGCGTCATCAGTTTTGAGACATTCTTTTCGGTTTCAAATACATACTATTGTTTGGCTTGTACATTGTTTATTATAATACTAATGTATTTTTATGTAAAAAGAATACAACTGAAAACATTTAATTCTATATGATGTACATTTATTTAATTACTATTAAGTACGTGAGCATCACTACGATTCTATGGTTGCACCCTTAGAATTTTCAGTAATTTATAACACAATTATCTAGTTATCTAAAAAACACAAATATTCATATTAGATCAAAAAGTTGTTCATTTCAATGATAATGTTATTGAATTTAATTATATTAAGATTAACGGAAGTACCCCGTACGTATTATTACAGTTATCTAGAAAAGAAAAGGAATAAATTCTACCTGTAATGGAAAAGGAGTAAATTTATTCAGATCACGGCACAGCACCCACCTGAATTAATTTTAAAACATACAGAAAAGAAGTACTTTAAAATTAAATAACAATGTTCATCTCAGCATTGAGTGTGATTTGAAAACTGTCTCAATCAGTCCTCTTCATAAAAATCATAATCATTTAACAATTCAATTCAATAGTACTTCTTCTAGGATATCTTGCACAAATTGCAAGATAAATGTATAATGTAATTTTTCAAATTAAAATATAAATTATTCCCATGCCATAAAACATTGTCAGTTGGCTTGCACATCATTTACTGGGGTCAATTTTTTAGCATTATCATACAACTCAAAGAAGAGCTCAAACGAGACCAATTTGTTTATTTTTTTCGTTAGAAGAACTTTCTTTTACGTATGCGCGTATTTACTAGTTTTACTACGTATTTACTACGCGCTAGTTTTCTTTGTTCGCTCTCGGAGTTTTCAGATATTTCTATTGAATTAAAGCAATTAAGTTTGGTGATACAGAGTCAGTCCTTAACACATTTTGGATTTGAATTCTTGTTTCTGAAAGATATATGTAAATTGATTAAATGGAATCTATAACGTCGACATCATAAAACTAGCACATAGTAGTCAGTAAGGAAAGTTATACTTTTTAATCAACGATAAAATATCTTCAATAAGTGTTTCAAGTACACATGAAGAAAACAAAACCAGAAATACTCCTAACATGGATATGATAATGTATACTTCAAGTTTTATTCATAAATATTTCTAGAATTGATCAGGAACTAAAATACTTTCGTACGCGAGGGAATTTAACATGTTATAGTAATTGACCAAGTAATACAAAAATAACGATTGTTAGGTTTTCTGTGCCTTTTCTCTGCTAATATACTGGTTAATAAATACATTCCCTCAATTGACTGCTGTAATAGCGGATAGATCTCAAATGATTACTCATCGGCTAAATCTTTACTTGTGAGCGTGATCAATTAAGATGTGTTTTGTAATTTATTAAATATCTTTCTAAATAAAACATAACATTCAAAATCAATTCTTTTACCTTTTAAACTCGTCAATTAAGAATAACTGATACATTACCGAAGTCTATTTAGCTCAGAAATGAATTAGATTTTCGAGTTAAGCTGGCGCTGTTAGAATAATTTTTAATATTATCCGCAATTTAGATTTCAATATTACTTCTATATGGTTCTCACTCAGGCGTCTAGAAAATGTTTTATAAAGGATATTTAAAATTTTACTACAAAAACTGACCATTAGTAACTTTCAATTAATTTAAACGAACTACAAAAGAGTCTAAATGAGAATGTCTCTACTAACCTATGTATACTATAAAATGAAAGTGCGGACTATTCCCCGTATTCTCGCACATATTGGTGAGCGGGATGTTCAAATTCGCGCTGACCCAAACGTTAACTCTCCACGGGAAGCAGTGCTTACGTCGGATCAGCGTTAACGGAAAACGAGCAGGGCGTGGGCGTGGCTATTCCGTTGGGGGGGGGAGCTATTCTCATTGAATCGAACAGCCGGAGACCGCAGCAACCAGCTTTGTACACGGTGTCCCAAAACCGAATTCTATTTGCAGGGAAAGAAACTATGTGAGATGTTGCGACAGAACGCTTATTATAAAATATTAAATGAATAAATTACAGGGATAAATTCATAACATTCAAAGAAAAAAATATCGAAATGGAAAAAAATTCCAACAAGTGTCTGTAATACTTGAATTTCAAAAGGTAGTATCACTTTATTATTAAAAACAAGCATTTCGTAATATTGTTTTCTTAAATTTCTGTAATTTGTTAACATTTTCTTACATTTATTTAATTGGATTTTACTCTCTTGATTTATTAGAAAAGTTAGTGAAAAGTACGTTTCATAACCACGTTACTTGAACTAAAAATACATGAACATACTTTCAAATTTATTCTTTAAAACACGATAAAAATGACATTGTTAAGCGAGGCATTGTCCCAAACGTTGAGTTAAATATGACTGTTTAGTTAAATATTAAGTGAAATAAAACCAAGTCACAAGGACGCCATTAAAAAAGGAACAACATTAAAAATGTAAGTTTAAAGGCAAGTATGAAGCACAAATCCGGAGATACTTTGGAACATTTTAAAATTCATTTATTACGTAATTGAATTTATTGCAATTAATGAAATCTTATTAAACAAAATAACTCCGCACATAAGTTCAAAATCCATAGAGTCCTCTAGAAGCTTGTCAAAAGAGTACGTTCCAGGCTTAACTCAAATGTGTTTGATTCTGAGCAAACTTCACAGAATTATAAATGACGAGTGAAATACGAAGTACAAACTGAAATGAGCAGAATTTGCTCATTCCATTCGATTCAAAAAACATCTTATTTAGAGCAGTCAACCTCTCATCGAGAAAGAAGACTGCATGCATTCTCGTAATTTATATTTCGACACTTATGTTTTAACTACTTAATATTCAAAATAAAAAAAACAATATACAACTGCTTATTGATATCAACGAATGCGTTAGTTTTTTTAAACGTGATATTATGAAAACAATCAAATCACATTCCTCAAGAATCAGGCAACATATTCTAAGGAAAAATCGTGACACTCACTCACTTCCTCAATTTTATAATTTTCTCGCAAATTTTGGCGTTTTATTGTCATTCTTAAATTTTTAAGATCACTAAAGCTACAAGATTACATGAAATCTCGAAAACTTGGACTAAGTCGAAAGATTTTTTAACTAGGCTTTGATTCATGAGGAAAAACCGTTGTACAAGTTTTATTGTAAAAATAGGGAATAAGAGGAATAATACAACCAAAAAAGAAAACTGAAATTTTATGAGTTTTCTGGGCACTATCGTCTAATTATCCTCCAACATAGTGAACGTTCTTTCATATAAAAGTGAATAAAACGGTTTGCAATTTACAACATTTCTTGTTTATTATATTAGTATCTTCCGATAACTTTGCCATTATGAGATATCTGGTGCAATGCAAAGATAAAATATTAAGTAATGAAACAATATAAATATATAATTAGTAAATTTAGTAAATTATAATTTGAATTTAAGGGACTGATTTTTAATAAGACACTCCAAGAAAAGATCCCAATTATACATTTCGCCGTTATATTAGTATATAATTATTTTATTATAAAATATATTGTAAATTTACTTGTTCAGAATAAAAAATAAACTTTAAGAAAAGAGGGTGATTATTTCAATATTTCAGGTAGTTAAATGAATCTGTACGCGAAACAAAAACTGTTGCCTATGGCAACATCTATTATTCACATATTTGGTGTGCCAACAACACATCACCAACAAACCAGTGTTGTTAGGCTCGCAGAACCACAACGATGGCGTGTAAAACGCATCGCCCAATTAAGCGCTGCCATTGCGATCCATCCCATGAATCGAATCCCGGGGGCGCTGGGCCAGCTCGAGCAGCGGGTTTCGATTGCGGCCGCCGTCGGCAGGTGGACGGGCCCTGCAGGGAGGGGAGGGGAGGGGAGGGGAGGAGGGGAGGGGACTGCGGGGGGGGCGCAGAGGTCCGCGGGGGCGTGGCGTCGACGGAGCCATCTGGACGGCAGTCTGTGGCCACAGCGGTCGGCGCCGGGCGCGGCCGTCGAGCAATTACGAAACGCGCTATAAACGGCTGCCGCAGAGAGACCGACGGGCCGGGCGTCGGCTTCTGTGAGGCGACGGCGGCGGCGGAGGGGGAGGGGGGAATGGTGACTGCGAAGGGTTCGATGGAGCTGTATAATCGGGGGAAGGGATCCGAGGATGAAGAGAAGAGCGAAGAGGAAGTTAGGATTTAGAAAGGGAGATGGAGAAATACAGAGGTTAGTAGGCAGGCGAGGTTAGGGAAGGAATAAGAGGATATTGATTAAATTCATATCATAGTTCATATCATATCAATTCATATTCATATCATATCATTTATATCATAGTTCTTCTTTATGTTAATTTCTCAACTTTTCCTTTTTTTAGAGACACACTGAGGATGGGAAAGTATTGTTCCCGAAAGTTACTTTGAGCATGAAATAAATATATATTATTTCTTTTTATCGTTGTAGTTGATTATCCCCATATCTATAAGGATATTGATTGCCTGGAATCGACGGGTTAAGTGGTGGCGGGAGAACAGTTGTAGTAGAATGGTAAACAGAGCATGGTGGGATGGAAAGGTAAAAAGGTGGAATTGGGTGAGATAAATGGTAGGAGCACAATAATAAGAAAAGACCGCGAAGAAATGTTCGTCAGTAATGGAGGAGGGGGAATTTTATGAAAAATAGCGAGTAAAATACTAAGAAAATGGAGTGGCGAGGTGGAGTAGCAAGGAATGGGTAATAATTCAAGTGCAACAATTAAATCAACACGATTGGTACGGATAGATTTGTGCGAGAGTGGAAATGCGATGGAAGTTGTTGGAGGAATGATACGGTGGCGGGTTCCACGGTGACGATATGTTCGATGGGGAATGGAATGAGAAGCAAAAGAATAGGGATATTTGGTGAGAATATGCAAAGGATGAAGATTATTGAAAAGTTACGAGAGAGATAGACGACCAAGAGAGGTTGGGATTCAGAGTAACGAAATGGCATAAGCAAAGATTGAAATGTATCAAATTCAAGTAGACAGAAGTACTCTGTAACGTATTGTGTTGCCATAAGCAGGGAAGACCGGCGTCTGGCAGGCGCCACGTGACAATATTAAAACAGGTAGAGAATACCGGTAGGAGAAAGTAAAGGAGAGTTTGAATAGACGGTAGATAGGGGCGGAGGCACCCCGCGATATTTTGGGAACTTCTAGAAATCCATGGAATGGGATGCCCAGAATGCGTCACGTAGCGTGAATTACCGCGCAAACGTAAGATGACGTTGCGTGTCACGTGGTTTGAAAAGTATATAAGAAAGAGTGCAAAGTGCGGGGGTGAGTTTTTAGCTGAGTGAAAATCTCGTGCGAACGCACAAAACTTGCGCCCACGGCGCGCCCAGGCGGTGCGGAGACGAGCTAAGCTCGTAGTATTGGGTATACCATGTATTGGGACGCCGCTGTGATGTTTTTTCACGGGTGACTGCGGTCACGGAGCTTTACGCTGTGTGCGTAAGCTCGCTGGGGAGTGGTGAGGGCCACGAGTCCGGCTAATCTTGAATTATTTAAGGATTGCTCCTGCTATCAGGGGATAGGGTCTATCAGAGCTGTAAATAACTGATCAAACTATTTATTTGTAATTACTATTAATAAATCTGTAAATTTCTAAAGCTCATATTTGTGATTACTGTTGTGTTTCGAAGACGTCACAGCACACTATAACAAATTATTTATTCAATTCATACAACTTCTCCAAATTAACATCATAAACATCAGTTTTGTAAGTTTCCTCGACACGTTGCGTACCCCACCTTTGGTCGCCGCTACGGCTCATGGCGCAAAATGGACGCTTCTTTAATATGCCCCGGTGTTCCTCCAACATGGCAACGGCTCCTCCAACATGGCAACGATTCCTCCAACACGACAACAGTTCCTTCAACACGGCAACGGTTCCTCCAACATGACAACGGTGCCTCCAACACGGAAATGGTGCCTCCAACACGGATATGGTTCCTCCAACACGGCAACGGTTCCTCCAATATGGCAACAGTTCCTCCAATATGGCAACGGTTAAACCGTACAGGATGCAAGCGACCAGCTCGCTCAGGCCATAAGTAGCCTCTTCCCAACGCCCCCCCCCCCGGACTCGCGCCCAAGGGCTTCCCGTGGTTCCAATCCCGGCCCCGGCCCGTGGTAGTGCCGTCTTCATGCGGCACTACGTCCTAGATCCCAAGCGTGGGAGTAGTCGCGACGGCGACAATTTCGGGACTTCGCCGTGGTTCCAATACTGAGCCGCAACTTCCGTGACTCCCGCGACTGTTGTCGCTCGAATACATCGAGCTCTCCGACTCCGACGGACTGTATGACTACCTTCAATTTTTCCTTCAGCAGTTGCCCTGGAGAGACGGTATTTTATTCATTGTTTGGGATACATTAGGCTGCAGCCGATTAGGCGTTTGTAAGGTTTTTATTTATTTTTTATTTATTTTACGTCAAAAAACAGTTAAAAACTGCGTATGACGTGCTATGGGGAAAAGTGAATTGTGTGCACATTTTCAAAATTCTGTGCTTCCTACACTAAGTCATATACTACTTAAATTTTGAATTTTGAAAGGGAGAAAAAAAACAACAAAAACTCCCATGTAGTAAAATCTATTTTCAAGGATAAATAAGCAATACATTTTGAATTTTGAAAGGGAGAAAAAAACAAAAAAACTCCCATGCAATAAAATCTATTTTCAAGGATAAATAAGCAATAAATTTTGAATTTTGAAAGGTTTATCCTAAAAACTAATTATCTTTAGTTATTCTCATTAGAAATAATTTACAATGCCATTTTAGGCGATGTTTAGTTTAGCATTAAGTTTCACAATTGGTTTCTTTTCGAGTTCTTTATAATATTCTTTCTTTTCTTCTTTTTTCTTTATTTTCATTCACACACTCATTCATCCTGAAGCTATATTTACAAGCACAGTTGCTCACTCACTCATATCACTTCAATGCACTATTTACACTATGCACAGTTAATTTTGCCACGGCGCCGACTTCACTTAAGCGTGTGTGGCGCACGACGTCTCGTTCTCTAAATTCTGACTGCGTCTCATTGCTCGCAGCCCCCTTAGATAGGGGAGGCGACATCACCACCCAGTCTCGCCTCGTAGCTCCTGTCTCAGTAGCTGCGTTCCACAAAGGCGAGCCAAGTAAACGCGCGTTATAACGCGCGGGAGCCAGCTTCAAAACTACTCGTATCATAACAAAGATCTTCCAGAGGAAGTTGGCCAATTCGCCAGCAGAAGAAGGGTGAGGTAAAGGGGCAGGAGATTCGCAAGAGCATAGGTAGCGAATGCCGGAAGGGTGTAACGCCTCAATCGTCGGAGAGTCGCATATACGTCCATGACGTACCAGTGGGAGCGGGACAGAGACCGGGCGTCGGGGACAGTGCGAGTGGGACAGAGACCGGGCAGCAGTCACCGTAAGGGTGTCTGATAGGAGTTAGGAACGGGGATTCCAAATCCGTGGAGCGGGGACAGCGATAGTGGGCAACCGAGGACTGCTAGAACTGAGAGCAAGAACAACGAAACGGAATAGCAGCGGGCATACGAGGCACGGGACAACAAACAGGAGGAACAGAGGTCCGATATCAGGGACAGGGGCACAGGGGGACAGCCGAAACTGCGGGAGTGGACGATCGAGCGAATAACCAGGGCGAGGGGTGATTGCATGCGAGCAACCGGCTGAGGTGGCTCAGGGCATTAACTAGTGTCACTACAGAGCCTCTGTCAGAGAGGTCGTGGGGTTCGATTCCCATCGGTGGTTGGATTTTCGACATTAGCTCGATATCTAGCCCTAGTTCAGCTGCCGTGTGGAGGAGAATACTACCGGCAGGATGCCCCTGATCGGTAGTTTTCCGTGGGTTCTCCAATCGAAGCGAATGCCGGAGCAGTGCCCTAACAAAGGGACCACGGATCGCGCGCGATATTTCCTTCTCCTTCCTTGTTCTATCCTCAACTCTTACTTAAATAATTACGTGCACTACACTACCACATATGTCGGTAAACCAGCCGGGAGCTTAGAGCAGGTCTCACCTGGGTCAGTGCCCCGCTGGTTGGGGAAAACCCACCAAACGAACGTGTAGGTCGGCGCCAGATCTCACCATCTAGAGTGGAAAGATCACTTCCGTGAAAAAGAACACAATACTTACGGGACTAATGCTCACAGTAGTTTACGCACCCGGACCAGTAGCGGTAGCTCACTGCATCAACTGATGTCACTGCAGCGCCTCTAACCGGGAGGACCTAGGTTCGAGTTCTGACGGCGGCAGGATTTTCGACACTAGCTTTTCAGCTAGGTCGAATTCAGCTGCTGTCTGGAGAAGAATTCTAGCGGCCGGCTGCTCTGATCGGTAGTTTTCCGTGGTTTCTCCGATTAATACCAGGCGAATGCCGGAGCAGTACCCTACCAAACGGGCCACGAACCGCGCGCGATCTGTCCTTCCTCTTCCTTGTCCTATCCTCTCCCTTACACACATACACTTACACTAACATGCACTACACTACCACATATTCCGGGAGACCGGTCGGGAGCTTAGAGCTTGTCCCGGCTGGGGCGGTGCCCCGCTGGTGGGAGAGTCCTGGTTAGGGGGAAATCCCACTAGCCGACGGTAGGTCGGCGCCGGATCTTGCTATCCAGCGGGGTAAGACCACCGCCATCTCCCGAGAAAAAAACATGCACTACACTAACGGGACTAATGACCAAAGCAGTTGACGTGCCTGGAAACACGAAAATATCAATCGAATCAATCAATACGCACCCTGAAATACGAAACAATCAATCAATCAATCAATCGGGGAAGAGGCGGCCGAGAGCTGGGAGCCGCCCGCTCGGAGCGTGAGCCGCGGGGGCGCGTCGTGGCGAGCGGAGCGGCCGTGGGGGTGCGGACGCGCCGACTGCCCCGGCCCCCGCCCCGCGCGCCCCGAACCGGGCGCGGGCTACTCTGGCGTGAGCGGCGACCAGGCCTCGCTGCCCGGGCCCTGCGGCCCCGCGACCCGGCCGCTCCCACTGCGGCCTTTCACGGCCGGCGCCCCGCTGCGCGCAGCCCGCCCCGCGCCGCCGCGCCCCAGGGAATAGCGTCGAGTGCAGGCGAACTTTCTTCATTAGAAACTGTCGCGCGAGAACTTCGATCATATACGTAAATGGTGACCGTTCGAATGCGCAGTCACATGAAACAACTAGAAATGTCTTGAATTGCAAAATAATCACGATTTCAAAAATCTGACCATTCGAAAACATTGGCAATTGAATTATTTCGGCAGATGGATAACCTCGTAATTGGAGCAGCTGAGCAGTTGGTAAACGTCGTAATGAAAAAAACCCGTGAAAAAAAGGAAAATGCATAAACAACTTGGAAGTCTCGACAATTCGCAAACCCGGCAATCAGGATTCTTCGGCAATCGAAAAACCACCAGCATCGAAAAAACTCCAAAATTCAGAAATGGGAAAACTTCGGATATTGGGAAACCTCCGCAACTCGACAACATCGGCAAAAGGAAAATTTTCCAAACTGAAATAACTCGACAATTCGATAACACCTCTTAATGACGTTTAAGTACTTTTGTTTACATTTGGTAACGCATTTGAAAGTAGACAAATACGACGTTAACACAAACTATTGGATATGTCTCTTATATTTAGAAATTATCCTTTTTAACGCGAGATTATTGAAACCTTTTGGACGATGAACTTCTTGTCTGAATTCTGGCGATTACAGGTGAGTAGGAAGGAGTAAGTGGAAGAGTGTACGTTAGTCCGATTTTCATTAAATCACCTAATGTTTGAAAATTGCCATTTTAAAGCCAATTTCATTTGCTACGACCTCAGATCATCAACGCATTTGTAATAATTGATAATAGATAATTTTAATTATAAACAGAGGTGGTCGTCCAATGGTCGAAATTCCACCGTAATTCATTAATTTTTTAATTTTTAACCTTATTGAGGATTCTTTGTAAAAGAGTATACATTGCATATAATTGTTTTGAAATTTCTCTATAACTTTATCTGCAATTGTGTACAAATTATTCAATAGGGTGTGTGTGGTTTGCCTTAATTTCCTGCAGTACTTATGAAAATTGGAAACCTATTAAAACCCACTTTTCAAAATAGGGGAATCTCTGGGCTTGTTTCACCTTCCTAGTGGCTGAGAAATACAACGGAAACTGGTCTCGCCGCATTCAGAGCAAAGCCCTTTGGGAGTTAAATGTACTGTATCCAGTACCCTTTGTTCCTGTACAAAGTGAAGTGAAAAAATAATATCACTAGGAACTTTTGTTAAAACTAATATCGATCACGTGCGAAAACTATTATTTCACTTACTTTTATTAATAATATGCTTTTCGCGTTCACAAATGCAATAAATATGGAGTTAAATATCTTCCTCTTAAACTCTAATCTTGGAATACGTCTAAAAACGTTCGTTTTGTAGTTTGGGGAACAGAAAACCAAATTAGTGTGCCCTAGGGGACATGATACTCAGGTTTTAAGGCTCTAAAACACCGTTTCCGTTTCCGAATTATATGTATGATGTGCCATAGAAGTATGTTGCGGAGTATTGCGGGTTGCATTTGCACGCCATATTATTTAATACAATATAATTGTAACACATATAAAATTAAGCTTTGTGTACTCCTTATTCACATAAATTTTATTTCTGCTAATAATCGCACCCCTACATGCACGGAATTTGCTTCAAAAGGAGTCCAAAATTTTCTCGTCACCTAATAATGTAGTATACTCGTGGATATCTCAATCAACTAAATCCGTTTTTCGAATTTTACTTTCTCGCTATCTCGAAGAAAGGCAGACAAGACCACAGTTTTCATAGAGATTTGCAGTAATTATTATTGTTTTATCCTTAATTTTCTTAGGGGTTTTGTTACCGTTATTTCAAAATAACTTTAAAATATAATATATTTAAAATATCGTTTTTCAGGTTCTTTTCTTCTGCATTATTTTATTTCTGGTTCCTTCAGTTTTTCGTTCTTTTTTCTTTCATGAAGAAGACAATTGTAAATACTTTGTATAACAGATACAAATTAAGTCGCATCATAACGTAATTTATTTTATTTATTTATGATTGAATCCAATATTTCATTAAAGCTCGCGCGTAAAAAGCAATATTTGCCTCCTGACTGTACTTTTTATGAAAATAAATTATTCCTCAAACAGAGGGAATCCGTTAATTCAAAGTCAAATGTTATGAAAGTGGTATTATTTTTGATGTTACATGGACAAAGCCAAACGATGATCGACCAACCGTATGTTAATACAGGAATTCATAAATTCCATTCGCTCGACCGGAATGAAAAGAGTTATCATTATGCAAACACATTGCCGTGAATGAGCATTTCATGCAGGAAATTTCTCAGATACTTCGCATTTACGAGACGAGTTTTAGCGTGAATATTATTACCTTTTGTATCTTCTTATATTTCACCTTATTTTGGCCGATATTAAGGACAATGTAGCTGTTAACAAAAATATCTTCAAATACATCTGCCTTAAACAAAAATGGGATCAAAGAATATTATATCGAATCTAGTATGAGTTGATGCCGTACTCAATATGAATAATTACTTACTGCTCGAAAATGCTTTTGTAAATTATTATTATTATTATTATTATTATTATTATTATTATTATTATTGCTTTATATTAACATTCATCTTGTGTACTACTAGATGTTTCAGGATGTTTCAATATGTTAAGCAGAATAATAAGTTTGTTACGAAAAATTGTGAAAATAATTTGTTCATCAGTATTTTTAATGTGGCGACCAATCGTGTCGTAAAATGAGAAATTTTATTAATACTTTATTGACGAAGATATGCAACGGTACGTCTCAAGTCTAATGCAAAAAAATGTAATTGAAATTATTAGGACTAGATAGTTGTACATCCTTAACAATCTTTTATTAGCTAAGAGGAAAATTTATAGATATTAGATAACACAATAGACCTCGTCAAACTCGTTTTACTTTTCGTGATTCGCAACCGTATCCTGGCGTCGTCAACATGTCAAGGGAGCTCGATAAATGTTCATGTTTCCGATGTTGCATGTAGTTAGTTGCGCACGGTCTGGATGGAAAGTTACGTTAAGCTTTCGTGTTACGGATCATGAAGTACACGTCTATCAGTCACTGCATCCACCCCTCCTTGTTCAGCTACCCCGTTCCCCATCGCCATTGCTTTTGCCAGAGTCTCTAGCCACGCCAATACCCCAGCATCAAAATTAATTGAGGAAATTCACGAACAGCACACTAAGTACCTCAAAAAATTAAATTTTAAAGGGAAACCTTTGCCCCTGCACTGGTAAATTACTAGTAAACATATAGAGAAATTACACAATTCAACTATTTTCAAAGAGATTTATTGGCGGAAACAAATAACTCCTGATTCGTGTTAATTGCGACGAATTGCGATAGTAGGTCTTCGGGATAAAGTTGATGCGTCAAGAGAAATTTAATAACTAATTTTCACGTTTATTATTACGAGAAATCCACAATTCAGAGAGATATTTTCAATCGGTATACCAAGAATGTCTAAAACATTGCTTTTTCTTAACATAATACGTGAATAGAAAATATTTAATTTCTCCTTGGGGCCTTATTGTTCCATGACTTCAACTGGGTCGTAATCAGTAACACGTTGAGAACGTGAATTTAGAAGGTTTTGTCCTGTTGTTTGGCTCGACAGCCCGCTATGGGCCTTGGCCGATCAGGGGTGTCCTAGCCTCTCGGCCAGGAGAAAAGGGGTTGGTGAGTAGCCCGAAGACATCCCTTCACCGTATATACTGATATTCATAACCTTAGGGTGGCCTTTCTCATCGACACACAGCAATAGATACAGCGACATTTGTAAGGAAAGCGCACATGTATTCTTTGCCCTGCAAACTGATATCTCCATCCAGCGGGGGAAGATTGCCATCTCCTGAGGAAAGAACATGAACAACACTTACGGGACTTCTTACCTTAACTGTTGACGCGCCCGAAATCACTAATCAATCAATGAATCAATGTTTTACTTCACGAGACTCAGCGAGGAATAGCATCCCGCTAAATTGCTGTCTCTTCACGTTATTTCTGCGTTACGAAAATACGGGCGCTATCGTAAAGCATTCGTCAATTTATGCAAAAACTACACTCTACTACTCTTTTGAAGAGTACCAATTTATGCCTGATAGATCTGTGGTCACAAGGCATATCCTGATATCCATTTTTGTTGAAAATAGAAAGAAAACCCCGCCAATAAGCACATTAAAAGATTTAATATTAGAATTTTCGCAAATACATCACTTTCTTTTATTAAAAGAATAATAAAAATTAATTTTATTCATAGTTCAGAGTGACAGTGCACAGTTAAAAACTTTTCCGAGTTTTCAATAGTGAACGAAGTCCTTTTATTCAAAAGGACTTTATAACAGGAGAATGTTCTCTCCATCTCACATGAAACTATAGGGGCGTATTTCATTGATGCTGTATGTTCTAGTTGTAGACAGATTTCGTCTGGTTTTCCCGAAGGAATTGAAGCTATTTTAGACATTATTTGCCAGCATGGATTGCGATTAAACACACTGGTAAATTTTAACTCAACCGCTTCCTTCATCATCTTCTCCCAACTCTCCACCCACTTCCTTCATCATCTTCTGTAAGTTGTGAACAATTCCGATAGACTCTGTCGGCAGAAGATCTCTCGTATCGTTTTGTAATGACTTTGGGTATATGTCAAACATTTGCTTTTATGTTGGCAAGATCGTTCTTAACGACTACACTTCCTTGGTTTCCTTAACCCTTCAGTGGTCGCGCTCAAAATTGGAACGCGAGTGGTCGCGTGGATTACAATTGTAATCTATTTTTAAAACATTCTTATTCATAATATTTCATAATAATTCAAATAATAATCATAATTATTCATAATAATTCAAAAATGTCATCTTTTATTTCCAATATAGACGACTAATGGTATCTAAAACACTGACTAGTTACAAAATACTATTAAATTAGAACGTTGATAAATTGTAAATTATATGAAATGCTACACAAAATTATATGTATTATTCCTTTAAATAAATATATTTAAATATTTGCAAGAAGATTTATGTTTTTGAAAATTCTTGTGCTCTAAATATTTTGCGTACATGATAAACTTTGCATTACGATTATTAAAAAAGTTTGACAAAATTGTTTAAACATTTGGAGCCTGTTTACTGAAAGTTATTCAGTGTCAATAACAGATGAACATTTTACACATATTTTCGTTATGCGTACACCTACTGAACTCAATCTACGTAATACTGTCGAGTGGATTTCTTTCGTTGAAGTCCACAGAGATAACAACGCCCGGCGTTGCCCTTTGGCGTCCCCTCCGTCCCTTCTCGGATTCCCAGGAGAAGTCTCCCGCGTGTTCTCATTACTGTCGGCACAGTTTTTATCTCGATCGTCCTTTGTATTCGTTGTTTCATAAGAGACAAAGCAAGATCCTTTAGAAATCCCCTCCTAGTCGAACTTTTTACACTGTTGTTTCTTGCATAAACATTCCGTGTATTAATTGCAGCGACATTCGTGATATCCGCGGACAGAAACTTAACCACCAGTGGTCGCATGGATTACTATTGTAATCCAATCTGTTTCCGTCCCTTATCATTCGTGCAGCAGTTATCACTTCACTCATATTTCGCTATAACTCAATACCTGGAACCTTCTATGAAGGGTATTGAAAAGTTCCTGCCAAAAGTTTGTCAACTCTCGCTGTAAACAGCGAATGAATAAGACTGGATTACAATAGTAATCCATGCGACCACTGAAGGGTTAATTGCAACTGCTGCGTCGTCGTCAGAATCTCCTAAAATATGTGAAATCTCATTGAAGTTATCTGCGTAGTTCATAGCGGTTTCAAGCCAGGAACTCCATATTGTCAACACAGGTTGCGGTGGTAATGGAGTATTGAGAAAAGCTGTCTTAAACGCTGCCACACTCCTCGGAGGTTTTAGAAATGCGGAAATTAAATGGTTTACATCGTGAAAATGCCGACGAACTTCTGTCATACGATAAAGGGCATGAACTGCGCACGTTATGTGTATCATATTCGAGAAAAAACAACAACAAAAAACTATCAAACTTTGGCCAAATTTGAGCACATACGTTGCTGCTTCGGTCAGGAAAAGCAAACATTTTTCATTCGCATTATTTTTGTCTGGGAAGAGGATACATATAGAATTTCTTACTACTCGAGCAATTGTAGATTGGTTAGTAGCTTTTAATGCTTTCGTCAAAATTAAGTGTGGTGTGTGGACCATGGCAGTCTAGTTTCCCCAAGATAACATTGGTAATCTGCCTCGAACAGCAATCTGTAGTTTCATCAGCAAACAACCATTTTGATGTGCCAATATCGTTCATTTTGTTGAGTTAAATAATATTTAATAAGAGTCGACTCATTTGGAATTTTATATTTTGTGTACTTTGCCATGAACTGATTAAACGTTGGGTTTTCAAGTTCTGAAAATGTGATATTTGCTGGAATCAGCGCACGGCAGAAATCACTGTTAAATTCTTTCTTGCCTTCACATTCTGGCTGCACTTGTTGAAGAAAAGTTTGAATAGTTTGTTTCATTTTCTCCACATTTTTATCATGAGTTGCCGTGCTCTTATGTTGTAAGATATGATATCTCTGTCACAATTATCACATTTTTCACAATACTGGCAAAAAAATACTTTTACGTCAGCCATAAAATGTTCTTCTCCACAATTCCACTCTTTCAATAACGCACTTCTTGATGACTTTTCTTTCGGCATTATAGCAAGTGCACTGAGCAGGATCACTAAACAAACTGAACTGGCCTGAATCAGACTTCGAGACAAGTACAAATATCCTCTTGAAGAAATCACTGCCTCTGCTGTAATTCTACCAGGAGTATGCCATTGTTATATTACTGTATTCTTGGCAAGGAAAAGGTAAGATAACTCACGGGTGATGATAGTAATCCATTTGCCTGATCACTCTAGCAAAATTCGACGAAATGGATAAGAGTATACCGCACGGTGTCATATTCGCATCCTTTTAGACGCGAGGGCCTCTCCATTGTGTCACACGCAAGGGCATACTACCGAACTGAGATTTTAAGAATGTTATCAAGACCAAAATGGTAAGAACGAAATTTATAAAAAGCTCATAAAGTTCAGAATTGGCACCGATAGGCTATGAAATTCAAAATAGGCATTTTAAGGCACCATGAAACCCACGCAGAAGCAATCTGATGTATAAAAATGGATAATGGTAAAAGGAGCCTAAAGTTAGATTCAAAGAAACAAAATAAACATTTAGGACAATGAGCTCAATACAAATTATAAACAAAAGTCCATCAAAATTACTGGAATTGTTTAGAGAGTGGTAAGTTTCATAACTTTATAATTTTACTTAGGTAAAGGTTATAAATTGACATCGTAATAAAGAGGAGTGAAATGAATGACGCTTCAGGTAAAAAGTTCCTTCTCCCGAAGCGTTGGCAAGATGAATAAGGTGTAAGGATACTTCAATATCTCCGGTATTTGTTGCCTAAGTCACATTTTCTTAAGATATACCTACTGCGTGGTAAGGTAAGGCAAAGCCCTCTTAAAAATACAAATACAGTCGACTCTGGTTATAGTGAACTCGCTTATAGTGAAATTAAGTCACCGTTTCACTTACATTACAAATAACCATAAGAATATTCGGTTTTAGTGAACCTGAACCTCGGCTATAATGAACGTATAAAATGCCACGTTCTGGAAATTAATTCATTCCTGGAAAATAATATAACGGCACTCTGTCACAAATTCCAACACCATGGAACTTGAAAAAAAAAAAAAAATCTTCGACCAAAAGTCATAATCGAAGAAATCTCCTCTGAGGTGGAAGTAGCGGACGTGAAATGAGTTCCTTATTGATGACTAGGGGGCGGATTTTGATGACCTAAAACATCGCCAAAATGATAAAAAAAAGCTCTTAAAATGCTTTAAAAATTTCCTAAAAACAAAGAAAATTGACCTAAAACATCTTATCAAAACCACGTCGAATGAACTAACAAATAGAATAGGCTACTGAGTTATTCTGTGAAGAATATTTGAAACAAGTACTATTAAAAATGACATTTAAATCAATGAAATCAGAAAAAAGGCATTAAAAATGACGGGATGAGGTTAAAAATGATTTATTAGTAGAAATCGACAAAAAATGCAAAATAATGACCTTTAAAATGGGTAATTTCTTTTTTTTATAATATAAAATGAATTTCTATACTAAAGAGCATTGTTTGGAACTAGAAGAAAAAAAAAAGACATTTTAATAAAATCTGGCCCTACTGATGACCTTATGCCGCTCAGTTTCACTGCGGCAACAAAGGCCGTGTCCTGCGTGGGCTGCAACTGGCGGCGGCGACGCGCGATTGCTTTGTTTCAGTCCCAATCTTGGTGTTACTTGAGATTCCGCCCAACAAAGCGCGTGGTGTTCTACGTAGGCGACAGGAAGCGCTCGAGCCTGGCCCCGCGCGGCGAGGAAAAGCGATCAATTTCATTAGCGCCATCCCGTTACAGAAAGGATCTCGTATGTTATTAGTCGATTAAAAGGGCTTTCGGAGTGTGGAACCATGTTCCAACAGTCGAAGAGGTATTGAAGGATGTCAAGGTTGCTTTATGATACTTAGAGACAATGGACAATGCAAAATGAAGTATGGAGACAGCACGAACTCTGGAGAAGGATCTAAAAATATTACAAATGAAAAATGTACGAAGGAAACAATTCAAAATAATTGATTTTTTACGGACAAATAAAGATATTAAAATTTTCAGCCCGTGCTGTTAATGTATATTCCTGAATATCTATTTTAAAAACATCTATCATTGTGGATAAATTCTGTTTATTTAGACATCAACGAATATAGTAAACCTCTCATATATAGTGAACCAAAAATGTTAGTGCCCAGAAACTCACTCTAACCAAAGCCGACTGTACGTGAAGAAAACCAATAGCATAAAATCAAACCTACTAGTAAAACAGATATCAAGTCAAAAAAGAGCCAGAACACTATTAAAATTTGATAAATAAACGTCAGGACAATTTGAATAATCCTCCCCTCTCAGATTAGGTTATATATTCTATTTTCAGGAAGGAAGCAATGTTTTCACCGACCAGCTCTTATCGTACCGTATTGCACGAAAGTACGCTCGACGGTAAGTTATTTTCTGCGTCTATTGAAAATAGTGTGTATGTCACCACGGAGGAGATTGATGTGCGAAAAGTGGCAGTGAATGATCCGAAGCCAAATAATAATTATCTTCTCATCCCTGATACCATCCTGTGAGAAAGCTCATGGTTTTAAGAAATTCTTGATCCTCACGAGCTCACAATTGGAGTTCTGCCTCTCTGTCTGCCATGCACTGAGAATCGAACGTTTATTGATAAGGTTTGTATCAACATCGGGGTGTCCTGGGGTCGTGTAATCTCATTATCATTCCAAATGATTTTGCTGTACGTCGCGCCCTCATTGGCCACACTTGTACTAGAAGGGGGATTGTTGGATCCATCTCCCTGCATCCTCTTGCAACTTCCACTTCAGAATTGTTGATAAGTTGCTAAATATTTGTGAGAAGAAGATAGTGGGAACATGCTGAAGATGTGAGGTCTTGAATACACGGAACGTCTCGCTTATTATGGATATCTCAATAATTTCTAAACTGTTGGCCGAGCACGTAACCTGGGAGAGAATTTAGAGGATAAAGTTTTCGCGATGTTCAAAATGATTCTGCTTCCCATATTAGCGCTCTAAATGATCTTGCTGCACATCGCAAGCGCTCATTGTCGCACGAGAAGAGGCATTAGGGGATGTATCTGGTAGAACTTGTAACTTTACAACTTGTATTCTAACTCTTGTATTCTTGCAACTTTTATCGCCGAATCAATGCTAATTTCTCGCTAAATTAATCTGCAAGAACACTCCTAGGAACAATAAAGCTGCCCGCGTTCTTTTGTTTAAAAATTAGGAAGACCGTTGATCTCAGCTGCATATTCTCAGTCAACTTTAGCGAGGACCAAATTCCGTTTGATTTACACCGACCTCTCCATTCGATTTCACCAGACATACAGCAGAAGAGTCGAACTGTCGAACTCATCGTCGAACCGTTGAGAAAGTCCAAGATTTTAAGTTCTTGGTCTACACGCGTTAGAAATCGACTAATGTAGTCACGAATATGCGTGCTTTGCCATTTATAGACATTTTAATAATAATAATAATAATAATAATAATAATAACAATAATAAAAACAATTAAAATTGTTTAAAGAATAGGTCGCTCCAACAGGGACTCGAACACGGGTCTTCAGTGTTATGCCCAGCTGCTCCAACCACTAAGCTACCGAGACAACGAATCCCATGAACAGTTTTTCACGAGTGTTATTATCGCTCTTATTTTAATCATTAAAATTGTTTGAACAAATTTAATTATTAAAATACATTATTACACAGTAACACGGTCACAATTTGGATATTTTCACGTCTGCCGAACATATTCTCCGATCGTAATTGCGTCCAACAAGGTGACAGAAAGGTGACAATTATATAAATAATAATAATAATAATAATAATGATAATAATAATAATAATAATAATAATAATAATAATAATAATCGGATTCAGCCTAATGCTCACCCCTGATTAGTACATGCAAGACTTGCAACGTGATAAATGGTACTGATACCGTGCAAGTACATGTATGCGTGGTCCAAGACGGCCGATTCGCGAGCAAAAAAAGAAAATAATCTATATATTACAAAAATAAGGAATTCTGCCATGGCTTCGTTTAGAGCATCTACTGAACCGATTGTAGTATTTTTTTCCTTTAAATGAAAGAATGTGATCCCTAGATGTGTTATCAGATATTGTGTTGATTCACTCACATTT